>CM065683.1:27184217-27194217 GCA_017654935.2 Phymorhynchus buccinoides
TTTGGCATAGCATTTCAATTGGGTTCTCTCTCTATATATATATCTCTCTCCCCGTCTCTCCCCCCCTCGCTCTCTCTCTATGTGTCTCTCTTTATATGTCTGTCTCTGTCTCTCTGTCTCTCTCTGTCTCTCTTTGACTGTCTGTCTCCCTCTGTCTTGTCTTGTCTTGTCTTGTCTTGTCTTGTCTCTCTCTCTCTCTCTCTCTCTCTCTCTCTCTCTCTCTCTCTCTCTCTCTCTCTCTCTCTCTCTCTCTCTCTCTCTCTCTCTCTCTCTCTCTCTCTCTCTCTCTCTCTCTCTCTCTCTAACTGCGTTGAGTAGACAGTGCTGTACAGACGATTCCCCAAAGTATTCCCAACATACCTCCATAGTCGGAACAGTTCTAGTAGACGACGACTACTGGCACGCTCTTTTCCTGGTTTCTTTATGGCCAGACTCGAGAGCAAGATAAAATAAAATAATACAACTAGAGCGTGAACACGCTGGATCAAGCAGCCACGCGGCAGTATTTTCGGCTCCAATCCCAGCTTTCGCTATCACGGCTGCTTAAAGGGGCACCCTGTCGGATGCGTTTTTGTAAGAAACACGTCGAGGTCACCAGGAAAACACCCTTTACAAAGATTGCAACACTCACTTTGCTCTGGTTTCCTAGAAATAAAACCGTCAAATCGGCGATTCCTCCTTGGCGGAGGTGCTGGAAGTCAACCTCTTTCACCCAAAGAGAAGGCGTGTGTCGTCTCTTTTCTAATGGCCGCCTGCACGAAATTTTCGCAATACGAGCCTTTTTTTCTTTTTTTTAAAATTGTATGCAGTTTATCTAAAGGAGTTTCGCTCACAACAAAGGAAATAGCTCCTTTTGTTCCTTTTCTTTTTACTGCACAACAAAAAAAGAAAACGCTTCAACCACAATGAGTGACCTCCACCCACCCCATCCAAAATGGCTACTCTATCCGGCATCTCCGCCAAGGAGGAATCGCCGTTTTGACGGTTTAATTTCTAGGAAACCAGAGCAAAGTGTGTGCTCCGGTCCTTGAAAAGGCTGTCTTTCTGGTGATCTCGACGTGTTTCTTGCAAAAAACTCATCCGTCAGGGTCCACCTTTAAGCTCTCTGAACGCGTTAACATTTATTCACAAAATATCTCTATTTCCCCCATGGCAACACAGTGTTCGGCCAATCATACTATGACTTTCAACTCGAACTGCGATGTTTTGTGAGAAATGCTAACGTGTACAGAAACCTTTCACTATCGGTTGAAAGAAGCAAACTCGAGGGCAGCATAGGAATCATATCAACGCGTCCTCGTCTTTATGTACACCCGTCTCTATGTGTCCCCGTCTCCATGTGTCCCCGTCTCCATGTGCCCTCGTCTCTAGATGCCCCCGTCTCCATGTGTCCCCGTCTCCATGTGCCCTCGTCTCTAAATGCTCCCGTCTCCATGTGTCCCCGTCTCTATGTGTCCCCGTCTCTATGTGCCCCCGTCTCTATGTGCCCCCGTCTCTATGTGCCCCCGTCTCTATGTGTCCCCGTCTCCATGTGTCCCCCGTCTCTATGTGTCCCCGTCTCCATGTGTCCCCGTCTCTATGTGCCCCCGTCTCTATGTGCCCCCGTCTCCATGTGTCCCCGTCTCTCCATGTGTCCCCGTCTCTATGTGCCCCCGTCTCTATGTGTCCCCGTCTCTATGTGTCCCCGTCTCCATGTGCCCTCGTCTCTAAATGCCCCCGTCTCCATGTGTCCGCGTCTCTATGTGTCCCCGTCTCTATGTGCCCCCGTCTCTATGTGTCCCCGTCTGTATGTGCCCCCGTCTGTATGTGCCCCTGTCTGTATGTGTCCCCGTCTCTATGTGCCCCGTCTCTTTGTGTCCCCGTATCTATGTACCCACGTCTCTATGTGCCCCCGTCTCTATGTGCCCCCATCTCTATGTTCCCCCGTCTCTATGTGTCCCCGTCTCTATGTGCCCCCATCTCTATGTGTCCCCCGTCTCTATGTGTCCCTGTCTCTATGTGCCCCCATCTCTATGTGCCCCCGTCTCTATGTGTCCCTGTCTCTATGTGCCCCCATCTCTATGTTCCCCCGTCTCTATGTACCCCCGTCTCTATGTGTCCCCGTCTCTACGTGCCCCCGTCTCCATGCGTCCACTAGGGTTAGGTTAGGGATAAAGTTAGTGTAAGGAAAAGGATTTGGGTTTCGGGTATGGGTTGGGGATAGTGATAGGGTTTCAGATTAGGGTTAGGGTTCGGGTTAGGGTTAGGGTTAGGGTTAAGTTTCTGTGCCACGTACGTACAGATGGGTAGATATGTGACTGGGACAAATAATATAGAAGCAGGGACATAATTATATATAGACCGGAGTACATAGAGTCGGAGACACATAGAGAAGGGGACATCAAGACACGGGGACATATAGAGGCGGGGACACATAGAGAAGGGGACATCAAGATACGGGACACATAGAGAAGGGGACACATAGATACGGGGACATATAGAGACACGGGGACATATAGGGGACACATAGAGAAGGGGACATCAAGATACGGGGACATATAGAGGCGGGGACACATAGAGAAGGGGACATCAAGATACGGGGACATATAGAGGCGGGGACACATAGAGAAGGGGACATCAAGATACGGGGACATATAGAGGCGGGGACACATAGAGAAGGGGACATCAAGATACGGGGACATATAGAGGCGGGGACACATAGAGAAGGGGACATATATAGAGACCGGCATCAAGATACATAGAGTCGGGGACACATAGAGAAGGGGACATCAAGACACGGGGATATAAAGAGATGGGGACACATAGAGACGGTGACACATATAGAGTCGGGGACACATATAGTCATAAAGAAGGGGACACATAGCAAACGAGCCATATAGAAGCGGAGACACATAGCGAAGGGGGGACATCTAGAGACGGGGACACACAGAGACATCAAGACGGGACACATAGAGACACATAGGGGGGACACATAGAGACGGGGGCACACAGAGACGGGGACACATAGCGAAGGGGACATCTAGAGACGGGGACACACAGAGACCGGGACACATAGAGACGGGGACATATAGAGACGGGGGACACACAGAGACGGGGACACATATAGAAGAGGGGAGACACACATAGAGACGGGGACACATAGAGACGGGGACACATAGAGAGACGGGGACGGGGACATATAGAGACGGGGACACACAGAGACGGGGACACATAGAGAAGGGGACACATAAAAAGGGGACACATAGAGATGGGGACATAAAGACACGGGAACACATAGAGACGGGGACACACAGAGACGGGGACACACAGAGAAGGGGACACATAAAAAGGGGACACATAGAGAAGGGGACATAAAGACACAGGAACATATAGAGACGGGGACACATAGAGACAGTGACATATAGAGAAGGGGACATATAGACACGGGAACATATAGAGACGGGGACACATAGAGACGGTGACACATAGAGACGGGGACACATAGAGACGGTGACATTATAGACACGGGAACATAATTTATAGAGAAGGGGACATAAAGACACGGGGACGTATAGAGACGGGGACACAGAGAGAAGGGGACATTCATAGACGGGGACACATAGAAAAGGGGACATTTATAGACGGGGACACATAGAAAAGGGGACATTTATAGACGGGGACACATAGAGAAGGGGACATTTATAGACGGGGACACATAGAGACACATAGAGAACATTTATAGACGGGGACACATAGACGGGGGGCACACATTTATAGACGGGGACACATAGAGAAGGGGACATTTATAGACGGGGACACATAGAGAAGAGAACATTCATAGACGGGGACACATAGAGAAGAGAACATTTATAGACGGGGACACATAGAGAAGAGAACACATAGAGAAGAGAACATTTATAGACGGGGGCACATAGAGAAGAGAACATTTATAGACGGGGACACATAGAGAAGGGAACATTTATAGACGGGGACACATAGAGAAGACGGGGACACATTTATAGACGACACATAGAGAAGAGAACATTTATAGACGGGGACACATAGAGAAGGGGACATTTATAGACGGGGACACATAGAGAAGAGAACATTTATAGACGGGGACACATAGAGAAGGGGACATTTATAGACGGGGACACATAGAGAAGGGGGACATTTATAGACGGGGGCACATAGAGAAGGGGACATTTATAGACGGGGACACATAGAGAAGGGGGACATAGACGGGGGCACATAGAGAAGGGAGAGACATAAAGAGACGGCACACAATAGAGAAGGACACATGGAGACGGGGACACAGGGAATGAGACATAGAGACGGGGACACATAAACACGGGGACACATAGAGCTAGAGACGGGGACGCATCGCTTCGTAACCGCAGCATGCTGTCACTATCGATCTTAGACGTGAGAGCTCTTCAAATTAGCACGTACGTAAACACATATGCACGTGCAATCGTTGCAGACACACGGACTAACTAACAGGACAACTGTAAACACTGAAACAAGCATGAGAAAACACAGTGTTGACATAGCCCTTCACAGACGCACAACGCACAACACAGAGACAGACATGACTCGCGCACGACCGCGCGCACACATACAAACACGCGCACGTGCAAGAGCGAAAGAGAGTGGCAAACAAACAAACAAACAAACAAACAGACAGATATTATGGAGAGATGAGGGAGGCAGCAGGCCAAAGAACAACTTTGGCAAGTAGATTAAGAAACAAACAAACAAGCAGAAAGACAGACACGAGGAAATCGATTGAATTGGAAACAGAGATATAAAGAGATATACTGGTAGTGAGAGAGAGAGAGAGAGAGAGAGAGAGAGAGAGAGAGAGAGAGAGAGAGAGAGAGAGAGAGAGAGAGAGAGAGAGAGAGAGAGAGAGAGAGAGAGAGAGAGAGAGAGAGAGAGAGAGAGAGAGAGAGAGTGAGGGAGAGAGAGAGAGAGAGAGAGAGAGAGAGAGAGAGAGAGAGAGAGAGAGAGAGAGAGAGAGAGAGAGAGAGAGAGAGAGAGAGAGAGAGAGAGAGAGAGAGAGAGAGAGAGAGAGAGAGAGAGAGAGAGAGAGAGAGAGAGAGAGAGAGAGAGAGAGAGAGACTCGATTGTTTGAAACTCGAATGTTTTTTGAGGATAATTGAATAAGCACTAAATAAGGCTTTTTTTCATCAGGTCCTCAGACAAAGCAAGCAAACAAACAACAAACGATATGCAACAACACAAATAAACTACAATAGAAACACACTAAGGAAATCAGGAACATGCATGAACAAATGCACACACAAACACACACACATATGCACACACATGCACGCATGCACGCACATACATACACACACGTTTCTATCCACATGTTATCTCAGTTGCCCGGTGCTTTGCCCGTTGAAGGTTTAAGAATAAACCGAACTATCGCGATTTTATCAGTGTGGTCTTTGTTATATTGATGTTAATAATAATATCTCATGACATGACATTCAATGCGGTAATAATATTAATTACCAATGAAATCGGGAAAGAAAATAGCATCATAATTTAAACGCATACAATGAAATCATTTGTCCTCACGCGTTTAGACATACATTCATTGGATGCAGGTCAATGGAGAGAGAGAGAGAGAGAGAGAGAGAGAGAGAGAGAGAGAGAGAGAGAGAGAGAGAGAGAGAGAGAGAGAGAGAGAGAGAGAGAGAGAGAGAGAGAGAGAGAGAGAGAGAAGCGAAAGAGAGAGAGAAGCGAGATAGCGAATGAAGAAACAGATGTTGTCACTATTAGACTGTATGGCATGTTTAGTACATTGACCCTATGTGAATAATAATCAAAGGGTCATTAATAACTTGACACGCATGGACAGCGGCGACTATTAATGTTCATGTTCCGAAACATAATATAAGTACTGTGCCTTTTAGGTATTAGGCATTAGGTACTTTAGAGTCACAGAGGCGTCTCTGTGAAATTCGGGTTGCTCCCACCTGGAGAGCGCGTCGCAGCCAGAGGCGCGCAATTGTTTTTTGGTGTTTTTGCATGCGATTTTTGTCACTGAGGGGGGGGGGGGGGGGGGGGGGGGGGGGGTTTTTGACCAAATGACAACTTTTTCGTTGCCACTGGGTTTAACGTATGCTAAGTGCATGGGCACACGGGACCTTGGTTTATCGTCTCATCCGAAAGACTCCACGTTCAGACCGTTAAGGCCTAGTGCAGAATGAGAGGAAAAAATCCCCTGTACCCAGGTTCGAACTCGGGTTTACTTGACACGAAGCGAACGCGCTACCACTGTGCCACTCTACACTGTACAGTTTTTTTCATTGAACATGAGAATTTGTGTGTGTAACTTAAAACATGTTTTAAAATATATGGCTGTCTAAATGATAACTATGGGAATAATGTTTATCCGAGAGAGATAATCTTAGCTTATAAATTATAAATGAGCCCAAAAGACACTCAGATTTGCTCCCCTTGACTTGTTTAGTTAGTCATAGTGAAAGCACATTGAAATAAGCTTACAAAGGTAGAAACCAGAAGCAATGTAATTATTGAGCAGTCAAATGCAGACTTTCAGAATTTGAATTTTTCATGCAGGATTTTATCAAACAGTTTATCAAAAACATTTGGACACTGCTCTAACCAAAGCATATCATTTGCATCCATGAACAGTTTGAAGGCATCAATCTCTTTGTAAATGAAAAGTGGAAAGGTTTTTTTCGTGAACTTTAAGGGACGTATCGTTTAGAACCGATTTAGAGAGAGAGAGAGAGAGAGAGAGAGAGAGAGAGAGAGAGAGAGAGAGAGAGAGAGAGAGAGAGAGAGAGAGAGAGAGAGAGAGAGAGAGAGAGAGAGAGAGAGAGAGAGATGGTGGGGGTGAGGGTGGGGCTGGGTGTAAAACGAAAAGAAATGAGACTTTATAAATAGTACCGGAACTCTGCTAACCTGAACGCGAGGTCAACACTGAGACCTTCTCCGTTCTATTTATTTTCTGGCAACAGAATGACCAGCAGCACAGAGTCAACCGCTGAATGAATAGCTTCACCTGATAACTGTCTGTCTCGAGCACATCCCCTCCTCTCCCATCTTCTGACACCCCCACCCCCCACCCCCCCACCCCCCAAAAAGGGGGGGGGGAAGAAAGAAAGTAAAAAAGAACGAACGGTTCAAGTAGAAGTGACTGCATCTGTCAAGTGTTTCGTCAATACAACTCATCTTCTGGAGAGGGTACGTACCTAAGACACGTTCTGGCAACAAGGCTTCGAACCCATACAAGTACCTGAAGCTAAAGAAGGCGAATGGAGGGGGAGAAGGCAAGCGAGGGCCTTTCGAAGGGTTACAACGGTAGCGTATGTTAGGTATTAGGTACTTTATAGTCACAGAGGCGTCTCTGTGAAATTCGGGTTGCTCCCATCTGGAGAGCGCGTCGCAGTGAGAGGCGCGCCACCCAAATTTTTTTTTTTTTGCATGCGACTTTTGTGTGACTGATGAGGAAGGAAAGAGGAGAGGGGGGGGGGGGGGGGTAAATTTTCACCAAATGACAACTTTTTCGTTGCCACTGGGATTAGCGAGTGCTGAGTGAATGGGCACACGGGACCTCGGTTTATCGTCTCATCCGAAAGACTCCACGTTCAGACCGTAAGGCCTAGTGCAAGGTGAGAGGAAACATCCCCTGTACCCAGTTTCGAACCCGAACAAGGCGAACGCGTTACCTCTGTGCCACTCTACACCCTATTCATATAGGATATGAATAGATATTGATTCCTAAGGTGTCTCTTAAGTAGGGGGTACATGTTGGCGAGAAACTTCGACAATAATTTATTATCATTAAGGAAGATCGCACGGCAATAGAAAGGTGGCAGAGTGGTTAGCGACACACTGACCCACCACGATTAAGTCCCTTGTTTTATTCTGGGTAGCTGTGACCCACATACAAATTCCCCAAATTTCAAATTGAGGCTGCTCTTTAAAATGATGTTTCGTTTCGAATTTGGGGGCATTTGTATGGGAGTCAGACCTGGTGAAAACAAGATTTATCACCAGCTATAAGAGGGAAAACACGTGAAACCCGTGATTTTGACACGTGATCTGGTGGGTCTTTAAGACGTTCGCCTGCCAAATGTAGGCCTAATGCGTGACTGTGACTGCAGCGTGAGTGACCCGGGTTCGAATCCCGGCCTCGCCCTTTCTTTCTAGTTTGACAGGAAAATCGAACTGAACGTCGAGTCCTTCGGATGGGAACTTAAAGCTAGTCTGACCCGTGCGCTTTACGCACGTAAGAATCCCACGGCAGTTGAAAGTTGGTAAGAGCAGGGAGAAACCCCGCTGCCTGATATGGCCAAATTCATAGCTAGGTTTTCCAAGTGTGCCCCACTCACCCTGTGCCCCCCCCCCCCCCCCCCCCCCTAAAAAAAAATTAAATGGGTAGGCGCTGCACTTGCGGCGACGCTCCCTCTGGGGGCGAGCAGCCCGAATTTCACAGAGATAAGTCTCTGTGACTAAAATGTACCAAATACCAAAATACTATAGTCTCATTGATCCCAGATTGTGGCGTTGTGCGTATATTTTTTGTTGTCCTTTCTTTCTAAGTCACAGACACGTCTCTGTGAAATTCGGGTTGCTCCCGCCAGGAGAGCGCGTCACCGCTTGTGCAACGCCGCCCATTTTTGCGTGCTTTGTGAGTGCGTGTCACCCACACGGCCTACTCCTACCGAATAGTTGAATGGGCTTTAACGTGTGCGCAAGATCTTGTGCATTAATTCGCACACGGGACCTCGGTTTTTAAGTCTCATCCTTTCCTCCGAAGACGGAGTGTGGCTGCCCACGTGGCGGGTTAATCAAAAACGGTCACACACGTAATATTCTCATCCCTAGCCGGTGCATGTGTACCTTGGTGTTCCAAGTGCTTTGGCTGTTGGGATGATCCCTGGAGTCTTTAAGCCAGGGTACAACAACAAACAAACAACAGCAAGTCTCCTCCGAAGGAATAGGAAATAATAGTAAGGGCACACACACACATAATCACATTATACGCTCAAGTTCCGCGCAGAAATCCATGCGCAATCCGAAAAAAGAAAAACAATTCTTGAAGTAAGAAATATGAAAGATTGTGAACATTACAAGTGGAAACTCATGCGCAATCCCGTCCGCTTATTTCTTACATAAGTGTATGGGGTTTCCGCACGGAACTTGCGGATTGCGGATCTAATGTGTATGTGCCCTAAAGTGTCTTTCTGAAGGACACAACACCACGGACGGAGCTCGATTCGAACCCCTGCACTCGCAAACCCGTTTGGGTTACGAGCCGGCAACTACAGTAGCTGAGCCACAGCGCCTCTATATTAATGTCTCTTTGAATAAAAGACTGACATCGATGTAGATAGATTCCGCAGCATACAAGAGCGATATAACGGTTTTAATGGCGCCAATTCTGTTCTTGATATTTTCATTCTTCTTAAACTTGTTATGATTGTTGTTTTTTGTTGTTGCTTTTTGTTCTTGCTGTTGCTGCTGCTGTTGTTATTGTTGTATTTCCTCTTCTTCTTCTTCTTCTTCTTCTTCTTCTTCTTCTTCTTCTTCTTCTTTATGATCTTTTTCTTCCTCTCCTGCTTCTTTTTCATGATCTTCCAAGTAGATGTAACAGATTTTGGCAACCTCAACGCTGTTGATAAAATGGGGGGACACGTTTTGACCCAGAACTCCTAGTTCCAGACGTGCTCTTCAAATCGTTAGCTTTTTAACAAACCGATTGAAAAATGGTGTTTTACGTCCTCTCAGTCTGGAACAGACACATATGGGACATTTATAGATACAAAGATGGTGGGAACAATACTGGAGGCAATGCCCGGAGGCAGTGCAACTCCAGTAATGTCCCGATTTTTTTTAGCAATACAGATAAATGTAGCGGTAGCCACGCCTCGGTTAAACCTCACCGCCACAAGTAATTAGTATAAAACCGATTGCATTAATATGGACATTATATACCTTTTATTACTTCTTAGTGTTTAATGAAATGGTTTTG
>CM065683.1:27196717-27203559 GCA_017654935.2 Phymorhynchus buccinoides
TTCCTCTCATAGTGACACACCAGCATGCAAAATGTGACGCGATTCGGTCAAGTGGTTCGGGAGATATCTTTGGGACAGACAGAAAAGGAAAAAAAATACAAACCAGCCGACCGCAAAGTCCTTCACCTATGGTGACAGACAAAAACAGCAGCTGTGCAGTAGGGTAAGCTTTAGTCGAAAGGCTTTAATTATTGACTGACGTCAGCCTAAAGTTGGGACCAATAGTAACACGAGAGCTGTGGAAATCATTATGACCTTCTCCAGTAATAGAAATATCAAGGTATGGCTTAGTCTGTTTGTGAATGACTATGGCTCTCAACCTACAACGATTTTGCACTGGCTCTCCAGCGTCCAAGTTAGTTGTTCATTGGGTGCCTTCCCCAGCACCCGCTGTCCTTAAATCCTATATACCGGGGGGGGGGGGGGAGAGAGAGAGAGAGAGAGAGAGAGAGAGAGAGAGAGAGAGAGAGAGAGAGAGAGAGAGAGAGAGAGAAAGGGGGGGGGGGGGGGGGTCCCGTAGGCAAGACTTCGTGATTTTAAACGACTTCCGACACAGCCCTCTAGACTGTTAGCTGCCTGCTGTCTCTAAAGCATAGTCAGGCACAATAGGAATTGTTCGGAAATAATTAAGGGGAGTAATTCCATGGTCTGTGGGAGTGATCTTGCCTAATTCAATCGGTCAAACAGGGGAAGTCACTCTACATCAGCTCTCCTAGCCTATATCGACTCGTGTGTTTGAGCAGACATACAGCACTTAGAACACCGTGCGTCATTCTAAAACAAGCGCGGATTCGCAATCGTTTGTGGCGTGCGACAAATTTGGACCGACCGACAGACCGACCGACCGACAGACAGACCGACAAAGTGAGTTATAGGTTTGTGGCTTGTGCCACAAACAAAAATTGTCATTTATATTTTTACGTCGCATTTTGCAAGTTTTATCAGTTTGTGGCCACTGGTCACCCCTAAATGTTTCTTTAAAAAACATTTACAAGTCGCTGACTCGCATCCTGCGGTTTCAAGTTTCGACACCATTGTTGCATTGTTGCTATGGTATTTGAACGAGTAACGGAGGTAAACAACTCTAATTTTCACGAAGTGCTCTCCCCTAGTTTTTTTTTCTTTTCCGAAAATCGTCTATTGACGCGACTGACAGGCACAAAGGCAGGGCAAGAAGGGCACTGACAGGCAAATGTGCCCAAAAATAGGAAATAAGGTGGCAGAGTGGCTAAGACGTTCGCCTGCCGATTTCAATGCGTGGCTGCAACGTGAGTGACCCGGGTTCGAATCCCGGCCTCGCCCTCTCTTTCTAGCTCTACAGGAAAAATCGATCTGAACGTCAAGTCCTTCGGATGGGGACTTAAAAGCTAGTCTGACCCGTGCGCTTTACGCACGTAAAACTCTCACACAGTTAAAAGTCAGTAAGAGCATGGATAAATCCCGCTGCCTGGCATGATCAAATTGATAGCTAGTTTTCTCAAGTCTGCCCCACCCCCTCCTCACGTTGCCACACACCCCTCCTCCCACACACACAAAGAGAGAGAGAGAGAGAGAGAGAGAGAGAGAGAGAGAGAGAGAGAGAGAGAGAGAGAGGGAGAGAGAGGAGAGAGAGAGAGGAGAGAGAGAGAGAGAGAGAGAGAGAGAGAGAGAGAGAGAGAGAGAGAGAGAGAGAGAGAGAGAGAGAGAGAGAGAGAGAGAGAGAGAGAGAGAGAGAGAGAGAGAGAGAGAGAGAGAGAGAGAGAGAGACTCGAAACTCGAATGCTTAAAATTCGAATGTTTATTGAAGATAACTGAATAAGCACAAAATAAGGCTTTTTTCATCCGGGAGAGAGAGAGGGAGAGAGAGAGAGAGAGAGAGAGAGAGAGAGAGAGAGAGAGAGAGAGAGAGAGAGAGGAGAGAGAGTTTAGAGCCAAGAGAGAGAGAGAGAGAACTAATGTTTATTGAAGATAACTGAATAAGCACAAAATAAGGCTTTTTTCATCCGGGAGAGAGAGAGGGAGAGAGAGAGAGAGAGAGAGAGAGAGAGAGAGAGAGAGAGAGAGAGAGAGAGAGAGGAGACAGAAAAGAGAGACTAGAGATAGAGAGAGAGGAGAGGAGAGAGAGAGAGAGAGAGAGAGAGAGAGAGAGAGAGAGAGAGAGAGAGAGAGAGAGAGAGAGAGAGAGAGAGAGAGAGAGAGAGAGAGAGAAGAGAGAGAGAGAGAGAGAGAGAGAGAGAGAGAGAGAGAGAGAGAGAGAGAGAGAGAGAGAGGGACTCGAGACTCGAGAATTCGAATGTTTATTGAGAGATAACTGAATAGACAGAGAGATAAGGCTTTTTTTTTTTTTTCATCCCGGGAGAGAGAGAGAGAGAGAGAGAGAGAGAGAGAGAGAGAGAGAGAGAGAGAGAGAGAGAGAGAGAGAGAGAGAGAGAGAGAGAGAGAGAGAGAGAGAGAGAGAGAGAGAGAGAGAAGAGAGAAACGGATACTGGCTTTACCAGCAAGAACGATATTTTCAGAGAGAAATACAATCTGACAGACAGACAGACAGACAGACAGAAACAGAGAGAGTCAAGAGGAGGAAGAATAGAGCCTAGTGACAGGAGAAGACTGGGAAAGAGACACGGAGAAATAGAGATAGAGATTAAGTGAGAGACAGACAAAACAAAGTGCCGTGAAAATAGAATGAAAAGTGAGCGGAACACGAGACAGAATCCATCAAACTAACAGAGCGTGAACTCCAGAACAATAAGGAAACCAGACAACAACAAAAACAGACAATCAAAGCACTCTGAATCACCAGCATCTCAAGAGAGGAAGTTATGGGTAGAAACCAAAGACCCCCACCAAACTCGGGTGTATTTATTTATATATACCATCATTCGTGGCTTTCGTCCAGATCAGAATGTACCGTATCCTTAATGAAAGGGACTTCGATTTTCCTGATCAGGAATAGACAGGCATCTCTTGGTTCTTTAGCTTGAGTTCCCTTTTATGCCAAGCTTATACCCAGGCGAAAATAGAAGGAAACTAGAGCGTTAAGACGCTAAATCACCAACCGCGCGGCAGCGTTTGCGGCTCCAGTGACCTTGACCTTTGACCCATGGTCTTCATTATCGAACTTGGCCTAGATCTCTCCATTACCTACCCGCATGCAAAATGTGAGCATCCTAACTCCATCCGTTCAAACGCTAGAGAGGATACATACAAACATACAAACATACATACGTACATAGTCCGCCTCAGACACGAGTGAAAACATTACCAATCCGCTCTCTACGATCGCGGTTGGTAAATTTTAAAAAAATTAGGAAACAAGGCTGAAAACACCCGCAATGGACGTAACGGATAAGTTTCAATTTAAAATGATACTGATACAGACACAAAGGGAATACTAACAGTAACAACGTTCATGATGCCCGACAGATTCTAAACCAAGGCAAATGTTACGAGAAGCTCCCTCCTCTGCCCCTTTCATTCCTTTCAGACGGTTTCAGGTTAGGGTTAGGAATAGGGTTTGGGATAGGGTTAGGGATAGGTTTAGGGTCAGCTTAGTCATCAACGTTTTTTGTTTGTGTTTTTGACACTAAATTGACCCTACACCTATCCATAACCCTATTCCTAACCCTAACCCTAACTAAAACCGTCTGAAATGAATGGAAGGGGCAGAGGAGGGAGCTGTTCTTAACATGTTGCCTAAACCAACATCTATTAAAACGGACCAAGAGATGTTAGTTTTGATGATTCCAAGAAGAAACTGCTGAACCATAGATGCAGCCTGTCAAAGTAAACATCCATGTTGAGAGTTACCCCCCAAAACAAAAAACACACCAAAAAACCCACTAAAAACAAACATAAAAAAACACACAGAAATGCATAAACTTTGACAAAATTTGACAGACGCGAACTAACATTTACGAAACATACAAGTTCAAAAGGCATTCCGTCTATAATCTGTATACTAGATTATACTAGATTATACTAGATTATACTAGATTATACTAGATTACTAGACGTAATGTTCTCATCCCTAGCTGGTGCATTTGTACCACAGTGTTCAAGTGCTGCGGCTGTTGGGATGATCCCTGGAGTCTTTAAGCCAGGGTACGACAACAACATTGGTCAAGAACAGCAGCAACAACAACATAAACCGATCAAAAATGATAAGATGCAAACAAATATCAACAGTTTCTGAAGAAAAAAAGTAGTGAAATCCTGCAATCTACCTTAAGTTATGCATAAAAGTAACTTGTTCGCAAAATACTCGATCACGGTGGCACTTTTGACAATGTTTGCATTCCACAGCAGCAACTCTCTATGGGACATATACATACGTCGGGAAGCAGTTGGTCTTCGTTGAAAAACGTGCCGTAGTATAAGCATTTCGATGTGGACATTCAATTTTCTGGCCCAACGTATTCACACCCACGCTGTATCGTTTAACTGGATGGAAAGCGATTAAGCTTTTTCTTAGAAACATACATACACAAATATATAAAAACAAGCGCAAAATCGCAATAGTTTGTGGCGCGCGGTCTATTTTTACCACTCCAATCATGAGTCGCCTCCCCTGGCTTTTCAATAATTTTAATCTGTAAACCAGAATGTTATCTCTGCACCCTTTCGTAACTTTTTATATCTTTTGGAAAACATTTAAAACTATGTATCCTACTTATGCTCATCAAAAGAAGCACCGCATACTCGTCGTGTCTGTTGTAGTGTCTGTATTACATATGTTTATTATTTTGTACGCTTTTAAAATACATCATTTTAAAGAGCGGCCTCAATTAATTTTGAAGTGTAGCCTCGGTTTGAAGTGCGACAATTTTGTCAAAATGTGCGACAATTTTGGACCGACAGACCGCCGACCGACAGATCGACCGACCGACAAAGTGAGTTATAGGTTTGTGGCTTGAGCCACAAACAAAAATGAAGAAAGGAGGGTATATAGAACGAAAGAAAAGCGGACAAATGAAATGACGGGGAGCAAGCAAAAGAAGAATGGAGAGTGGAGAAAGAAAGACAAAAGAACTTTTTATTTAAAGTGATAACAAGAAATGTTCAACGACAACAACAACAATATGATATAGGAAAATTGTTCACCAACGGTAACAAAACACAAAGCACGGGAAATGGAATTGAAAGGACAATCAACGGAAAGGAAAAGGGTGGGGGGGGGGGGGAGAAAGATGGGAAAAGTGTGTGAGAAAGACAGACAGACAGTCAGTCAGACAAATAGATAGACAGAGAAACAGAAAAGGATGTGAGAAAGACAGACAGACAGTCAAGTAGATAGACAGAGAAACAGAAAAGGATGTGAGAAAGACAGACAGTCAGTCAAGAAAGAAAAGGATAGACAGAGAAACAGAAAAGGATGTGAGAAAGACAGACAGACAGTCAAGTAGACAGAGGCAAATAGAAACAGAAACAGAAAAGGATGTGAGACAGAGAAAGACAGAGAAACAGAAGACAGACAGACAAATAGATAGACAGAGAAACAGAAAAGGATGTGAGAAAGACAGACAGACAGTCAAGTAGATAGACAGAGAAACAGAAAAGGATGTGAGAAAGACAGACAGACAGTCAAATAGATAGACAGAGAAACAGAAAAGGATGTGAGAAAGACAGACAGACAGACAAATAGATAGACAGAGAAACAGAAAAGGATGTGAGAAAGACAGACAGACAGACAAAATAGATAGACAGAGAAACAGAAAAGGATGTGAGAAAGACAGACAGACAGTCAAATAGATAGACAGAGAAACAGAAGAAAAAGTAGATGTGAGAAAGACAGACAGACAGTCAAATAGATAGACAGAGAAACAGAAAAGGATGTGAGAAAGACAGACAGACAGTCAAATAGATAGACAGAGAAACAGAAAAGGATGTGAGAAAGACAGACAGACAGTCAAAATAGATAGACAGAGAAACAGAAAAGGATGTGAGAAAGACAGACAGACAGTCAAATAGATAGACAGAGAAACAGAAAAGGATGTGAGAAAGACAGACAGACAGTCAAATAGATAGACAGAGAAACAGAAAAGGATGTGAGAAAGACAGACAGACAGTCAAATAGATAGACAGAGAAACAGAAAAGGATGTGAGAAAGACAGACAGACAGTCAAATAGACAGAGAAACAGAAAAGGATGTGAGAAAGACAGACAGACAGACAGACAAATAGATAGACAGAGAAACAGAAAAAGGATGTGAGAAAGACAGACAGACAGTCAAGAGAAACAGATAGACAGACAGACAGACAGACAGTCAAATAGATAGACAGAAAAGAAAAGGATGTGAGAAAGACAGACAGAAGACAGACAGACAGTCAAGTAGATAGACAGAGAAACAGAAAAGGATGTGAGAAAGACAGACAGACAGACAAATAGATAGACAGAGAAACAGAAAAGGATGTGAGAAAGACAGACAGACAGTCAAATAGATAGACAGAGAAACAGAAAAGGATGTGAGAAAGACAGACAGACAGACAGTCAAATAGATAGACAGAGAAACAGAAAAGGATGTGAGAAAGACAGACAGACAGTCAAATAGATAGACAGAGAAACAGAAAAGGATGTGAGAAAGACAGACAGACAGTCAAACAGATAGACAGAGAAACAGAAAAGGATGTGAGAAAGACAGACAGACAGTCAAATAGATAGACAGAGAAACAGAAAAGGATGTGAGAAAGACAGACAGACAGTCAAATAGATAGACAGAGAAACAGAAAAGGATGTGAGAAAGACAGACAGACAGACAAAATAGATAGACAGAGAAACAGAAAAGGATGTGAGAAAGACAGACAGACAGACAGAAAACAGAAAAGGATGTGAGAAAGACAGACAGACAGTAAATAGATAGACAGAGA
>CM065683.1:27209059-27211559 GCA_017654935.2 Phymorhynchus buccinoides
AACTCTTTATAATTTGCATTGTAGAAATAGGAATAATTGGGTTTCATCTGTTTGTTTTACATTGTATTATTATGGGTTTGGGTTCATATGGGAAAATCAAGGGGTTGGGAATGATTATATTTTCTTACGAGAATTTAAGCAAAGGCTAATTGATTGTTTTCGACAAGGATGGAATAGTGACATGCATTCTAAACAGCGATTTGAATTCTTTTCTTCATTTAAGTCATCACATAGCCTTTCTCCATATTTATCTGAAATGAAAAACATAAATTTACGCAAATCAATAATTAGATTCAGACTAGGTGTGTCATGTCTAAAACCACACCGTTTTCGCTTTTCAAAAGCCCAAACAGATCACAGTTGTCCCTTTTGTTCCAACACTAACGAATCTGAATACCATTTTCTCCTTATTTGTCCCAAATATAATGCTCTACGAAAGATGTTCTTGCCCACAAAATTTTTCACTAATCCCACGAAATTTAAAATGTCGATGCTCTTAGCAAGCCCTAAACACACGTTTAGTCTTGCAAATTTTATTTCCAAAGCATTTGAGCTTAGAAATTCATCTAATACTTGAATGTCCATCTTTACCCCTCCCTTTCAACTCCCTTCCACTATATTTAACGCAATACACGGTTATTCTTATTAACGAAGTTGTCCATTCCGCACTTGTGTGTGTCTTTAGACTGTTGCTACTGCAATGGTATAATGTTGTTCCATGTTTAGTAATAATTATGTTGATTTGATAACCGTTTTGATAACTTATATGTATCCTATTTATTGCTTTCTTTTTTTCTTTTTTCTTTTTTCTTCTCTTTTATGTATTCCCCTCCCCCTTTTCCCTATATGACATGGGCAGATGGCCTTGATCATTAAATTTTCGTTGATCATTGATCGTTGATCGTTGATCGTTGATCGTTGATCTCTCTCTCTCTCTCTCTCTCTCTCTCTCTTCTCTCTCTCTCTCTCTCTCTCTCTCCCCCCATCTCTCTCTCTCTCTCTCTCTCTCTCTCTCTCTCTCTCTCTCTCTCTCTCTCTCTCTCTCTCTCTCTCTCTCTCTCTCTCTCTCTCTCTCTCTCTCTCTCTCAACAGAGTTATTTCAATGCGTTATATTATTAGGCTAATGTTTAGTACTTTAGAAAAAGTTTGTTTTGCATGTTGAGTTATTATTCTAATTGCTTTCGTATTACTTATCATCCTGAGGACAGGATGGGGAAATAAAAGCTGTCAAGCTTACTCCTTTATCCTCGAAAAAGATCATTTTGACTTGACTTGACTTGACACTGCCACAGACATTTGAGAAACCATCTTCCTTGTTATGTGTATTATACAATTAAAAACAGACCTGTTAGACTCAATCTGAAAAATATACTTAGAGACTAAAGATATATAATTATCTTCCATGACTCGGTCTAAAAACAAAACCATCATTCCAGGACTATGACATTAAAAGTTATGACATCATCAATGATATTACACACCCGGCAGTAGACACAGAGCCCAGCAGGGAAGGGGTTAATGAATGTCAGTACCTCGTCTGTCATATTGAGTTAATTAATGTTTATTTTATTTATTCTAGTCTTAATTGAGTCAATTAATGTACGAGATACTGTTTCTCTGTCTTTATGTTTTAGGCAGTGCAGTCTGACGCTAGTCAGTCAGTTAGTATGTATGTCTGTCTGTCTGTTTGTATGTAAGTATGCATGTATATATTGTATGTGTGTGTATGTATGTATGTATGTATGTATGTATGTATGTATGTATGTATGTATGTATGTATGTATGTATGTATGTATGTATGTATGTATGTATGTATGTATGCATGCATGCATGCATGCATGCATGCATGCATGTATGTATGTATGTATGTATGTATGTATGTATGTATGTATGCATGTATGTATGTATGTATGCATGTGTGTATGTATGTATGTATGTATGTATGTATGTATGTATGTATATTATGTATGTATGTATGTATGTATGTATGTATGTATATTATGTATGTATGTATGTATGTATGTATGTATGTATGTATGTATGTATGTATGCATGCATGCATGCATGCATGCATGCATGCATGTATGTATGTATGTATGTATGTATGTATGCATGTATGCATGTATGTATGTATGCATGTGTGTATGTATGTATGTATGTTTGTATAGTATGTATGTATGTATGTATGTATGTATGTATGTATGTATATTATGTATGTATGTATGTATGTATGTATGTATGTATGTATGTATGTATATATGTATGTATATATGTATGTACGTATGCATTTACACCTGTATGAGGGGTGGAAAGAGAACGATAGATCATGCCGTAAAATGCAAACAAGTAAACAAAAAAATAGTAATAGTTGAGCTGTGATCTTTTTTATTCACTTTCTTATCTTTTACGTGCCACCACAGATGTATTTCCATGGGTTGTTGTTGTTTACAATACAGTTTGTGACTTGTGACAGAGACAAATAAAGAAGAGCCCACATTGT
>CM065683.1:27219059-27224059 GCA_017654935.2 Phymorhynchus buccinoides
GGAGAGGGGGGGGGAGGTGAGGGGGGAACAAGAACAAATCGCTTGCACCACAGAATGACCAACCCTTGCCCTACAAGGGGCTTGACCTTTCCACTTTCCAAAATAAATGGAATGGAGCTGGCGTTCGGAAATGGCATGCCCGATGCCAAAGGAACTAAATTTCAATCTGAGGCTGATTGTTCCATTTTGCTGGCTCGTCTTCGATCAAGAAAATAACTGACTTATCTTCTTTCTAAAGAAGAAGGAGAAGAAAAAGAAACAAGAACAAGAAGAACAAGAAAAAGAAGAAAAAAAAACAAGAACAAGAAGAACAAGAACAAGTTGATTGTTCCATTTTGCTGGCTCGTCTTTGATCAAGAACATAATTGACTTATCTTCTTTAGAAGAAGAAGAAGAAGAAGAAGAAGAAGAAGAAGAAGAAGAAGAAGAAGAAGAAGAAGAAGAAGAAGAAGAAGAAGAAGAAGAAGAAGAAGAAGAAGAACAACAACAACAACAACAACAACAACAACAACAACAACAACAACAACAACAACAACAACAACAACAACAACAACAACAACAACAACAACAACAACAACACGAAGAACAAAGACAAGAACAGGAAGGACAAACAAACATTTACATTTTGAAAACCTCGAAGCTAGTTGAGGGGAAGTTGGCGGGGAGAGGAGAGTAGGGTAAGGGTGTGGGGGGGGGGGGGGGGGGTGACGAAATAGAACATTATGTCAACTACAACGATTTGATCTAAAGCCGATTTATAATCTTTTCGATGTGCCATTTGATTTTCTGAAGAAAACAATAAAGACAAATATAAATAAAAAGAGCTCTCTTGCCCATTCGAGCATCTCTCTGTCTCTCTCTGCCTCTCTCTCTCTCTCTGTCTCTCTCTCTCTCTCTCTCTCTCTCTCTCTCTCTCTCTCTCTCTCTCTCTCTCGAAGCTCTCTCTCTCTCTCTCTCTCTCTCTCTCTCTCTCTCTCTCTCTCTCTCTTCTGGGGGGGGGCGAAATCTCTCATTATGTCAACTACAACTCTTTGATCTAAAGCTGATTTCTAATCTCTTCGATGTCTCATTCTGTCTGTCTGAAGAAAACTCTCTCTCTCTCTCTCTCTCTAAAAAGAGCTCTCTCTGCTCATCTCTCTCTCTCTCTCTCTCTCTGTCTCTCTCTCTCTCTCTCTGTCTCTCTCTCTCTCTCTCTCTCTCTCTCTCTCTCTCTCTCTCTCTCTCTCTCTCTCTCTCTCTCTCTCTCTCTCTCTCTCTAATAATCTTCTGTGTTTAAATTTGTGTTATTACTTTCTTGTACAAACAAAAGTATTGTAAGAAAAGTGGCTTTTTGTATCTTTAAAGCTTTGAAAGTTCGGCAAGATTTACGTAATGTTTTGTAATGTCAAGTTAATAATGTAATGTTAATTTGTTGTTGTCACACTCACTCCATTGTATGGGCATGGCCTAACAATTAAAACTTTCCTGACTCCTGACTCCTGACTCTCTCTCTCTCTCTCTCTCTCTCTCTCTCTCTCTCTCTCTCTCTCTCTCTCTCTCTCTTCTCTCTCTCTCTCTCTCTCTCTCTGTGCCAAGCCTCCATCATCAACGTATTTATAAACAAGGGCGTCGCCGAGCGGCAGACATGTCCGTCACCAGCAATGCCACGCACTTGCGACACCCCGTAGAGTGTCACATCCTGACACAAAATTGGAAGGGATTCTGTCTTCTAGTTCACGAGATACAGCTTGAAGAAGAAACATATAGCGCAAAGAAGGAAATTTCGGTTTTCTCACACTTCAAGGTCAAGGTCAGCATGGTGATAATTTATGCTCGGATGTTTTCTCTCTCTAGGGTATACAGTACCACACACAATCTGAAGCGCTTCTGTCAAGTACAAATGTGGGAAATATGGCTTAAAACCCAATGTGTAGACCCCTATCACTTTCAAGGCCTACGGATCGCCCGGACCGTGACCTTGACCTTGATCGGTATGCCACCATCAGAACGGGCATAAGCCAAAGTACCTTCATGCCAAATTTGGAAGACTCTAACACTAACGGTGTGGGAGTTATGGCCCCTGAAAGATTTTCGGTTTTGGTCGTACGCCAAGGTCAAGGTCACGACGGCAATATGGTTTGCGCGGATGCCTTCCTTCATGGTGACACACCAGCACACACAATTTGACGTGATTCTGTCAACCCGTTCGAAAGATATCCTTGGGACAGACAGAAGGAGAAAAAAATGACCCTCCGATTTTCAGGCTCCAGCGATCTTTTTGACTCTTGACCTTGACCTTGACCTTGATCGGTATGCAATCATCAGAACGGGCATAAGCCAAACCACCTTCATGCCAAGTCTCAACATCCTATGTTGATCGGTGCCCGAGATATGGCTAAAAATAGATTTTCGGTTTTCAAGGTCGTACGTCAAGGTCAAGGTCACGACGGCAAAATGGTTTGCGCCGATCTCTTCCTATTAAGAAGGCACACCTTCACACAAAATTTGACGCGATTCGGTCAAGCGGTTCGGGAGATATCCTTGGGACAGACAGAAAAAAAAAAAGAAAAAAAAATACAAACCAGCCCATCGCAATAGTCCGTCTTGGTGACGGACTAAATATCAGACCAGATCAGAGCCTATAATGCAGAGCAAGAGGGGGCACTATTCTGGCGCATGTGCCTCACTCCTCCATTCCTCGCCATGTACCCACTTCTCTTCTGGTCATCTACTCTGAGTCCCAGATGTTCGCGCGCACAAACACACAGACACACAGACACACAGACACACAGACACACAAACACACAGAGACACAAACACACAAACACACACAAACACATAGACACAGAGCACACACGCGCGCGCGCCCCCCGCGCGCACGCACACACACGCACATACACACTTTTTGTTCTGATAACAGATGAAGCTGGCATGATAATAAAACCTTTAATGAAAACTTTTTTTCCTTAAAATCAAAGCAATAACAACTGTATTAAAAACAATCTACGGGAAGAGAAAGAATATCAAGATGATAATCAAGTCGTAAGCCCTATTTATGCCAAAAATTCTGTGCATGTTATTTATTTTTATTTTTAATTCCTCTTTTAAATTCTCTTCCACCCTCTTTTTTAGAACTGTAAACAAAAGCAAAAAAAGAAAGAAAAAAGTCAAATACAGTTATTACCCAATCTGTATTATTAAAATTCGGGACTTTACTGGTGTTGCACTGCCTCCGGCATAGCCTCCAGGATCGTTCCCATCATATTTATATCTACTAATGTCCCATGTGTGTCTGTTCCAGACCGAAGGACGTTAAGCAGAATGTCATCATCAAAAACAGTTCGATACGTAAAGTGTACTACCCTGGCTAGGTGATGGGGTCAAGTAGAACTGGCGTCCTCCTTCAATGTGTCAAAAGATGATGTGATGTTGAGAGAGAGAGGAGAGAGAGAGAGAGAGAGAGAGAGAGAGAGAGAGAGAGAGAGAGAGAGAGAGAGAGAGAGAGAGAGAGAGAGAGAGAGAGAGAGAGAGAGAGAGAGAGAGAGAGAGAGAGAGAGAGAGAGAGAGAGAGAGAGAGAGAGAGAGAGAGAGAGAGAGAGAGAGAGAGAGAGCAAATGAATGACGAATGACAAATGACAACTTTTATTGACAATGACTTACAGTCTTCATGTCAAGTCAGAGAGAGAGAGAAGAGAGAGAGAGAGAGAGAGAGAGAGAGAGAGAGAGAGAGAGAGAGAGAGAGAGAGAGAGAGAGAGAGAGAGAGAGAGAGAGAGAGAGAGAGAGAGAGAGAGAGAGAGAGAGAGAGAGAGAGAGAGAGAGAGAGTGTTAGCACACGAAGACAAAACGACAAGCTAACGGATCACATGCATCTTCTTGCATAAACGACTACACACACACACACACACACACACACACACACACACACACACACACACACACACACACACACACACACACACACACGCGCGCGCGCGCGCGCGCGCGCGCCGCGCGTACTAGCGCTGTACGAACGCACATAAACATACTTTCAAAGTTTATTTTTCTTATAGGGGCCGAAGGCCGGGTGCACATTAGACGCGTAAGTTCCGTGCGGAAAATCCTAAGTAAGTGGAAGAAAGAAGGATACAAGTTTACGCATAATAATATAGGGGAAATTCGGACACTTGCGCAAATATTTTCCCTTCTTTGTTTCACTTATTTATGGATTGCGCACGGATTTCCGCATGGAACATCCGCTTATGTGTGTACACGGCCTAATGTTTTTCATGTTCAATTCCGAATTGAATGTTTACTTGCTCGTTCGACATTTTTTATTTCCTTTTTGTTTTGTTTTTCTTCATTTGACAGGGGTCGATTCGGTACGGGCTCCTGCTTCAAGTGACAGAAGCGCGATATGAGGAAACACCGCCTATCTAATTACTTTGTCTTTGATGCATGGAACACACAAGACCGGGTTCCTGACTTTGATCACTATCGCCAGAGCCCATCGATGCCAGTTAGGACCACACCAAAAAAAAAGTAACCAATTTCTAATATAAAAAAATCAGATAGCAATAAGCGGGTTTTGGATTGACATGAAGGAAATTGGATAACGTTTAAACAAGAAATAAATACAAGGTTGGGGTTGTTGTTGTTGTTGGGTTTTTAAAAACGGGAAAGCACGATTACAATGCACACCTCCGCCTAAGAGGCACGAGTTAATTTGAATGTGTTTGAAACTTAGAGGGGAAGTATTGTTTTGTTTTTATTTTGATCTTGTTGTTTTTTTGCTCCTTTTGTTGCCTGCTTTTTTTCACTTTTTGCTATATTTGCTGTTTTCTTGTTTGTCTATGTTGATAAAGGCGCATTCGCCGAAATATCCAGTAGTTTTGCTTTGTCTCTTGTGAATAAAATAACGTCACTTCACATTTGTCGTGTAGTTGTTTGTTTGTTGCTTGAAACTTGTCAATTTCAATTTCAATTCGTTTCAAGCACGCCGGATCACACAGGCTCTAGAGGAGAAAACAAGAAAACCAATTTT
>CM065683.1:27229059-27231559 GCA_017654935.2 Phymorhynchus buccinoides
TGTCTTTAGAGAAGAGCATTAATTGAAATCTTGTGCAAAACCTATCAGAGAGTCATATGATTATACTCTCCCTTTTCATAGCAAACAACTTTTCTCATAATACTATCTCTAGACAGTGAAGAGTAAGCTGATTAGAGTTATCTTTTACTATTGATGCTAACGTTAGATCGCGCGGTTAGTGGCAGTTTCCTTAGACCTCTTTTTTGGCGTAACAGTTATGCGCGCGACAGAACGACTCATACGTCGATCTCTAAAGAGCAGATCTCCCAACAGACTAGCTGAACAAAGCCATACACTAGCACCTGCTAACAAAAACACAAATCCCCCCCCCCTTGTCTCTCTCTCCACACCCCCTCCATCCCCCTCCCTCATACAATCTCTCTCTCTCTCTCTTCCTGTGTCTCTCTCTCTCTCTCTCCTATGATACTGATTTGCAAATACACACATTGATTGTCCAGAAAGTATGCTGGATCTGTAATTAAAAAGCATGTTATTGGGCTTATTCTATTATCCCATCTTTAAATAGAAATATTCATTCAATTCAATTCAATTCAATTCTCTCTCCCCCTCCCCTCTTCTCTCTCCCTTTCTCTCTCTCATCGGTCTCTCTAGATCTCATCTCTCGTCTATCTTTCTGTCTGTCTGTCTGTCTGTCTGTCTGCTCACCTCTCTCTATCTCTCTCTTGATCTCTCTCTCTTTTCTCGTCTCTATTCTCTCTCTCTGGCCGATCTCTCTCCTGTGCTCCACCTAGAGTCCGTAACGGTATAGCGGTTCCTCTCTCTCTCTCTCTCTCCTCTCTCTCTCTTTACAATGCATTGTTACTAGAAGAAGCTCGCCCTTTAATTAGTTTCATTTTTTTTAACTTTTTTTTTTAGCAGTTCTAGTTCGTTCATTTTTTCTTTCGTTCGTTCGTTCGTTATTTGTATTTTTAAAAAGAAACAAGCGCATGGGCTTCCGTGCGGAAACGCATGCGCTTATTTCATTTTTTATATTTTTTTTATTCACATACTATATAATCCATATAGCACATGTCATATATCACTGATACATGATTTTCAAATACACACATTATGTCATTTATCACTGATGCATGAATGCACACATTATCATTCGTTGCAAATTTACTATTACACATTAATTCTCCATAATGACTTACTGATTTCTCTCTCTCTCTCTCTCTCTCTCCTCTCTCTCTCTCCATCTCTCTCTCTCTCTCTCTCTCTCTCTCTCTCTCTCACNTCTCTCTCTCTCTCTCTCTCTCTCTCCCCTCTCTCTCTCTCTCTCTCTCTCTCTCCTCTCTCTCTCTCTCTCTCTCTCTCTCTCTCTCTCTCTCTCTCTCCTCTCTCTCTCCCGTCTCTCTCTGTCTCTGTCTCTCTCTCTCTCTCTCTCACCCTCTCTCTCTCTCTCTCTTCTCTCTCTCTCCCTCTCTCTCTCTCTCTCCCCCCTCCCCCTCCCTCTCTCTCTCTCTCTCTCTCTCTCTTTCTCTCCTTCACTCTCTCTGTCTGTCTGTCTGTCTCTCTCTCTCTCTCTCTCTCTCTCTCTCTCAGATCTCTCTTCTCTCTCTCTCTCTCCCTCCCTCCCTCTCTCTCTCTCTCTCTCTCTCTCTCTCTCTATCTCTCTTCACTCTCTCTGTGTCCCTCTCTGGCTCTCTCTCCTCTCTCTCTCTATCTCTCCTCTCACTCTCTCTCATCTTCTCTCTCTCTCTCTCTCTCTCTCTCACCCTCTCTCTCTCTCTCTCCCTCTTCTCTCTCTCTCTCCTCCCCCTCCTCTCCTCTCTCTCTCTCTCTCTCTCCTTCCATCTCTCTCTGTGCTCTGTCTGTCTGTCTCTGTCTTCTCTCTCCACCCTCGCACTCTCTCTCTTCTCTCTCTCTCTCTCTCTCTCTCCTCCGCTCGCTCAGCTCTCTCTCTCTCTCTCTCCCGCTCTCTCTTTTACATCATTGTTACAGAAGAAGCTCGCCCTTTAATTAGTTTCATTTTTTTAAACTTATTTTTTTAGCAGTCCTAGTTCGTTCATTTTTTTCTTTCGTTCGTTCGTTCGTTCGTTATATTCGTATCTTTAAAAAGGAAACAAGCGCACTGGTTTCCGTGCAGAAACGCATGCGTTTATTTCATTTTTTTATTTGTTTTATTCACATACTATATAATCCAAATAGCACATGTCATATATCACTGATACATGATTTGCAAATACACACATTAAGTCATTTATCACTGATACATGAATGCACACATTATCATTCGTTGCAAATTTACTATTACACATTAATTATCCATAATGATCTTACTAATCTCTCTCCTCTCTCTCTCAATAGCCCTCTCTCTCTCTCTCTCCTCTCTCTCTCTCTCTCTCTCTCTCCTTCTCTCTCTCTCTCTCTCCCTCTCTCTCTCCACTCTCTCTCACTCTCTCTCTCTCTCTCCATCTCTCTCTCTCTCTCTCTCTCAATAGAGTCTCGGACCTCTCTCTGGGCTCTCTCTCTCTCTCCTCTCTCTCTCTCTCTC
>CM065683.1:27236559-27241559 GCA_017654935.2 Phymorhynchus buccinoides
ATGCCATGACAAAAAGACAACTGATAGAACCCAATCTGGCAAAATGGTCTGGGGATATAACTCTCTGAACTGTGTTAGAGCAAAAGCCAGAATATCAGAGTTATTCCTCTTCGTCTGATGACGTCATCGGTGATGTCATCAAGTCAGTATGTGATATGTTGCATGGCAGTCAAGGGGTTAAGCCTTCGATTAGAACCCAAATGACGATTCTAATTAACTTCCAAGATTTCTCAAAATGTTGCTGTCTTTAGGCTGAATCTGTAACGCTGGTGGCAAGCTTCGCCTAAAACCGCTCAACACTTATTTTTCAACATTAATTTGCTCACAAACGTAGAAACAGACAGAGGAACAATGTTGCAAACAAACAACGCCATAAACATACGATTAGAACCCAAATGACGATTCTAATTAACTTCTAAGATTTCTCAAAATCTTGTGTCTTTAGGCTGAATCTGTAACGCTGGTGGCAAGCTTCGCCTAAAACCGCTCAACACTTATTTTTCAACATTAATTTGCTCACAAACGTAGAAACAGACAGAGGAACAAGGTTACAAACAAACAACGCCGTAAACATACGATTAGAACCCAAATGACGATTCTAATTAACTTCCAAGATTTCTCAAAATGTTGCTGTCTTTAGGCTGAATCTGCAACGCTGGTGGCAAGCTTCGCCTAAAACCGCTCAACACTTATTTTTCAACATTAATTTGCTCACAAACGTAGAAACAGACAGAGGGACAAGGTTACAAACAAACAACGCCATAAACATACGATTAGAACCCAAATGACGATTCTAATTAACTTCCAAGATTTCTCAAAATGTTGCTGTCTTTAGGCTGAATCTGTAACGCTGGTGGCAAGCTTCGCCTAAAACCGCTCAACACTTATTTGTCAACATTAATTTGCTCACAAACGTAGAAACAGACAGAGGGACAAGGTTAGATAACTATATACCCTAATGGGCCTGCTGCATTACATACGATTCGGATCTGAATGCGATGCGATTGTGACGATGTGAGTCATGATTCACGTGAAATTCATGGGTCTACTGGAGTATAGTGAGCTGAAATAGTAGGGTTATTTTTAAGCGGAAGTATTCCATGTGAATCGTGACTCACGAGGCCCAGTCTGATCGCATCCCCATACGATTTTACGCCGTATGTGGTGCCGAAGTCGTGAGATACAATGTACTCCCGTTAAATAAATACCCTTGCGCGTGCGCACTAGAACCGTTGCTATTTAATGTGAGAAATCAGTCAAATAGTTATTTAAAATATTGAAATTTAAAGTGCTCAATCTACACGGAAAGAACCAAGAAATAGAGCGGGCGAGTGCAAGTCTACGTCTTTGCCGAGAAATCGATGTACAAGCCTACGCCACTTAGTTTCGTACTTTTCAAAATGGCGGACGATATAAACAACCACTCATGCAGACAAAAATAAATAATGATGAATATTAGAAAAATATCACTGACTTTTCTATATTTAGTAATGAATCTTCTGCTCTTCCTGCACGCCACAAGACGCCTCTGAATATATTCCGGGGTGAATCTTTCCTAAACAGCAAGCAATTCGAATGAGGAAAGGGTATTTATTTCACGGTATTTTATGCAACACCGGTTTAAAGGACCTGCTACACTACATACGATCCGCTGTCAATGCGATGCGATTGTGACGATGCGAGTCATGATTCACGTGAAGCACTTTCGTCTAAAAAAATAAGTGTACTACTTTCGCTCTATATACCTACTCAAGTAAACCCAATACACGAATTTCACGTGAATCGTGACTCACATCGTCTACAGCTGTTTCGGGAGGAACATTTAGTTTATCTATATTTTCATAAGTTTTTTCAAGCAAACTTTAGTTAACTATAAGTAACTTTTCAAAAATAACAGTCGAGAATATGTTGTAGTATGTGCCTAGATTACTAATAGTCAGTGGATATTGCTAGATTTTCACTCATAGGCAATCTTATTTATGTTTCTGATACTAAGTATATTATTTCTACTAAATATCTTGATTGATACTGCTCAACAAAAAAAGTTTTTACCATAAATCTGAGGGAAGAAATATATTTGAAATACTATGTAGAGCATACAGCCAAAATATCTTTACCGACAATAGCTTGGTGCAGTTTTTATCTAAGATTTCTAGATTCAGGCTTTTAACTAAATAGCTTGATTTTGTGTGGGACGGAACAGCTGTGCGTCACAATCGCATCGCATTGAGAGCGATTCGTATGTAGTGTAGCAGGCCCGTAAGGCTCTTTTCTCACGATCATTATCACTTTTGGAAGTGCAAGAGGGGCATTGCATCAAAATGAAAGTGAAGAGAGAGGGAGAGTGGGGGTGGAGAAGTGTGGGGGGGGGGGGGGGGTTATGGTGTGTTAAGGGTGAACGGTGCATCTCATGTGCGCCTATTTTGAATACCCTTATACTCAATTGCTCCCCGTGTCAATTGCGCCCGTTGTGGTCACCATCTGCACCCATTAAAATGGCTGAAACTGTTCATGAGAAAACTAGACGTCATGAAAATGTTGCGTACATTTTAGATTTTGGGTTCCAGAAGGAAGAGCTCACATTACTTAAAGACCCCCCCCCCCCCCCCCCCCCCCCCCCCCCCACGTCACGTGTCACATTCCCTCTTATGCTGTGAAGATTTCTTAAGATTTCTTACCAGCTATAAGAGGGAAAATACGTGGAAACCGTGATTTTGACACATGACTTGCTGGGTCTTTATATAAAAAAAAGAAAGACACACATTTCAGAAGTTAAATAGAGAGAGAGAGAGAAAAAAAAGAAGAGTTTTTACGCCTTCTGGGTCAAAGGACCATTTGGGGCATTTGAAATTATAAAGATCCTGACAAAAGAAGTTAAATAGCTTTTCCAGTTCTAGTTTCATAGTTATCCGGAAGTTTGACTTCTCTCTAAGATACATGCAATTGAGGAAACCAGGAACAACTGAGGTACATACCCGGGTATGCGCAATTGAGTGGTAGCCGCAGAGAATAGGGGGTAGAGATGCACGAGTGGACTTGATGTTGAGTGGCAGTAGGTATTCGTATTCTACTACCCCCCCCCCCCCCTCTCTCTCTCTCTCTCTCTCTCTCTCTTTCCTCTCTCTCTCTCTCTCTCTCTCTCTCTCTCTCTCTCTCTCTCTCTCTCTTTTATTTTGTGTTGACCTGCCTTAAAGGGGCACCCTGACCGATGAGTGTTTGCAAGAAACACGTCGAAAACACCCTTTACAGAGATCGCAACACTCATTTCGTTCTGGTTTCCTTTAAATCAAACCGTCAAATCGGCGATTCCTCCTTGACGGAGGTGCTGGAAATCAAATTCTTTCAGTGAAAGAATGGCCACATGAGCTAAGACCAAATCGTTTGCACGAAATGTCCACAATACAAGCCTTTTTATTTTATTTGGTTAAATTGTTTTACAGTTTACCGAAAGGAGTTTCGCTCAAAACAAACGAAATAGGTGCAATTTGTTTTTACTGCACTACAAAGAAGAAAAAGCTTCAACCACAATGAGTGGCCTCCACCCACCCCATTCAAAACGGCTTCTCTCTCCGGCATCTCCGCCAGAGAGGAATCGCCGTTTTGACGGTTTGATTTCTAGGAAACCAGAGCAAAGTGAGTGTTCCGATCCTTGAAAACTTCGAAAAGGCTGTCTTTCTGGTGATCTCGACGTGTTTCTTGCAAAATCTCATCCGTCAGGGTCCACCTTTATATGATATCCGACAAAAAATGTTTATCCCACAGAAATATATTCGCAATTCATGTGCTTTTAAATTAACTTTGTTGTTAGCTTCAAAGCAAGAAAGTGATATTCGGAATCTGGCTTAGAGTAGAGAAATTGCTATTTCATAGTCCGTCTTCTGCCTTGTTCTGTTCGGATATTAAAGGCTATCTGACTATAGTAATTGTAATAAGTGGAGATACTATTATCATATTTTATGAACCTTTTCAGCTAATTATCTTTTTGGAATACTAACCCTAACCCTAACCCTAACCCCCCCCCCCCCCCCTCCCCCCGTACCCTTCTGCCCCAAATATGTACCTTTACGAGGATGAAAAATAAGCAAATGGCTCAATTTTGCCTTCTTTATCACTGAATTGCACAGTTTTCCGGGCACCCCCAAGAACATTCATCGGAATCAATGCAACTCCCTGGACCCCCGACGGAAACTCCCCTTACGAACCACTTGATCCGGCCCTGGTGTGTGTGTGTGTGTGTGTGTGTGTGTGTGTGTGTGTGTGTGTGTGTGTGTGTGTGTGTGTGTGTGTGTGTGTGTGTGTGTGTGTGTGTGTGTGTGTGTGTGTGTGTGTGTGTGTGTGTGTGTGTGTGTGTGTGTGTGTGTGTGTGTGTCTCTCTCTGTGTCTCTCTGTGTCTCTCTCTGTGTCTCTCTGTGTCTCGCTGTGTCTCGCTGTGTGTCTCTGTGTGTCTGTGTGTCTCTGTGTGTCTCCGTGTGTCTCCGTGTGTCTCCGTGTGTCTCCGTGTGTCTCCGTGTGTCTCTGTGTGTCTCTGTGTGTCTCTGTGTGTCTCTGTGTGTCTCTGTGTGTCTCTGTGTGTCTCTCTGTGTGTCTCTATGTGTCTCTGTGTGTCTCTGTGTGTCTCTGTGTGTCTCTGTGTGTCTCTGTGTGTCTCCGTGTGTCTCTGTGTGTCTCTGTGTGTCTCTGTGTGTCTCTGTGTGTCTATGTGTGTCTCCGTGTGTCTCTGTGTGTCTCTGTGTGTCTGTGTGTGTGTGTGTGTCTGTGTGTGTGTGTGTGTGTGTGTGTGTCTGTGTGTGTGTGTGTGTGTGTGTGTGTGTGTGTGTGTGTATTCCTAGAAAAAGCTACCAAGCGAAACGTTGGAATTAAAGTCTGGAGAACACAAAGAGTTGCAGTGGTTTGTGTTTACTTTTTACTTTTATATATATATATATATATATATGCCATGCCAAGAAGATTCATAGCATAACAAACCTGGGTTCTACAAATAAAGCTACGCGTATACATGT
>CM065683.1:27249059-27271559 GCA_017654935.2 Phymorhynchus buccinoides
AACGAAGTAGAAGACAGCTGAAAGGCTCAGGCGAGCCTCTTGAATTATCGCTGTATTGTACGGGACACTTTTTGGGGGGAAACAAAAAAGAACCTGTGAATAGATTCCTTCATCCTCTCACAATTTGGATTTTTCTTTTTTTTCCCCTCGTCTCTCAATGACATCCAGCTTTCGTTAAAATACTAGATCTTTATTTTGTCTATTACATTGTGATCTCACACAGCATCTGATTTTTAACCCCAACATATGTTGATTTTTGTTTTCAACATTTCTTTTCTTTTCCAGTTCCTTCTTCAGAAAACGATTTGGAATAGAGAACCCAAGAGAACCATCAGGGGACGATTTTTGTTTTATCAAAGAGGGAGGGGGGAGAGATAAAGAGACAGAGAGAGAGAGAGAGAGAGAGAGAGAGAGAGAGAGAGAGAGAGAGAGAGAGAGAGAGAGAGAGAGAGAGAGAGAGAGAGAGAGAGAGACAGAGAGAGAGAGAGAGAGAGAGAGAGAGAGAGAGAGACAGAGAGAGAGACACAGAGAGACAGAGACAGAGAGAGAGAGAGAGAGAGACAGAGAGAGACACACACAGAGACAGAGAGAGAGAGACACAGAGAGAGAGAGAGACAGAGAGAGAGACAGAGAGAGACAGAGACACAGAGAGAGAGAGACAGAGAGAGACAGAGACAGAGAGAGACAGAGACAGAGAGAGACACACAGAGAGAGACACACAGAGAGAGACAGAGATAGAGACAGAGATAGAGAGAGAGACAGAGAGAGACACACACAGAGAGACAGAGAGAGAGACACACACAGAGAGACAGAGAGAGAGAGACACACAGAGAGAGACAGAGAGAGACAGAGACAGAGAGAGACACACACAGAGAGACAGAGAGAGAGAGAGAGACAGAGAGAGAGACACACAGAGAGACAGAGAGAGAGAGAGAGACAGAGAGAGACAGAGACAGAGACAGAGAGACAGAGGTGTACAAATAGAAATTATATTTTCATTCTCATGTCTCATTCAGCAGAGCCAACCACAGAAATGTAGGCTAATCGTATTGGGACAGTATCCATATCAATGAATTTGCATACGTGCATTTTGAAAAGTATTGCCTGGCAGAATGAACATGCGCCTTTAATTTCTGAAGACCTTAGCGTAAAATGCGCAAACATCGAACACCGAATCTTTATAACGACAACTGATGCAAAACTCCCCTACAAATATTTGTTTCAATGAATCTGCATTGTTTACTATACTGGTCTCCAAAAGTTAAGGGCCGGCTTCTGTTTTCAGTAGCTTGATATCTATGTATTGTACACTAAGACAACAATGAAGAAAATGGCAAAACTTAGGCTACTCAATAACTTTCCTTCCTGTTGCACGTGCCTGAACCCGTTTTGCAGACATTGCAGTACAGCAACAGCGTTTTCAGGTACGCTTAAAATGTGGCAAATTCACGAGAATTTCACGAAAGTTTGGTCTCTTTTCGCTGAAGAATCAGGGCTGATGCAGGTTTCTTGCCTATTGCACGTGCAAGGCATGACTGTAGTGAACACTGCTGAACAAAAGTTAGACACGAATGTGTATGTAAGGGCGGCAACCAGAGCTCTCAATAAGCATGCCTCCAAGACAGAAGAGAGAAGATCGTTCTTCCGGCCCTTAAATTTTGGAGACCAGTATATAATAAAGAATCCCTCAACGTTCTAAAAATCTGATTTCCATAATGAAACGCTACAGGCTAACCAAAACAGATTCAAGCGAGCTGCCATGCACACGATATGTATCACTATCAGTCTGTGGCAAACTTCCTAATCAATCAAACAAAGACGTAGCAAAACAAAAATAATCGTAGCAATAGGAATTGTTCAGAAATAATTAAGGGGAGTAATTTCATGGTGTGTGGGAGTGAACTCGCCTAATTCAATCGGTCAAACAGGGGAAGTTACTCTACCTTCAGGTAAATCCCCAGCCCTCGCTTCGTGTGTTTGAGGAGACACACAGCATGTAGAAAGCAGTGCGTCATTCTAAAATGGTTATGTAATTTATATATTTTTACGTCACAGTTTGCAAGATCTATCACTTTGTAGCATCCCTTATTTTTCTAAAAAAAAATGTTTGCAAGTCGCTGACTCGCATCCTGCGGCTTCAAGCTTCGACGCCATTGTTGCATTGTTGCTATGGTATTTGACCGAGTAATGGAGGTAAACAACTCTAATTTTGAGACGATTTAATAGCAGTGGATATAAATGGGTCCGAAAGAACACAGAAGCTTCATTTCAGAATAGCCTTTCCCATACTTCCCCAGCAGAGAGTGTCTTTCTTTACTTTTCTTTCCTATTCCTATAAAGAAAACTGTAAGTAAGGAAATTATAGTTTGATAAGAAACTATCGATATTTGAAACGAACTCTTCACTAGCTTGCTCATGTCTGATCATTGAGCTAATAAAACCAAGTCTCTCAATTCAACCTGAGGAGATCAGCAAAATAAAGTATCCCGCTGAAATGTGTCTTGTTTTGAGCATATACTGCACAGAACATGGCGTTAACCTTTTCACCGCCAGCCATGTTTCAGCCAAAAATATCCATTACATTTACCTGGGTAGAGAACAAATTCCCCCTGCAGTATTGGGGATTCTTCTGTGACATATATAAAATAAGGTCTATCCTTACTTCCCAAAACTAAGACACTAGGGTCTTTGGATACTAGACCCGAATTTGATGCCTTTTAGTGACATGGGTGTTGAATTACTGGGTGGTGCTAAAATGCGACTTTGGCGGTGAAAGGGTTAAAGCTTTCAATGAAAGTTTCACCAAGCTGAGTTGTGTTCGTTAATTTATACAGTGAAGTGGTTATATTTTTCATTACTTTGTGATGTTGTTTTGTCCAAGCCCTCTGGCTACGTGTGGTTGATCAACCACATTTTGTAAGGAAATCTTACTGCACATTTATTTGAAACTTTCTTCTTTTTTATTACTATCATTATTATTTGCTTCTTTTTTTTAGAGAAAAAAAACAAAACATTATCGGACGAAAGCATTAACTTCGTTTGAACAAATGTTGCTCAAAGGTTGTCTGTCTGTCTGTCTTTCTCTCATAGACTCCTCCTTCCCCTCATATCTCTCTCTCTCTCTCTCTCTCTCTCTCTCTCTCTCTCTCTCTCTCTCTCTCTCTCTCTCTCTCTCTCTCTCTCTCTCTCTCTCTCTCTCTCTCTCTCTCTCTCTCTCTCTCTCTCTCTCTCTCTCTCTCTCTCTCTCTCTCTCTCTCTCTCTCTCTCTCTCTCTCTCTCTCTCTCTCTCTCTCTCTCTCTCTCTCTCTCTCTCTCTCTCTCTCTCTCTCTCTCTCTCTCTCTCTCTCTCTCTCTCTCTCTCTCTCTCTCTCTCTCTCTCTCTCTCTCTCTCTCTCTCTCTCTCTCTCTCTCTCTCTCTCCACTTTTCAGTCTCTCTCTCTGTGTTTACGTGTTCAAATGCGTCTCTCTTGCTTGAAGGGATTCTCTCTCTCTTTTTCTTTCACGTTTGTAGTCAAATTCTAATTGTTTTGTTTCTCTCCAAGGACTCTCTCTAAGAATAGGCATTGCCTAAAATCTTCATCCTCTCTCTGTTAAATAAAGTTTTGGTAAAGGTAAAGATACACCCTCTCCCCCCCCCTCTCCCCTCTCCATTTCTCGGTTGTTTCCACTTTTTAAGTCTTGCCTTTCTTACTGCTCTATTGAGCACATCGGGGGTCTCTCTCTCTCTCTCTCTCTCTCTCTCTCTCTCATCTCTCTCTCTCTCTCTCTCTCTCTCTCTCTCTCTCTCTCTCTCGTTTGCAAATGCGTTAACAGAAAATGAAAGGGATACCTTTGAGCTTGACAGAAAAGCACCATTTTAAGCAGCTTTGTCAACAGTGATGATCTGCCATTTGGATTCTTTATGAATGCGTCATGCAGCTAAAAACGAAACCGATGCTCGTACCTAAGGGGGTAACTCAAATTCCCAAACACAAACACAAACACATAAACCCTAAGCCCTCAAGTTCTCAATGAAAACAAAATAGGTTTCCTTTTCTCTGTCTTTCTTTCTTTCTTTCGTTCTTTCCTTTCTTTCTTCAGTGTTGCCTGTGTGTGTGTGCATATTTGAGCACATCGTGGGGGGGGGGGGGGGCTATTTCTCTCACTGATCACAGTGCAAAGAGTGGCTCTCTCTCTCTCTGACTCAGTGTTTTCCCTCTCTATCTCTCTCTCTTGCTTTGACTCTGACTCCCATACAAATGCCCCCAAATTCGCAAAATGAAACACCATTTTAAAGAGAAATTTGAAAGTTGGGGACATTTTGCATGTGGGTCACAGCTACAGAAAAAAACCAAGTCGACTTAATCGTGGTGTCAACAGTGTCTTTAAAGATCTGCCAGATCACGTGTCAAAATCACGGTATGACGTGTTTCCCCTCTTATAGCTAAAAGAAATCTTGCTTTGACCAGGTTTGACTCCCATACAAATGCCCCCAAATTCGAAACGAAACATCATTTTAAAGAGCAGCCTCAATTTGAAGTTGGGGACATTTGTATGTGGGTCACAGCTACCCAGACAAAACAAAGGACTTAATCGTGGTGGGTCAGTGTGTCTTTAAAGACCCACCAGATCACGTGTCAAAATCACGGTTTTTACGTGTTTCCACTCCTATAGCTGGCCAGAAATCTTGCTTTGACCAGGTTTGACTCCCATACAAATGCCCCCAAATTCGAAACGAAACATCATTTTAAAGAGCAGCCTCAATTTGAAGTTGGGGACATTTGTATGTGGGTCACAGCTACCCAGACAAAAACAAGGGACTTAATCGTGGTGGGTCAGTGTGTCTTTAAAGACCCACCAGATCACGTGTCAAAATCACGGTTTTTACGTGCTTCCACTCCTATAGCTGGCCAGAAATCTTGCTTTGACCAGGTTTGACTCCCATACAAATGCCCCCAAATTCGAAACGAAACACCATTTTAAAGAGCAGCCTCAATTTGAAGTTGGGGACATTTGCATGTGGGTCACAGCTACCCAGAAAAAAACAAAGGACTTAATCGTGGTGGGTCAGTGGGTCTTTAAAGACCCACCAGATCACGTGTCAAAATCACGGTTTTTACGTGTTTCCCCTCTTATAGCTGGCAAGAAATCTTGCTTTGACCAGGCTTGACTCCCATACAAATGCCCCCAAATTCCAAACAAAACGTCATTTTAAAGAGCAGCCTCAAATTGAAGTTGGCGGAATTTGCATGTGGGTCACAGCTACCCAGAAAAAAACACTAAGGGACTTAATCGTGGTGGGTCAGTGTGTCTTTAAAGAACCCAGTGGCAACAAGAGTTGTTGACTGGTCAACATGTACTCGTCCCCTTTCCCCTTCAGTCACACACACACGCGCGCGTGCGCGCACAAACACACACACACACACACACACACACACACACACACACACACACACACACACACACACACACACACGCACACGCACACGCACACACGCACACGCACACGCGCACACACGCGCACACACACACACACACACACACACACACACACACACACACACACACACACACACACACACACACACACACACACACACACTTTTGTGTTCTGACAAAAGCCAGAAAAGGACTAAATTTATTAAAAATGGTAAGTCGACAGTCATGGGGAAAAGATAGTAAAGCACTTGCACACTTAGCAACTGCGCTTGTGAGATCAAAATTATCTTATATGCTCAGGAAATATTCTTTTCAGCTCCAAAATATATGATAACAAAGCTGCAGAGCTTCGATAGTAAAGCTTATAAGATAGCTCTTGGTGTTCCTGTTCATGCCTCAACACTAAAAACCTACACAAAAATCGGAATTTTGCCCTTTGTTGAAAATATGAAGCTTGCTTCCGCAAAATATATACTAAGGAGTCATTCAACGCAAAATTCATGTGTCAAGGAAACTGATTTAAAATCAGAAATACATTTTCCTAAGCGAGCACAGAGTATTGATTCTGTAAAAAAACCTATAGGCTCTTATACGTCTGAATTATTTACAGATGCTGGTGTTGAACCCCAAAAAGTATCCCCCCCAAATGAGTTACAGTACTATTCCTCAATGGGAGCTTGGCAAGGCTAATTACGATATTAATTATACAGATTTAAGAAAAAGTGATGGGCCCGTGCTGCCAACATATGTTAAGGCACATATAAATGAAAATTATATTAATCATCTTAAAGCATACACGGACGGCTCTCTACTTGAAAATCAATTGTCAGGTGCTGCATTCATTATTCCATCATTAAAAATAGAGAAATCATATCACATTGGAAAGAATTTCTCTATATTCACAGCAGAACTAATTGCCATTCTTATGGCGCTGAATTATCTTCTTAGCTTTCCCTTTTTGTATATTTCAGATATTATTTTGTGTCGATTCAAAATCTGTCTTACAAGCTTTGAAATATTCTCATATAAGAGTGAGAGGAGAAATAATATCTGAAATATACCATTTCATTCATTTCTTATCATTACGTGGTTCTTCTATTGACTTCTGTTGGATTCCATCACATTGTGGGTTAGCAGGAAACGAAAGGGTTGATTGGTTAGCCAAAAATAGTGCAGCCAAAGAAAATAAGTTTTCAAAAATAGATATTTCATTATCCTTGCATGAAAATTATAGTCTTTTAAATAAAGCATCCTGGGATTCGGTGATAAGAAGACAAAAAGAGTGTCCAAACATGATAAAGGACAAAAAAGGAAAATTCTTTAAAAAGCTTATAAACTATAAAACAGGACATAGTCTTCATCAGGAATGGATTTTGAAGAGTTTGATTTTTAGATTCAGGCTTGATGCACATAAAACAAAATATTGTAAAAACGTGATTTGCATTTGTGGCCAAAACATTACACCATTTCATGTCATTTTTCTTTGCGGAAATACAAAAACATATTTACCTACTTGGTTATTAGATATGGAACCATCAATGACAAATTTTTGGGACATTTGTTTTAACGAATCGAAGGCTATAGAAGTTGTTAGGGCACTTGTTAAGAGTCCAGTTGGACATTTACTTTGATTCTCGAGTTTATTTGTTTAATTTAACTTCTTATTATTTTAACATTTAAAAAATTGTCTTGTTTCTTTATAAATGTCCAGATATGAACCCAGGCTGGAGTAGTTTACCGTTATGTCAGTAACATAGGATAGGGCTTAAATGAGGGTCGCTTATTCTTATCTCATTAATTTATTAACATATGCATGCATAGTTTAGCGTACTATATTACTTCCACACTCCACACATTCTTAATCACATATTTAAAATAACACATACATTTATGCACCCCCCCCACCCCACCCCCATCCCCCCCCCTGGATCCCTTTTGTATTTGTTGTTTGTTTGTCTTTTTGTGCGTCTAAGATCACTGTAAGGTGGATAGACATTAAACTAAAGAACGATACACACACACACACACCCACGCACGCACGCACGCACGCACGCACGCACGCACGCACGCGCACGCACACGCACACACACGCACACACACACACACACACACACACACACACACACACACACACAACACACACACACACACACACACACACACACACACACACACACACACACACACACACACTAACCTGGACATCGGGTACTGTAGTCTCCATGTCTTCAGAATTGTCCACAGCCGCAGATGACCGAAGAACGAGAAAAGGCGGTTGTTGTTTTTCACAGATTAAATTTTGTTCAGTCTGGAAAGTTTCTTAACTTTCCCCGGCTTTCTTTCTATTTTGGAACATTGATAATTTATCTGCTTACACTGTCAATATCGCAGCAAAATGATGATGTAGTATTACACTACTCAGTCTGGCAGTGTTGTTGGGTTTTTTCTCCGAATGTTCTTGGCTTGTTGCTTGCGTTCTTTCTATTTGGCCTACTTTTGAATAGTGTTCATCTGCTTACATAGTCGATGTTGCAGCTAAACGATGATGTAATATTTCTTTTCTTATTTTTATTCCGGTTATTCGTCTCGAATGTTCTTAATGCTTGTTTTCTTTCTTCTTATTACTTTTGGAATTTTGTTAATATGATTATGTGGCAGCTAATGATGGCACAATTACTGTCAATGCTGCATTAAATATCAGTACATTTTTCGTTATTCTTTTAATTGCACTCCTTGGTATCGTCTACGTTTGCCGATATCGGTAAATTGTTTATTTGTGTTTTTAATCACACGCCTTTGCATTCAATTCTTGCCAAGCAATATTCTTTGACTTGATAAACGACGTTAAACATTTTAATGTCAAAATCCTCACATCTTCTTTGTAAAATGTACACCAAATCGTTGTTTTCTTTAATATAACAAGTTTGTTTCCCCGTGGTGTCCAAATGTATTGTGTGTGTACGTTTCCCTCCTTTTGTCACTTCCGCTACAGTGGCTGGCGAATGGTTCGAAAACACTACACTCTTCTCTGTTAGATCAATTATTATTATTATTGTATGCAGCTTTCAACTCTGAAAGATCGTTGATATAGGATTATTTTCTTGCCCTCTTATCTTTCCGCTTCTCAACCAAGTTGGAAGTTCTTCGGTCAATATTTTTGCCTTGGGGTAACAGAAAATAAGATCTTTTGTTCTTCCATTCGTACTCCTGTTGTTATCACCAAAACAATCCTCATCAGCAGCATGCACGAACTGATCTTTAAAAAATACCCCAAGATAGCTCTATACCATTCTCATTTAGACTGCTCGGCCGTCTTTCTACATTGATAGCTCCGTTGTGAGTGTGTGATTGCTCCGCTAGGGCAGCCGACGGAAGGAACAACAGATGACTTTTTTTTTTTAAACACAAAAAAACACTAGGCCTAATAATTTCAAACACACGCGAAAAGGGAACGGGTCAGTTGACACTAAAGTTTTTTTCAAAAAAAAACGTAGTTCATCACGCTATGATGCAAAATTAATGCTGATCTAGAGATCTCTAGCTACTGCCTCTAATTTAAAGGAGATTGATGGAGACACTTGGAAGGGCAAGGACGATTTTGTTTTACTAAAACTCTGCTGCTGTCACTGTCACTGCTCTTTCTTCTGTTGCTACTCGTGCTACTGCTGATGCTGCTGATACTGCTGTTGTTGGTGCTGCTGATACTGCTGCTGTTGATGTTGCTGATACTGCTGTTGTTGGTGCTGCTGATACTGCTGCTGTTGATGATGCTGATACTGCTGTTGTTGGTGCTGCTGATACTGCTGCTGTTGATGTTGCTGATACTGCTGTTGTTGGTGCTGCTGATACTGCTGCTGTTGATGATGCTGATACTGCTGTTGTTGGTGCTGCTGATACTGCTGTTGTTGGTGCTGCTGGTACTGATGCTGTTGGTGCTGCTGATACTGCTGTTGTTGGTGCTGCTGATACTGCTGTTGTTGGTGCTGCTGATACTGCTGTTGTTGGTGCTGCTGATACTGCTGTTGTTGGTGCTACTGGTACTGATGCTGTTGATGCTGCTGATACTGCTGTTGTTGGTGCTGCTGATACTGCTGCTGTTGATGTTATCGGTGTTGTTGTTGCTGTTTTGATTCTGCCGCTGCTTCTTTCTGTAATTGATGTTGAGGGCAAGATCACTGTGGCTGGAGAGAAGAAAAAAAAGGAAAATAAAAAGGAAGCAAGTATATTCATTCAGTTTACGCAAACCATTTGTCAGCCGATGATAATGGTGATGGTAGGTTATTTTTGGGGCAGCATCGATGGACCGATATTTATGACACTTTATGATACGTAAAATATAAATCGCATAGCAAAGAGTACACCTTCGACAACCGATAACAACAATGGAATTGAGTTCAAAGTCGGCATCCGTTGTGGAAATTACTGACGAGCATTCGATGACTATGGGAATGAAGAAGACAAGAGGAAGAGGAAGAGAACGAGCATGAAGACGATGATAGTGATAACGATGACGATGATGAATATGATGACGATAGTGAATATGATGAATAGGAAGACGATGCTGCGGCTGCTGCTGCTGATGATGACGACGACGACGATGATGACGAAAACAACGATGACGACGACGAAAATGAAATAAAGAGAAGAAGAAGAAAAAGAAGAAGAAGGAGAAGATGAAGACATAAGAATTTAGAACACAACAGAATATTAACGCAAAAAAAGGGGAAGGAACGTCAGAAAATAGCAAAATAAAGCATCACAAATCAAATGGTAAGTAACCCAATCTCAAATTGCAACAACTTCTGATAAAATGGGGGCCGACCCATAATGTAATTCATCGTTTCCCTTGGTAGGCCAAGTTGCTAAACAAATGTCAATTGAGATAATGGGGCCCAATATTATTCTTTCGCTGGAACTCTGGTCAACTGTGTTTTACCGCAAAACTATGGTGCGCTTGGGAGCTTGCGTACAGGGACAGTAAAGGGTCAGCCACACGTCCATTACAATCGCACGAATGCACGATACGATTCGATCACGTGGTCTCGATGCGCCAATCCCGTTTGCTTCTTGGAGACCGCGTGATCGAATCGCATCGTACAGTCGTGCGATTTTAGTGGACGTGTGGCCGGCCCTTAAGAGGGAGAATGGGATAATTGAGACGGTCCGTGTGTGTGTGTGTGTGTGTGTGTGTGTGTGTGTGTGTGTGTGTGTGTGTGTGTGTGTGTGTGTGTGTGTGTGTGTGTGTGTGTGTGTGTGTGTGTGTGTGTGTGTGTGTGTGAGTGTGTGTGTGTGTGTGTGTGTGTGTGTGTGTGTGTGTGTGTGTGTGTGTGTGTGTGTGTGTGTGTGTGTGTGTGTGTGTGTGTGTGTGTGTGTGTCATTCTGTGCTCTGCTTGGTGTCTCTGTGTGTACATGTGTGTGTTTGCGTGTGTTTGTGTTTGTGTGTGTGTGTATTCGTGCGCGCGCGTGTTTGTGTCTGTTTGCTGTGTAGTGTGTGTGTGTGTGTATGCGTGTGTGTGTGCTTGTGTGTGTGTGTGTGTGTGTGTGTGTGTGCTGTGTGTGTGTATGTGTGTTTGCGTGTGTGTGTGCGTGTGTGCTGCGCGTGTGTGCGCGCGTATGTTCTTGTGTGTGTGTGTGTGTGTGTGTGTGTGTGTGTGTGTGTGTGTGTGTGTGTGTGTGTGTGTGTGTGTGTGTGTGTGTGTGCGCGCGTGAACGTTCAGATATGAGTTTGTGTGTCTCCCTGTATTTTAAGCTAATGACTTCTGTTCAGCTACCTTAGTTCGTGTTCAATTTGTTTCTCACGAAGACCTTAATCTGAGAAAACAGTGTGTTTTTCCTTGATGTTCGGTTGTTGTGTTTGTGACCAGCGATTGAAGAATTCATCCTGTACCGTCCATGCTCACTCATTTCAGTCCTTCCACAATAACAAAGCACTTGTTCACTTTCAGCAACAGCTAGTAAGATCTCTTCAGGTTTTCTTGGTCTTTTTCTCCCAAGGAACAAGAAACGTTGTCTGATCAGTGGTTTCAATGAACCGGCTTTTCCCTTTTGATTTATAGCAGAAAGGCCTGGAAGCTTCCATAACTACCAGACACTTTTTGGTACTCTTAGACATATAAGAACCAGGGAACTTTACTATTAGAAAGGAGGCTCGTGGTCTCTGTATTATTTTGTCTGTCTGTCTGTCTCTCTGTCTGTCTGTCTGTCTGTCTGTCTGTCTGTCTGTCTGTCTGTCTGTCTGTCTGTCTGTCTGTCTGTCTGTCTGTCTGTCTGTCTGTCTGTCTGTCTGTCTGTCTGTCTGTCTGTCTGTCTGTCTGTCTGTCTGTCTGTCCGCCTGCCAGTTTAATTTGACTGTGTTTGAACTTAAAGAAAACAAAATCTGCTCCAACGGCCATCGCTCAAATTAGAAAATCCCCATGTCTGTCTGTCTGTCTGTCTCTGTCTTTGAAGTCTCTCTGTCTCTCTGTCTCTCTGTCTCTCTGTCTCTCTCTCTCTCTCTTCCTCCTCTAACAAAGCTCTTCTCTCACTCTCTCTCTCAGCTCTAAGATCTCTTGGGGTTTTCTTGGTCTTTTTCTCCCAAGGAACAAGAAACGTTGTCTGATCAGTCTCTCTTCAATCTCTCCGGCTTTTCTCTCTCTTTCTCCTGGAAGCTTCTCTCTACCAGACTTTTTTGGTACTCTCTCTCATATAAGAACCTCTCTCTCTTTACTCTCTCTCTCTCTCTCGTCTCTCTCTCTCTCTCTCTCTCTCTCTCTCTCTCTCTCTCTCTCTCTCTCTGTCTCTCCGCTCTGCTCTATCTCTCTCTTTGAACTTAAAGAAAACTCTCTCTCTCGCTCAAATTAAAAAATCTCTGTCTGTCTGTCTCTCTGTATCTGTCTGTCTCTGTCTCTCTCTGTCTCTGTCTCTGTCTCTCTCTCTCTCTCTCTCTCTCTCTCTCTCTCTCTCTCTCTCTCTCTCTCTCTCTCTCTCTCTCTCTCTTCTCTCTTCTTCTCTTTCTCTCTCTCTCATCTCTCTCTCTCTCTCTCTCTCTCTCTCTCTCTCTCTCTCTCTCTCTCTCTCTCTCTCTCTCTCTCTCTCTCTCTCTCTCTCTCTCTCTCTTTTCTCCCTCTCTCTAATTATGATAACCAAATACTAGAACGACCAGATACAGCCCGCACAGACTGGAAAAACAAAACAACAACGAAAAAAAACAAAAGGGAAAGAAAGAAACCGTAATGAACGTACTATACCCATTTGCCGAAGGACAATGAATAAAATTCATAGATAGATATAAAGATGGTGCGGCAATATAATTGTGGTGGTGCCATAGCCGATGAGGTTTAACCGAGGCATGGTTACTGCTACACCTATCTGTATTGTTTTTTTAAAATCGGGACTTTACTGGTGTTGCACTGCCTCCGGGCATTGCCTCCAGTATTGTTCCCACCATCTTTGCATCTACAAATGTCCCATATGTGTCTGTTCCAGACCGAGAGGACGTAAAACACAATGTTTCGTTCATAAAGATGGTGGGAACGATCCTGGAAGCAATGCCCGGAGGCACTGCAACACCAGGAAAGTCCCGATTTTTTTTTTTTTAGCAATACAGTAAATGTATATGATAAGAAGGACAACTACTGGAATCATATTTATACGCTTGCTAGCTTTGCCATGGTTTCTGCAGTGAGTGGTTTATTTCATGGAAGTGTCGGTGTCGCTGACCTCGCTTTTGCATGGAGTTACTTACTGTACCGTACTGTCTGCTATTATCGTAATATTGATGAAAGAGAGGATATATGTCGTACAGCGTCTTAGCGGGGTTGCACAAATAGATCTAGCTTGGTGTATATTCCTTTCCCTTGTTCTTATATTAGCCTTTATTTGTGTTTGTTGTTGTATTGGACCCCCTTACTCAAATGACGTTTATCACTGGTTTGACATTAGCCTGTAGTATGGGCTAATAGTAAATGAGAGCTTTGATGATTTTCAACACTGCTGGAATATCACGATGATAGTAATAATAATGATAATGATAATAATAAATAATAATAATAATAATAATAATAATAATAATAATAATAATAATAATAATAATAATAATAATAATAATAATAAATAATAATAATAATAATAATTTTTAAAAAGATCATCATCATCATCATCATCACCATCATCATCATCATCATCATCATCATCATCATCATCATCATCATCATCATCATCATAATAATAATAATTGGCACGTATCTAGAAAATTCTAGTCATGGCGCTTTACAAAGAAATAACTCTTCAAGCATTCCCATTCAGACACATACACACACACACACACACACACACACACACACACACACACACACACACACACACACACACACACACACACACACACACACACACACACACACACACACACACACACACACACACACACACACACACACACACACACACACACACACACACACACACACACACACACACACACACACACACACACACACACACACACACACACACACACACACACACACACACACACACACACACACACACACACACACACACACACACACACACACACACACACACACACACACACACACACACACACACACACACACACACACAATGCAGCTTAGTCTTTCTGTGGAAGACTATAACTCTCAAAAATAAATGGGTGGGGGGCATTTACACTGGCTCTATATAGTGCTTCAGGCAAAGGGATTGGTTAGCCTTTGATGACCTTACCCAATGCCAGCTGTCCTCAAATCCCTTTGGCCAAGAGAGTGGGGATGTACCCTGGCCAAGTCTTTTTCAAACACGTTTTTAGCCCAGTCAGCCAGAATAGCAACTGTCCCCTCTGCTGTCTGGTGGTCATAATCGGAAGCGACTGACTGGTATATAATTATATTTGTTGTATACTTCGGGGCATGATATACACAATTATTTAAAACGGGCACCCTGACGGACGAGTTATTGCAAGAAACGCATTGAGATCATCCGGAAAACGCCATTTAGCCTACAGATATCGCAACACTCACTTTGCTCTGGTTTCCTAGAAATCAAACCGTGAAATCGGCGATTCCTCCTTGGCGAAGGTGCTGTAAGTCACATTCTTTCAATGAAAGAGAAGGCACACCCTTCTCTTTTCGAATAGCCGCCTGAGTTTAGCCCAAATGGTTTCCCTTATAGAGAACCATAGTCATCCTCTTCTTCTTCTTCTTCTTCTTCTTCTCTTTGGGGCCCACGATCATTTTAGTTGATTATTCTGGCACCCTCAGTGAAAAAAGAGTGAGTGAGTGAGTGAGTGAGTGAGTGAGTGAGTGAGTGAGTGAGCGAGCGAGCGAGCGAGCGAGCGTGCGAGCGTGCGTGCGTGCGTGCGTGCGTGCGTGCGTGCGTGCGTGCGTGCGTGCGTGCGTGCGTGCGTGCGTGCGTGCGTGCGTGCGTGCGTGCGTGCGCGCGCGCGCGCGTGGGTGCGTGTGGGTGCGCGCGCGTGTGTGTGTGTGTGTGTGTGTGTGTGTGTGTGTGTGTGTGTGTGTGTGTGTGTGTGTGTGTGTGTGTGTGTGTGTGTGTGTGTGTGTGTGTGTGTGTGTGTGTGTGTGTGTGTGTGTGTGTGTGTGTGTGTGTGTGTGTGTGTGTGTGTGTGTGTGTGTGTGTGTGTGTGTGTGTGTGTGTGTGTATGTATGTGTCTGTGTCTGTGTCTGTATCTGTGTAAACATAAGTTTGTAGCGTGGCAGTAGACGTGTGTGCCTGTGTCTTAAGATTTAGTTAAAAACGAAAACAAATTTCACCCGTTTAAGATGCTATAAAATAATCTACAACCCCCCCCCCCCCCCCCCCCCCCCCCCCCCCCCCCCCCCCCCCCCCCCCCCAAAAAAAAAAGCAAACAAACGAGAAAACTTATCTTGAGGCAAATTCACTTTTAAAAGAAAGAATTAACAAAACAAAAAACCCAATCCAACAAAGACAGCAATCACAGCATAGGGGCCTACTTCGCTTTATGCAAATTCACGCAAAAGAAATTGAACAAGTAGGATTAACATGAACTGACTGATGAAACGGAAAGAGGAGGTGGAGGTGGTGGTGGTGGGTGGGGGGGGGGGGGGGTGGGGGTGCGGGGATGGGGGGGTGCAGGATAGTAATAAAACGAAAAGGAAAAGGGAGTGAAACGGGCTATAGAACGAGGAAACGACAAAATATACGACTTGTGTATACGACTTGTATATATATAAAACTTACGAAGGATTTGTTGTTGTTTTTTTCTTCAGATATATATATATATATATATATATATATCTGTGTTGATAGTGTTGATATTGAAAAAGTTGGCTTTTACCAACGAAAATTTTATCAGAGAATATATTTTTTTAAATGAAACTGTGTGTTTTTGTGTCTTTTATAATTTTACTCATATATATATATATATATATATATATATATATATATATATATATATATATATATATATATATATATATATATATATATATATGACTTTCAATCTGGTGCAAAGAGGACAACCTTTCTCTTGTAGAAAGTCTTCTAGCTCAGTTTGAATGTTCACTGTGGGCATACTTTGCAGGCCGATATGCAGACTGAAGTCTTTCTCAAAGACGAAACAGCTGTCTTTGCATAGGCATTGTCTATCCCCCATTGGGAGAAAAAGTAAATCAGCACATTATTTTCTTTTATTCTTTTCAGAACACAGAATAAATTGTAAAGTTAAAATTGAATTGATTGAGTTTCTTTCTTAGGTTCACAAACTGATACATTGGACACAAACAAAGTTTCATTAAAGCAAACTATATATATAAGAGGAAAGTTTAATGGTGTGGTTGTTTTTTCTTCTTCAATCTTTGTACGTTTATATATCTACTTCATCTCCGATTTAGGAAATATATTAATGATAAAATGTCAGCAGTAGATAAGAGAAAAACAAAACAAGACAGTGAGATATGAATGAACGGATTTGTTGAATTCACTTTTGTGGGGTTTTGTTTAAAATTATGATTGTTCATTAAGCATAAACATTTTGGGGGAGTTTTGTTTGTTTGCAATGTATGTTTGTTTGTTTGTGGTGTTTCTTTGTTTGCTTGTGACGTTTCTTTGTTTGCTTGTGACGTTTCTTTGTTTGTTTTGTGACGTTTCTTTGTTTGCTTGTGATGTTTCCTTGTTTGTTTGTGATGTTTCTTTGTTTGTTTGTGATGTTTCATTGTTTGTTTGTGATGTTTCCTTGTTTGTTTGTGACGTTTCTTTGTTTGTTTGTGATGTTTCCTTGTTTGTTTGTGATGTTTCCTTGTTTGTTTGTGGTGTTTCATTGTTTGTTTGTGGTGTTTCATTGCTTGTTTGTGGTGTTTCATTGCTTGTTTGTGATGTTTCATTGTTTGTTTGTGGTGTTTCATTGCTTGTTTGTGATGTTTCATTGTTTGTTTGTGATGTTTCTTTGTTTGTTTGTGATGTTTCATTGTTTGTTTGTGGTGTTTCATTGTTTGTTTGTGGTGTTTCATTGCTTGTTTGTGATGTTTCATTGCTTGTTTGTGGTGTTTCATTGCTTGTTTGTGGTGTTTCATTGTTTGTTTGTGGTGTTTCATTGCTTGTTTGTGATGTTTCATTGTTTGTTTGTGATGTTTCATTGCTTGTTTGTGATGTTTCATTGCTTGTTTGTGGTGTTTCATTGCTTGTTTGTGATGTTTCATTGCTTGTTTGTGATGTTTCATTGCTTGTTTGTGGTGTTTCATTGCTTGTTTGTGATGTTTCATTGCTTGTTTGTGGTGTTTCATTGCTTGTTTGTGATGTTTCATTGCTTGTTTGTGATGTTTCATTGCTTGTTTGTGATGTTTCATTGTTTGTTTGTGATGTTTCATTGCTTGTTTGTGATGTTTCATTGCTTGTTTGTGATGTTTCATTGCTTGTTTGTGATGTTTCATTGCTTGTTTGTGATGTTTCATTGCTTGTTTGTGATGTTTCTTTGTTTGTTTGTGATGTTTCATTGTTTGTTTGTGATGTTTCATTGTTTGTTTGTGATGTTTCATTGCTTGTTTGTGATGTTTCATTGTTTGTTTGTGATGTTTCTTTGTTTGCTTGTGATGTTTCTTTGTTTGTTTGTGATGTTTCTTTGTTTGCTTGTGATGTTTCATTGTTTGTTTGTGACGTTTCATTGTTTGTTTGTGATGTTTCTTTGTTTGTTTGTGATGTTTCTTTGTTTGCTTGTGATGTTTCTTTGTTTGCTTGTGATGTTTCTTTGTTTGCTTGTGACGTTTTTTTGTTTGTTTGTGACGTTTCTTTGTTTTGCTTGTGATGTTTCTTTGTTTCTTTGTGATGTTTCTTCGTTTGTTTGTGATGTTTCTTTGTTTGTTTGTGATGTTTCTTTGTTTGTTTGTGATGTTTGTGATGCTTCTTTGTTTGTTTGTGATGTTTCTTTGTTTGATTTTGATGTTTCTTTGTTTGTTTGTGATGTTGCTTTGTTTGTTTCTTTGTTTGTTTCTTCGTTTGTTTGTGATGTTTCTTTGTTTCTTTGTGGGTTTTGTGATGTTGGTGATGTTGTTTGTTTGTGATGTTTCTTTGTTTGTTCGTAATGTTTCTTTGCTTGTTTGTGATGTTTGTTTGTGCTGTTTCTTTGTTTGTTTGTGTTGTTTCTTTGTTTGTTTGTGGTGTTTCTTTGTTTGTTTGTGGTGTTTCTTTGTTTGTTTGTGGTGTTTCTTTGTTTGTTTGTGATGTTTCTTTGTTTGTTTGTGATGTTTCTTTGTTTGTTTGTGATGTTTCTTTGTTTGTTTGTGATGTTTCTTTGTTTGTTTGTGATGTTTCTTTGTTTGTTTGTGATGTTTCTTTGTTTGTTTGTGATGTTTCTTTGTTTGTTTGTGATGTTTCTTTGTTTGTTTGTGATGTTTCTTTGTTTGTTTGTGATGTTTCTTTGTTTGTTTGTGATGTTTCTTTGTTTGTTTGTGATGTTTCTTTGTTTGTTTGTGGTGTTTCTTTGTTTGTTTGTGATGTTTCTTTGTTTGTTTGTGTTTGTTTGTGTGATGTTTCTTTGTTTGTTTGTGATGTTTCTTTGTTTGTTTGTGATGTTTCTTTGTTTTTTGTGATGTTTCTTTGTTTGTTTGTGATGTTTCATTGCTTGTTTGTGATGTTTCATTGTTTGTTTGTGATGTTTCATTGCTTGTTTGTGATGTTTCATTGCTTGTTTGTGATGTTTCATTGCTTGTTTGTGATGTTTCATTGTTTGTTTGTGATGTTTCATTGCTTGTTTGTGATGTTTCATTGCTTGTTTGTGATGTTTCATTGTTTGTTTGTGATGTTTCTTTGTTTGTTTGTGATGTTTCATTGTTTGTTTGTGATGTTTCTTTGTTTGTTTGTGATGTTTCTTTGTTTGTTTGTGATGTTTCTTTGTTTGTTTGTGATGTTTCTTTGTTTGTTTGTGATGTTTCTTTGTTTGTTTGTGATGTTTCTTTGTTTGTTTGTGATGTTTCTTTGTTTGTTTGTGATGTTTCTTTGTTTGTTTGTGATGTTTCTTCGTTTGTTTTTTGATGTTTCTTTGCTTGCTTATGATGTTTTTTTGTTTCTGTTTGGTTTTTGGTTTGTTTGTGATGTTTCATTGTTTCTTTGTGATGTTTCTTTGTTTGTTTGTGATGTTTGTTTGTTTGTTTGTGATGTTTGTTTGTTTGTTTGTGATGTTGCTTTGTTTGTTTGCGAAGTTTTTGGGTTTTGTTGTGATGTTTCTGTGTCTGTTTGTGATGTTCCTTTGTTTGTTTTGTGATGTTTCTTTGTTTGTGCTGTTTTTTTGTGTTTTTTTTATGTTTCTTTGTTTGTTTGTGATGTTTCTTTGTTTTTGAGGTTTCTGTGATTTTTCTTTGTTTTGTTTTGTTTCTTTGGGTGTGTTTATTATGTTCCTTTGCAATGTGTGTTTGTTTGTGATTTTTGTTAGTTTTGTTTTGTTTCTTTGGGTGTGTTTATTATGTTCCTTTGCAATGTTTATGTGTTTGTGTTGTTTCTTTGTTTATTTGCAATGTGTGTTTGTTTTTCGTGATGCTTTTTTGTTAGTTTCCAATGCTTTTTTGTTAGCTTGCAATGCTTTTTTGTTAGTTTGCAATGCTTTTTTGTTAGCTTGCAATGCTTTTTTGTTAGTTTCCAATGCTTTTTTGTTAGCTTGCAATGCTTTTTTGTTAGTTTGCAATGCTTTTGTGTTAGCTTGCAATGCTTTTTTGTTAGCTTGCAATGCTTTTTTGTTAGTTTGCAATGCTTTTGTGTTAGCTTGCAATGCTTTTTTGTTAGCTTGCAATGCTTTTTTGTTAGCTTGCAATGCTTTTTTGTTGGCTTGCAATGCTTTTTTGTTAGCTTGCAATGCTTTTTTGTTAGTTTGCAATGCTTTTTTGTTAGCTTGCAATGCTGTTTTGTTAGTTTACAATGCTGTTTTGTTAGTTTGCAATGTGTGTTTGTTTGCTTGTTTGTTTGTTGTGATGTTTCTGTGTTTGCTTGTGATGTTTGTTTGTTTGGTTGGTTGGTTTTAAGGTGGTGAGATGTAACGTGGTGACAGCCCTGACATGGCCTTTGCTGTCGACGGGGCTATAATTTTAATCTTAATCTTGTTTGTTTGTTTTGTTTCTTAGTTTCTCTGTTTGTTTTGTTTCTTTGTTTCTTTGTTTGTGATGTTTCTTTCTTTCTTTCTGTCAGCTTAGTTCAGTTCAATGGTTTCTTTAACGTCTATTCACCATTGGTAGTATTAGACGAAAAATAAAGTAAGACACAAATATATTAAATTTAAAAAATATCGTCTCGATCTAACAGTCATTATAACGTGGTATTTAGAACAAATAATATTTAAATATTTCGAGAGCTTTGCATAGTTGAGCCAGAGTTCAACTGTGTTGCTTTGGGTTGCCCGTGAAAAAGAAAAAGCTGTCACCTAGAGCTAAACATGAACACGGGTTCAAAAAGCGATTACTTTGTATTTTCTGAAAGGTGGACCCTGACGGATGAGTTTTTGCGAGAAACACGTCGAGATCACCATGAAAACACCCTTTACAGAGATCGCAACACTCACTTCGCTCTGGTTTCCTAGAAATCAAACCGCAAAATCGGCGATTCCTCCTTGGCGGAGGTGCTGGAAGTCAAATTATTTCACTAAAAGAGAAGGCGTATGCCGTCTCTTTTCTAATGGCCGCCTGAGTTTAGACCAAATTGTTTGCACGACATTTTCGCAATACAAGCCTTTTTATTTTATTTTTTTATAAATGTTATGCAGTTTATCTAAAAGAGTTTCGCTCACAACAAAGGAAATAGCTTCTTTTTTTTTTTAATTACTGCACTACAAAAAAGAAAAAGCTTCAACCACAATGAGATTGGCCTCCACCCACCCCATCCAAAATGGCTTCTCTCTCCGGCATCTCCGCCAAGAAGGAATCGCCGTTTTGACGGTTTGATTTCTAGGAAACCAGAGCAAAGTGAGTGTTCTGATCCTTAAAAAGGCTGTCTTGCTGGGGATCTCGACGTGCTCCTTGCAAAAACTCATCCGTCAGGGTCCACCTTTAATCTCTATTTTGCATTCAGTCACTCAGCAGCTAGCGCGTGGGCAAGGCAGTGTTGTTTTCTTAGTTTGTTAGCTGTTTATTTTCTGCGCCATGGCGGACAAGTTCAAATTTAAAGAAAGGGCCAAGCCCTCTTCCTAGTTCCGTCGCGTCTATCGTCAGAAGTGGCTTCTGCGACGTATACCACCATATCCAGATCATTCCTATCTAACAATTATTAAAATTGGGTTATCAATGAACCATCCACATTAACATGTTAAATAAACGACACATCAAAGTAACAACAACTTCGGATTGTGTAATAATTCTAACAATGTCAATAATGAAAGGGTTTGATAATAATTATTTGACTGACCTTTTGAAAGTCGGTAAAGTCTAGATTTTCTTCTATAAACTGGAGTTAAAATTGGACATTCTAAGACATTCACTCTGAGACAGGCTTGCCACAAGTATGCGGAACATTACAAGAATATTTAGTATTCCATGTAATTTAACTTTTGTTTTGCAATTTTCGTGAAAATATAACGACGACAATTAGGCAAATATTTAGATTTGTCCATGCGATTTCTGATGTAAACACAGTTTGGCAAATGTTAAGAATAGCCCCCTCCTCAGCCCCTTCCATTCATTTCAGACGGTTTCAGGTTAGGGTTAGGGTTATGAATAGGGTTTGGGATAGGGCTAGGGTCAGCTTAATCAACATTTTGTGTGTGTGTATTTGACACTAATCTGACCCTAAACCTATCCCTAACCCTATCCCAAACCCTATTCCTAACCCTAACCCTAACTGAAACCGTCTGAAATGAATGGAAGGGGCAGAGGAGGGGGCCATTCTTAACATTTGCCCACAGTTTTCAAACGTTAACAACATTTCAACCGAAGAATCTTCAAGGAGGGAAGGGGAGGGGGGAAAATCAAGATCAAAGCATTGTTTAGTTCAATATTTCGCGAGACTATCTGCTGTTTCATTTCATTTCAACCCACAATGTGAGGGGACCCAACACAAATCTACATTGTAAACGTTATACACTGTGTGATGTGATGATATCGAAAATTAAATCTCTTCTAGCCTTACAGTCCCAATTATTTAGTAGAGATTTGCAAGGCAGATTTTGAATCAACACATATAAGAATATTATAAAGGCAGAGGCTCGGAGTACGGGCCCGTATCTCACATTCTCCAGTCTACGGATACGGCTCTCGGAAGTTCAGTTTAACGTCGCGTATCGGCTTTCGCCATGTACGACGGGCTGAACAAACCAACCACGGTATAAACAAACATTTATGTTCCTGAATCACTGTCTTAGCCAAAAGGCCGAGAAGCGATCAGTATAAAATACGGCTCTCAATCACGGGACGCATTATATTGTGCAGAAATGTCTTAAAAAAACTACTGATGTTAACTCTGACATTTTCCTAACCCTATTCCTTACCAAGATGCGTTAAATATACGAAATAAGAAAATGCATTTGTTGACGAAAATTTCGACTAGGAAGAGTTACTATCCCTGAATATGGTCTGAGTACTGCAGCAATCCGTACCCGTAGCCACTGTGTATTATAAAAGGACATAGGTGTATCACAAC
>CM065683.1:27274059-27279059 GCA_017654935.2 Phymorhynchus buccinoides
GTGGTGCTAAAATGCGACATTGGCGGTGAATGGGACCTAACAACTAAAACGCTGATAAAGAAAAAGTATTTAGGCCCCTACATTCTTTATCCACTGTTTCAAGAGCTCTTGGGGGGGGGGGGGGGGGGGGGACACACAAAAATTGTCACCAACCCAAAACCTTCAGTATTCGACTGCACTGCAGCAATATTTTTTTTTTTTAAAGTATGTTAGTGGCACACCAGTAGGGGAAGACGGGGTAAAAAGCGCATGGGCGGGTAAGAAGCCCACCCCAATTATCTCATGAAATAAAGAAAATTTCAGTCAAATTTGCCCATGAGACGAATGCTAGACATTAACGCTCGTCTCATGGGCAAAATGAGACTGAAATTTGCTTCATTTCATGAGATAATTGGGGTGGGCTTCTTACCCGCCCATGCGCTTTTTACCACCCCGTCTTCCCCTATACTAAAAACGCTGATGAAGAAAATGGTTTACATTCTTTATCCACTGTTTCAACAAGAGTTCTTTCTTTTGCCTCATGTGAATAAAATAACGTCACTTTGCACTTGTCGTGTAGTTGTTCGTTTGTTGTATGTTCCAGTGACGTTGCAGTCTGTTTCAGTTGGATTTTTTTCTCTCCACTGTTTCAAGAGCTCTGTGGAGAAGAGAAAAAAAAAAAACGAAAATTGTCTCCAACCCAAGGTTTCTTCGGCATTCGACTGCCCTGCAGCACGCACACACACCAAAAAAAGTATGTTAGTAGCACACAGGTATATATACGTGACTTATCCAGTCTTCATCCCACTCACAGTGTTTGTTGGTTGTTTTTTGTTTTGTTTTTTTTGTTGCGTTTTTTTCTCGACCATAACATTCGATACGGTGTGATGATGTAGTATGAGTAAGCTATGCGACAACAACCACAGGGCAAAAACAGAACGGCTCTATAATAAAAGAAAGAAAAAAAGCAAGTAAAGTGGGTAGCATAACGCCGGACTTGTAATTTGTTTTTAAAAAAATTCTGGACTGCAGCACGCGCGCGCGTGTATGTGTGTGTGTGTGTGTGTGAATGAGTGTTTTATATATATTCGTCGCTGGATTCGTACGGTGGTCGACTTGCCGCGTGCGGTGGGGGTATGCTACGATTTCCCTGTCCCGCTGATGTAGGGATGTTGATGTTTGGCTCGCTGTCGTTCGTCTCTTGCTGCCCGCGGCTGACGCGTTAATAAAGACCCACCAGATCACGACGTGTCAAAATCACGGGTGTCACGTGTTTTCCCTCTTATAGCTGGTAAGAAATCTTGTTTTGACCACGTTTGACTCCCAAGTTTTACAAATGCCCCCAAATTGACAACGAAACATCATTTTTAAAGAGCAGCCTCAATTTTTAAGTTGGGGGCATTTGTATTTATGGGTCACAGCTACCCAGAAATAAACAAAGGACTTAATCTCTCTCTCTCTCTCTCTCTCTCTCTCTCTCTCTCTCTCTCTCTCTCTCTCTCTCTCTCTCTCTCTCTCTCTCTCTCTCTCTCTCTCTCTCTCTCTCTCTCTCTCTCTCTCTCTCTCTCTCTCTCTCTCTCTCTCTCTCTCTCTCTCTCTCTCTCTCTCTCTCTCTCTCTCTCTCTCTCTCTCTCTCTCTCTCTCTCTCTCTCTCTCTCTCTCTCTCTCTCTCTCTCTCTCTCTCTCTCTCTCTCTCTCTCTCTCTCTCTCATATAACCCGCAAGGGTAAGAGGAATTGGGGAATGGGGATATTTCAAAAGGATACAGTAAAATTGTGGCTACTCTGAAAAATAGGTGATCTATAGCAAAAAAAAAGATTATGACCACAATAATCATGCACAGAAAATGGTTCAGAGTCAAAGGGAGAGACAGATTAGAGGAAGTTACAAGCACAGAACACAAGTGCACACGTCCACATACACATACACACACACACACACACACACACACACACACACACACACACACACACACACACACACACACACACACACACACACACACACACACACACACACACACACACACACACACACACACACACACACACACACACACACACACACACACACACACACACACACACACACACACACACACACACACACACACACACACACACACTCATACACCTTCTGACAGGCCAAAAAGCTAAATAAATACATGTACATTCTGTTAACATCAATACTAAAGGGATAAAACAGGGTGTGCCCCCGTGGGGATACCGGGGGTCTTTTGTATAAATAGTTCCCCCACCTTCTGGAAGTTCTGTGCTTGTGACTTCCTCTAATCTGTCACTCTCTTTGACTCTGCCTTTCCCCTTTGCTTACTGTCATCTACTATGTTTCTGCCTTTCTGGTCCATTCTCCTGCCTTTTTTCACGAAACACTTTGAAAAACATTTCCTCCAGCCGAAGTCGGACTTGCTGGGCCTAACTATTTCTTACTTAGGCGCATAACGGCAGCATGACGCATCTGCGCTCATAATTGACAGGAAACTGTCTGAGCGATCGAAGAAGAAGAAAAAGAAGAAGTTTAACAATCCCAGAAAGAGGAATGCTGCAAGTAATCCACACCAAGCACAATAATAAAACAAGGGCGTCGCCGAGCGGCAGACATGTCCGTCACCAGCAATGCCACGCACTTGCGACACCCCGTAGAGTGTCACATCCTGACACAAAATTGGAAGGGATTCTCTCTTCTAGTTCACGAGATACAGCTTGAAGAAGAAACATATAGCGCAAAGAAGGAAATTTCGGTTTTCAAGGTCACACTTTAAGGTCAAGGTCAGCATGGTGATAATTTATGCTCGGATGTTTTCTTCTCTAGGGTATACAGTACCACACACAATCTGAAGCGCTTCTGTTAAGTACCAATGTGGAAAATATGGCTTAAAACCCAATGTGTAGACCCCTACCACATTCAAGGCCTACGGATCGCCCGGACCGTGACCGTGACCTTGATCAGTATGCCACCATCAGAACGGGCATAAGCCAAAGTACCTTCATGCCAAATTTAAAGACTCTAACACTAACGGTGTGGGAGTTATGGCCCCTGAAAGATTTTCGGTTTTCAAGGTCGTACGCCAAGGTCAAGGTCACGACGGCAATATGGTTTGCGCAGATGCCTTCCTCTCATGGTGACACACCAGCACACACAATTTGACGTGATTCTGTCAACCCGTTCGAAAGATATCCTTGGGACAGACAGAAGGAGAAAAAAATGACCCTCCGATTTTCAGGCTCCAGCGATCTTTTTGACCTTGACATTGACCTTGATCGGTATGCCATCATCAGAACGGGCATAAGCCAAACCACCATCATACCAAGTTTCAACATCCTATGTTGATCGGTGCCCGAGATATGGCTAAAAATAGATTTTCGGTTTTCAAGGTCGTACGTCAAGGTCAAGATCACGACGGCAAAATGGTTTGCGCCGATCTCTTCCTATTAAGGAGGCACACCTTCACACAAAATTTGACGCGATTCGGTCAAGCGGTTCGGGAGATATCCTTGGGACAGACAGAAAAAAAAAAAAAAAAAATTACAAACCAGCCCATCGCAATAGTCCGTCTTGGTGACGGACTAATAAAGAGCCGGGCAGGGCTACTCACATGGAGGAGTTGGCCTGGGAAGCGTTCAGCTGGGAGAGGTTCCTTCTCCTGCCTTTTTTCAAGAAACACTTTCAAAAACATTTCCTCCAACCGAAGTCGGATTTGCTGGCCCTACCTATTTCTTGGTTAGGCGCATAACGGCAGCATGACGCATCTGCGCTCATAATTGACAGGAAACTGTCTGAGCGATCGAAGAAGAAGAAGAAAATAGGGTATACGTGTGGGTTGTTTTCTTGCTTGCTTGTTTATTTAGTTTCTTGTTCTTTTTGTTCGGTTGTTTGTTTGTTTTTTCAATCACGCACTTGACGTGGTTCAATCTAAAACTAATGAAAATAAGACAACCTCATCACTATTAATGAGAAGGTATTAACAATGGATACTGACAGATGGTATGGTTCTGCCTAAGACGTATGAAAGAAAAAAAACTCATCAACTGACAATGACTGTGTTAATTAACGAAAAAGTAAGACTAGGTTGAGGTATGTGTTAGATTATTAGAAAGATGCAAGCAATATATTATGGTTAGCGTAAATAACATAATAGATATAAATCAAGTCATAATATTGACCAACCGTAATGTTGAATTAATTAAAGACCCCGCACGTCACGTGTCACAATCGCGGTTTTTACGTGTTTTCCCTCTTATAGCTAGTAAGGAATCTTAAGAAATCTTCCTAGTATAAGAGGGAATGTGACACGTGACGTGCGGGGTCTTTAAGAGTGAAGAGAAAGCTCAGTTAATTAAAAGAATCGCAGGTCCAAAATCCTGACAGCGTTCCTCTACCCACTGCATTGCATTTCTCCACTTCTCTCACCTTCCTTACTCCATCTTTCACACACACACACACACACACACACACACACACACACACACACACACACACACACACACACTAACACACGCGCATGCTTGCGCGCGCACGCACGCACACACACATACACACACACACACACACACACACACACTAACACACACGAATGCATGCGCGCGCACGCACACACACGCACGCACAAGCACACATATACATGCACACACACAAAACAAACGCACATACATGAGAGAGAGAGAGAGAGAGAGAGAGAGAGAGAGAGAGAGAGAGAGAGAGAGAGAGAGAGAGAGAGAGAGAGAGAGAGAGAGAGAGAGAGAGAGAGAGAGAGAGAGAGAGACTCAGACTCAGAAACTTTATTTTACAAGGAAAAGAATTTAGGCTGGGCCTAGTCTTCCATTCTGTCCTTGGAGAGAGAGAGAGAGAGAGAGAGAGAGAGAGAGAGAGAGAGAGAGAGAGAGAGAGAGAGAGAGAGAGAGAGAGAGAGAGAGAGAGAGAGAGAGAGAGAGAGAGAGAGAGAGAGAGAGAGAGAGAGAGAGAGAGAGAGAGAGAATTGAATTGAATTGAATTGAATTGAATTGA
>CM065683.1:27284059-27389059 GCA_017654935.2 Phymorhynchus buccinoides
CTTCTTCTTCTTCTTCTTCTTCTTCTTCTTCTTCTTCTCCTTCTTCTTCTTCTTCTTCTTCTTCTTCTTCTTCTTCTTCTTCTTCTTCTTCTTCTTCTTCTTCTTCTCCTTCTTCTTTTTTCTTCTTCTTCTTCTTCTTCTTCTTCTTCTTCTCTCTTCTTCTTCTTCTTCTTCTTCTTCTTCTTCTTCTTCTTCTTCTTCTTCTTCTTCTTCTTCTTCTTCTTTCTTCTTCTTCTTCTTCTTCTTTCTTCTTCTTCTTCTTCTTCTTCTTCTTCTTCTTCTTCTTCTCTTCTTCTTCTTCTTCTTCTTCTTCTTCTTCTTCTTCTTCTTCTTCTTCTTCTTCTTCTTCTTCTTCTTCTTCTTCTTCTTCTTCTTCTTCTTCTTCTTCTTCTTCTTCTTCTTCTTCTTCTTCTTCTTCTTCTTCTTCTTCTTCTTCTTCTTCTTCTTCTTCTTCTTCTTCTTCTTCTTCTTCTTCTTCTTCTTCTTCTTCTTCTTCTTCTTCTTCTTCTTCTTCTTCTTCTCTCTTCTTCTTCTTCTTCTTCTTCTTCTTCTTCTTCTTCTTCTTCTTCTTCTTCTTCTTCTTCTTCTTCTTCTTCTTCTTCTTCTTCTTTCTTCTTCTTCTTCTTCTTCTTCTTCTTCTTCTTCTTCTTCTTCTTCTTCTTCTTCTTCTTCTTCTTCTTCTTCTTCTTCTTCTTCTTCTTCTTCTTCTTCTTCTTCTTCTCCTTCTTCTTCTTCTTCTTCTTCTTCTTCTTCTTCTTCTTTCTTCTTCTTCTTCTTCTCTTCTTCTTTTTCTTCTCCTTCTCCTTCTTCTCTTCTTCTCCTTCTCTTCTTCTTCTTCTTCTTCTTCTTCTTCTTCTTCTTCTTCTTCTTCTTCTTCTCTTCTTCTTCTCTTTCTTCTTCTCTCTCCTTCTTCTTCTTCTTCTTCTTCTTCTTCTTCTTCTTCTTCTTCTTCTTCTTCTTCTTCTTCTTCTTCTTCTTCTTCTTCTTCTTCTTCTTCTTCTTCTTCTTCTTCTTCTTCTTCTTCTTCTTCTTCTTCTTCTTCTTCTTCTTCTTCTTCTTCTTCTTCTTCTCGAGAAGCGGAGATCAACTACTGGTTGATGACTATGATTCCTTTTCCATCCTACTTCAAGTGCGGGAATCAACCTGTCTGTGACCAAAAACATCGTGTTTGCTTGGAGTTTTAGAACGAACACTAAGCATTCAAGTTTGTATTATGATTATTACTAGCAATCGCCCCGTGGCAGTTAATTCCCGTGGCAGTTTTAACCCCATGGCAGTATTGAACAATACTGGAGGCAATGCCCGGAGGCAGTGCTAAACCAGTAAAGTCACGATTTTTTAAATAATACAGATACGTGTAGTGTCATCCCCTTGTAATCTCCACTGCCCCCCCCCCCCCCCCCCCCATCCCTCTCTCTCTCTCTCTCTCTCTCTCTCTCTCTCTCTCTCTCTCTCTCTCTCTCTCTCTCTCTCTCTCTCTCCTCTCTCCCTCCCTTATCAGATATACACCTTTTGCCAACGGGCCTATACAGAACTCTGAAGCTGAAAATCAGAGCCCAGAAAACTGTCATACCAAAGTCAATCCATCTTTTTTTTAAATTCTTAAATTGCTCAACAGATTGGGTTTTTTTGTGTGGGGTAGCCTGTCCATCTCCTGGGCATTGTATTTGTGCAAGCCTAGTAGTAGCCTAGCCAGACCTCAGTGTCTACTCTACTCTTTTCGAGTAGTATTCTACTCATTTTGGACCTCCAATACTCATCAAATTGATGACAATGCTCTTTAATTCTTGATTGCTACTCATTTTCAGTGAACAGCGTTTGATGGTTTTAATCAATAGGACTACTCGTTTCACACCAAAACTACTCATTTCAGCTATCAACACTACTCAAGACTTGTGTAGGTGTGTGTGTGTGTGTGTGTGTGTGGGGGGGGGGTAACCAGGTCTGCTAGTCCTTTTTTGTTCTGAGGACAGGTTGCTGCTGTGTATGTTGTTGTCTGAATTGTTTGTGTGGAGAGGATATAGGTACTACTATTGTCGTATTTTTTAAAGTGTTGTTTGGATAAAAGCCAGATTAAGGTACTATCCTTCTTTGAATAGAAGCCAGAAGGTACTATCCTTCTTTGAATAGAAGCCAGAGGGTACTATCCTTCTTTGGATAAAAGTCAGAAGGTACTATCCTTCTTTGAATAAAAGCCAGAAGGTACTATCCTTCTTTGGATAAAAGTCAGAATGTACTACCCTTCTTTGGATGAAAGCCAGAAGGCACTATCCTTCCTTGGATAAAAAGCCATAAGGTACTATCCTTCTTTGGATAAAAGTCAGAAGGTACTATCCTTCTTTGGATAAAAGTCAGAAGGTACTAGCCTTCTTTGGATCAAAGTCAGAAGGTACTATCCTTCTTTGAATAAAAGCCAGAAGGTACTACCCTTCTTTGGATCAAAGTCAGAAGGTACTATCCTTCTTTGAATAAAAGCCAGAAGGTACTACCCTTCTTTGGATAAAAGTCAGAAGGTACTATCTTCTGTGGATAAAAGTCAGAAGGTACTATCCTTCTTTGGATAAAAGCCAGAAGGTACTATCCTTCTTTGAATAAAAGCCAGAAGCCCTTTTTCATTTTGTGATACTGATGCCGTCTGGCTTTCACCCAAGCTCAATGATAGTGTCCCCTGGCATTTCATCCTCAAATTATTGTTCATACTCTCTGACACATCCCCATATTTAATAAACATCTATCTATTTCAGACAAACATTAGAGAGAGAAAAAAGGACATTGGGTGTTATGTAGAATTAAACTGAATCGTGCAATAGCTAAGACCTTGTTATGTCATGTTGACCTTATTCAAACAATCCCGAAGAGGAAGAATGCTTTTCAAGTCATGGCAGAAGCAACCAACTTTTGTCGAAATAATATCATGCGTATATTCTTCTTGTTCTTGTTCTTGTTCTTCTTGTTCTTCTTGTTCTTCTTGTTCTTCTTTCTTCTTCTTCTTCTTCTTCTTCTTCTTCTTCTTCTTCTTCTTCTTCTTCTTCTTCTTCTTCTTCTTCTTCTTCTTCTTCTTCTTCTTCTTCTTCTTCTTCTTCTTCTTCTTCTTCTTCTTCTTCTTCTGTGTTCAACTGGCTACGTATACCTTAGACCGAGCGATGCCGCAAACCTGGACGTCCGTAGAAGGTCGATCTGCTGCCCCCCACGCCCCTTTCTCTTCCACTCTTTTCTTTGACTTCTTCTTAGCAGCATCACAACTCCGTAGCTCATTCAGCGCATGGTATAAACCACGGACCTACATTACATGTAGGTTCGTGGTATAAACAACATTCGAATAATAGTCAAAACAGAAGGAAAAAAACAACCTCAGTCGGAGCTATCTGTTTACAGAAACGAGGACCGTAAAATATATCGCCTCTGATGAGGCGAGCTGTAACATAAATCTTCTTGCGCGACAGAAGACGAGAGAAGAGACAGCCTCTGGTTAAAGGGGCACCCTGACGGATGAGATTTTGATAGAGAAACACGTCGAGATCACCAGAAAGACAGCCTTTTCAAGGATCAGAACACTCACTTTGCTCTGGTTTCAAAACGGCGATTCCTCCTTGGCGGAGAAGCCGGAGAGAGTAGCCATTTTGGATGGGGTGGGTGGAGGTCACTCATTGTGGTTGAAGCGTTTTCTTTTTTTGTAGTGCAGTAAAAAATTAAAAAAAAGGAGCTATTTCCTTTGTTGTGATCGAAACTCCTTTAGATAAACTGTATAACATTTAAAAAAATATAAACATAAAAAGGCTTGTATTGCGAAAAATTCGTGCAAACGATTTGGCGGCCATTAGAAACGAGACGGCACACGCCTTCTCTTTGGGTGAAAGAATTTGACGTCCAGCACTTGACGGTTTGATTTCTAGGAAACCAGGGCAAAGTGAGTGTTGCAATCTCTGTAAAGGGTGTTTTCCTGGTGATCTCGACGTGTTTCTTGCAAACACTCATCCGTCAGGGTGCCCCTTTAAATCACTGGAGGAGCGCTCATTACTACAACTCGGTGACAGCTGAGAGAATCAACACCACTGGAAAATCTGGGTCGAGACCATTAAGACACCGAGAAGGCTGACCTCATGACACAATTAGGATCACTGAGAATGTCCGACGACAAAACAAGGCTGATGCTTCTATGGATGATAATTAGCTTCGGAAGAGTCCAGTTTTTGTCCAGTACCATTTCGTGTCTGGTTAGAAACAAACTCACCAATGGCCCACATATTTCTTCCAAGTCTGATGATATTCCATTTCAAAGAATCTCTCGGTTGGCTTTCCTGTTAATGTTGTGTCAGACGTTCATGATTATGTGGACAAGATTTCCTTAATTTCTTTTAAAATTTAATAATGCATAGTTGTCTTGACTATTTCGGCTGCTGGCTGTTTAATTTTATGAAAACTTATTTATCTAAAAACAAATCCAATGATAAGCGACCATCCAGTTATCATACTATGCAGCTTACAATAATGATAATGTAATGGGGTATTGATCATAATAGACGAGAGAGACTGACAGAGACAGACAGACAGACAGAGAGGGAGAGACAGAGGGGTGGGGGAGTGAGCAGTTCCCTGCACAGATGTCGTCTGCAAGCCCACAATCAGTTGAGAAAGGAGCCAAATTACTCAGTCCAATTTCAGTACGACACTCCAACTGTGAAGACGTCTGTGACGCATGATTCTGGTGAAATATTACTGTCTAAATAAATCTGATGAAAGCCCTACTATTTTCGTTCACTATATTCATGTAGACATCAAAATACAAATAATGATACATGTCTGGAATAGAAATACAGATGCAGGGATTCTCATAACAAATACAACCTACTAAATTGGCGATAATAAAACAATTGGTATTAATAAGCAAGATATCATTTTGATTTGTTATGGTTTTTAAAGAAGATTCAATGCATGAAAGACGACAACACAATTTGCTTTGCCAAGATTTGTTTGTATGCTCCAAAAATGAACAGCTTCCATAGTACGCCATTTTTAGAAGAAGCCCTTTTTGATGCTCAGAAACACTTTCGCAATTTCAATGTCTTTGGATGCAATTTCAATTTCTACGTACGTTATCTTGAAAAACATTTCATTCACATGTGGGCTCAAAAAGTCGGGATATACACTACTGTCTTGCATTTCAATTTTCAGGTAAAAAAAAAATAAAGAAGAGAAAACTGAAAAGACAGTCATTTTCAAGAAAGAGACAATTTGTCGACAAATACATTTTATGTGAAAGTGTTCTTACCCCTTAAAAAGGGACTTTTCTAAAAATGGGTTAACATGGAAACTGCTATTTTTTTTTAAAGAGTTCTCCGAGGCATCTTGGAAAAACAAACTGTCGCAACATTCCATGCATTGAATCTTCTTCCTAAACCTGATTAATCAGAATGATAGCTTTATTATTACACATTTTATTAACGATTTTGTGGGCTGCATTTCTTTTGTATCACCCTATATTATATATCAGATTCGTGTGTTGGGGAGTTCGTGTATAGCGAATGAAACTAGTAGGATTTCATCATATTCATCTAGAAAGCAGTACTTCATGATAACCATGCCCCACCAATGTCAGTCGGTCCCTTTAATTAACCATTTCATCGCCAATGTCGCATTTTTGAACCACAATGGTTTAATGACACCAAAGCATCAAATCAGGGCCTGTTATTTGAAGACAATATTGTGGGAGGCAAGGATAGGTCTAATGCTATACATGTCACAGAGGAATTTGCAATAGTGCAGATATTTTTTCTTCTGGGTCCAGGTAAGTTTAATGGTATTTTTGGGCTGAAAAATGGCTGGCAGCGAAAGGGTTAAGGAAGGAAGACAGTTAGTGTTGACTGGCATGACGTAATGAATCGTGTCTTCCTTCTATTCCTTCCACCAGCAGACAAAAAAAAAAAAAAAAAAAAAAAAAAAACACCTTTGGCCCCTGTGTCAGCTGCTTCGCCTCCTAGAGTTCTAGAGAGCTCCTCAGTAGGCGGCAGCTGCTAACCGATGGTTATGATGAAAGGTGTGGATGGAAAAGAAGATGGCAACAAATTAAATACAATCCCTGTTGCTTAGGCCTAAATGTATCTATCGATGATAAATGTAACACTGCATGGGTGCATGTGGTGACCGAAGAGTTTGCCTGAACTTTCCATCATAACCCTTGCTAAAACGGTCAATTTAAGAGCAAAAAGAGCACGAGAAGAGCCCTATCTTCAGGCAGACCACTGCCTGAACCAGCATCAAATTGCCTGAATTCAGGCTTCAGACACACTCACATGCACCCCTAACACCGCGCGTGTCCGGTCTGTGTGTGTGCGTGCGCGCGCGCGGCGTGTGCTTGCGTGCGTGTGTGTTTGAACTGTTGAAAATCGCACACTTTATCGTGCTAAGCATCACACTTGCGACCTACGTGTGGTCTGTGGTTATACATTTTTTCTATTAATCCTTCGCGCAGTCCCATGCCAAGAATACAATCACCTGGTTTTAGTTTGAAAAACAAACAATTAGTTTGCATCGACCTATGGATAACTTTTGTGTATGCGGCGGCACTGATGGGTCCTTTTTTTTTTTCTTCTTTAAAAAAAAATATATCTTAGGCCGATTGTCATGAGAAAGGCTACAACCTTGTCAACATTGTCCCTTTAAACCATGGCACTGATGGGTCCTTTTTTTTTCTTTTTTTGTATATTATATCTTAGGCCGATTGTCATGAGAAAGGCTACAGCCTTGTCAACATTGTCCCTTTAAACCATTTTCATTCAGGCCCATATATTGGTCATTATTAAAATATTTCCAAGTTCTGAGTAGTCTACGATCGAGACTTCAGTCTTCTTCTTTCTTCTTCTCTTTGGGGCCCACGATCATTTAATTGATCATTCTGGCACCCCAGGGGCGTAGCACGCCCTGTAAAAGTGGTCAGGCCCTGTTTCCCAATAAATCAACCCCCTGTCCCTCATGCCTCCCCCCCCCCCCCCCCCCTCCAAGCAAACACGCACTCACATATCATCTTCGATTTTAAAGAAGATGATAATGAATATCGGTATGTGTGTGTGTGTGTGTGTGTGTGTGTGCGTGTGCGTGCGTGTGCGTGTGTGCACGTGCATGCATGCAGATAAAGTAATGAGGGAGGCTCGAGGAAGATGGTGACATTGAATTACTTTGTGGAGGATGGGGATATTTGGAATGTAAACGAAGCATTGGAGGCCTCCTGGGAGAATATTGTGAATTTTATGATCCGCTTTGTCCTTAGGTAAACCCTGGCATATATATGTGGAATGATATGGCGTAGGCCTATATGAAATGAAAGGTTTTGGAGTGATGTGACTGTCATAATTTTCTTCTTTTTTTCAGACAGGTGTGTGTGTGTGTGGACGTGTGTGTTTGTAACCCTGGTCAACAACCCCCCCCCCCCCCCCCCCCTCCTTCCCATTATCCGCCTCTGTATAAAGAAGTAGAAGAAGAAGATGAAAAAATAATTATCATTCACAACATTATCTATATCGTCATTTAGCTCATTCGCATCGCAACGATTTTGAATTATTAAAAAAATACTCACAAATCACAACAGATGAAAAACACACAAACAAAACATACATAAGCAAAAGGTGAAATGAAGGATGGTTACAGATTCCTTCTAGATAATATCATGTCTGTAATAGTCATGGCGAAGTGACGTTTGGAAGAATCCACATCCTAAAAGCGTGCCTATTTTTCTTTTCTTTTCTTTTCTTTTTATAGGGGAAAAAAGTTATCTGGCCCTGGCCTGACGGTCTGACCTGGATGCTACGCCCCTGCACTCTTAGGGGGGGGGGGGGGGGGGGGGGGGGGGGGGGAACTGAAAAAAGGAGGTTCAGTTCCATTTGATAAAGGACCTAAACTGCTGCTTGGACACAGGGGTGTTTAAGTTTTAGTGACCCAGCCAGCTCGCGCCCGCTGATCCGGCGCCGGGTCTGAGCGTGATGCCTCGTCCTGGAAACAGGGAGTGGAGGGGTTGGAGGAAGGAGGGGGGGGGGGGGCTGATGGGTTTATTAATGATTTTTATTAGGGGAAGACGGGGTAAAAAGCGCATGGGCGGGTAAGAAGCCCACCCCAATTATCTCATGAAATGAAGTAAATTTCAGTCTCATTTTGCCCATGAGACGAGCGTTAATGTCTAGCATTCGTCTCATGGGCAAATTTGACTGAAATTTTCTTTATTTCATGAGATAATTGGGGTGGACTTCTTACCCGCCCATGCGCTTTTTACCCCGTCTTCCCCTATAGTTTCATGCTCTCCCCAAAGTCTTCCGTCGGTATATATTCCAGGTTTCTGCCGACATACCACGATGCAGAACACACACACTGTTCCCCTGCACGCTGACACCCCCCTCACTCTCTGTGTGTGTTCTTTTCTCTTTGGACACACACACACACACACACACACACACACACACACACACACAGAGTAGTCACACTCGCACACACGTATACAGTGGTTTGTGTCGAGGGGAACTCACTCCGACAAAAACACAAGCGCGATAACGATTGCGCATGCGCACAGCGGACGTTTTCAAATTTGTTTTCTGCTGGCAGCCCCGTTGCAAGCGGATTGTTCAACGTTTGGTGAATGGTTTTCCGTTCTCAGAACACTTCGTAATTCTTCATCCTGCGTCTTCATAAAGGTTTGCTTTCCTCTGGTATCATTTTAGCACAAATGTGTTTCTTACGTACCCCCAATTATTGAATTAACTGGATAAGTGAGTGTAATTTTCAAAAGAGTAAAATTACCAGAAAATTCAAAATACACACACAACTTCTTCGTTTCTCAATCCAACCACCATCAAGTTGATGGTTTTGTTGGCATAGAACGTGGGGACTTCGGTCAGGCAGAAACTGTCGGTAAAAACATTGCCGCCCAGATGATCGGTGTAAAAAAACACTGAAAATCTGAGTAGGGGGCCATAGCACTAGCAGACATGGGAATTGTCAGTCTTTGGGCTGATTTCAGCTTTTTTGATGGTCCTCTTGGGTGTGCCTAATACGAAAACGGGCGAAAACAGAAGCGAAAGTGCATTTTTGATCGTAAACAAGAACAAAAAATGTTAAATTTGTCTAAACCCTACCAAATTTTGCATAGATTTGATCTTGAATCGACTGTTGATTCATATAAATTTAGATGTAATTTCTGATCTGCATTTTTTTTATAAACCAGCTTCCGCTAGCCATTACTTCCGCCGACTGAACTTTTTTCCACTTCTCACAATTGTACCATACTATTAAATCTTAATGAAACTTGGCAGAAAGGTTCCTTAGTATTAGATGCTGCCCATGGTGTTAAAATTGACGTAATGAGTAATGACCCAAGATCAGCGTAATCCCTTTGAATCAGTCTCTTATGTTTTCGCTCGTTTTCGCCCGTTTTTGTATATTAGGTAGACCGGTCCTCTTCAGTCTTTTTTTTGCAAGTTTCAGCTTTTTTGATGGTCCAACTCCAAGAGTCGCAGCCAAAAAAGTCGCTCAGTCAAATAAATCGCCCGGCTACTATGAGAGTGTGGCGCGACATTGAGCATGAAATTCATGATGAATCACAAATTTCACTTTTTTCTAGGGATAGGGTTAGGGTTAGGTAAATGGTTCAAGTACAGAAAAAGTGAAATTTCTGGTTGTCGCAAATACACACTCTCATAGTAGCGGGCGATTTATTTGACTGAGCGACTTTTTTTACTGCGAGTGCGACACAAGAGGACATTTATTAGATAAAAAAAAAGAAGACTAATGAGTAGAACTGAAGTAATATAAAGAATGCAAAATGAACTAAATATATCAGTCTTATCTCTAATACTGTTTTTAAGGCTTAGATAACACTAACAGAAGAAGCTTCATTTTCTGGGGGCTGTATGATGTATCCCAACACACACGGTTTTCAGTTGTTTTTTATTCCTTGTTCCTATGCCTGCTTCCAGACCCCAATTTTCAGTCTTTTTTGTTTTCTCTAATTCCCATGCCTGCATAGCCTATATGGCATAGGCCTAGATCAAAATAGCAGTAAATGAAAGGCAGGAGCTGTGCCGGTCGGGGTTTGGCCCCGGGGACCGCTACGGTAGCCGGATTGGTCTTGTCTGGATACTGTGAAAAGGTCTATGGCCCACCCCCACCCCTTCCCCACTCAACATAATGCACACTTTTTTTTTTTTTTTTTTCTTTTTTTATTACACCCACACATGCCCAGAGATAGTTTTCTAGTTATTTTATTTTTCGCATTGCGCAACCTCTTAACTTAAGTCACTGGAAGTGGAATGTCTACCTAGACGGCGTGATTAAGAAATATTGAATTTGAAGACTTAGGATTAGGATTTTGGGACTCAAAACATAGCCGTAAGGCTTTCCTGTCCCATCTTTCATTTTGTTTAATTATTTGTCTCGGTCTGTCACACACTCAGTTTTTGTTAATATTATTTATCGTAATCATACATAACTGCCTTATAGTTTAGTCATTCCATTCGTCGAGAAGGTTTTTAAAAATGTTAGTAGAATTTGAAGAATTGAAGTTGAAAAGATGGGACTGTTTTAAAAAGCTTCACGGCTTGTTGTTTGGTCCCTACCTACCAGTACCTACGGTTACGGGATTGTCGAACCAGGAAGCTGTGCAGGCCAAGAATATTGGCACTTTTGTGTTGATGGTCTCCAAATAAATCTCCAGCAACCCTCTCTCCCCCCTTCCCCCCCTCCCATCCCCCCCCTTTTCCCCTCATCCTCCACCCTTGTGTTAAGGTGCATTTCCACAGATCCCCACAGGGCTCCTAATCATCCCACAAAACAAGGGGTCCCAGGGACTCCTTCACTTACAGTATAGACTTTTTAGTTAATAGAGGGTCCTAGTGGCGGGATAGATGGTCCCAGTTTGCGAATTCATGCTATAAAAAAAAATTCTAGTAGTGAATCCCTCATTCCCTCAAATCCCTGGGACCCCCTGCACATTCTTTTACTTTTAGACTTAGAAAGTCCTTTAGGATTTTAGTAGGCCTACTTTGTAATTTCATAGACCCCCAATTTCTACAGACTTGACAAAATAGACAAGTGTGACTGCTCACGCAAAAAAGGAAAGAAGGAAGGAACAAGCTTCCTCCTGTGGCAGTTATTAGCCACGGTGGAAGCCTTCAAAAACCACAGGACAATTTGTCCTCCATCACTTTCTGACCCTCAGTACATCACTGCTGAGCTAAGAAAAATCAATAGGATAATGTTCTATCTCTTGCAGTTCTAAATCGATCAAAGCGTGCCAGTGTTAAAAAAATAATCAGACTTTTGTCCTGACAGGGGAGAACACAATATAGGACATTTTCAATGTTAATACTAACAATAGGTCAATGTTCTATGACCGGGGCCTCAGGATATCACAGCATTCAAGCAAGGTACAAACTAGTCATTCCACCCTTATATGGCCGGAATTAATATATAGCTGTCAATTTAATGAATTTGTTTCAAGGGAAGTTAATATGTGTACACACCACACTTTGGTCACTTCTAAACTCACTTCGCTCCTTTGACCACACTTTTGCCTCAAGATTACTATGCGTTTGTAGTGAATGAAGTGGGGAACTAATTCCTGTAGAGAGTTTTTCTATATTTCGTCTATACATAATATCAAAAAAGTCTGATCTACCACTTCCCTAGATCAAGTAGATGTCTGAACCTGAAGTAAAAACCTGTAATCTTGTATTTCTCTTTTTGTTTATGTCTCAGTTTTGTGTGTGTATCAATACTATCATGGCTGGAGTGATTTGTGAGTTTTTTTAATACTTCAAAATCATTGCGATGCGAAAGTTAATACCAGTTGGTGCTACTGATTTTTAAGTTACATCTGAAGAATCCTAGGGTCGTGCTGCACATGATCTTGTTGACTTGACACTCGTCTTCTTTCTTTTCACATACTCCATCATCCTGTTGGTGGTTCTGATGTATAAACATAAAAACACTAGGGGCTTCCGCCAGTTCCGGTATAGTTGATTCTGTTGTGTTCAGTCCCATGAAATCATCTTGCTGTTCATGTTTACGGAATTACGCCAATATATTTGACCTCCAAGTCCCATACGCTCTCAACGGTATGCCCATGCGGAACATACAACTTAAAATACTGTAGCCTCAGTGCATAACTTGGTATTTGGCAGGATGAAATTTCATGTTCTAGCTCTTCTCCTACAGTCCTAGTCCCAGTCACATGTATGATTGAACATGCACATTATGAAATTTGATTTTTTTGTGAGTTTCAGGTTAACAGAAGCGATGTCGTCAGTGGGTGATGAGAACGCAGGTACCGACGTATCCATCAAGGGAACAGGCGTTCAGGACGGTCCTCCAGCTCCTGCCTCTGCCCTCAAGCAGTCCAACAAGGCTAACATTATGTCCCCTCCACTCAGCCCAAGAAAGGTGACCTTCAATCAATTGACTTGTTAGTTATTAGCATGATTAAATTCTCACTTATTTTGATTTTCAGCCCAGCTTGATTTGAATTGTTTAAGTACTCCCCTCTTTGACGCATTAATTTTGTACGATGCATGCAGCGCATGGGTAGGCAGTCGCACATGTATGTATATTATGTGTGCTTCAGCTGAACCTACACAAACACATGAGTTGCACACACACACACACTCAGTCATACTCCAATGATCGAGTTTACTGCTAATCATCAACTGGTAAAGTACTGATTTCAAAACCAAAATACCAAAACAAAATTGACCTGTCACGTGTCAGTCCCAGGGACTGATACATTTTTGCTAAGACATAAATTTAACAGAGGCCTTGATATTGTGGTTTTCACTGGTTTTTGTTTCACTGGGACTGATTTTGACTAGTTGTTGAGGGGCATTGTCGCTGATGGGAATGGTTTTAAAAATTCCTAGCTCAATCACTGTACTCACACACACACACACACACACACACACACACACACACACACACACACACACACACACACACACACATATATATATATGCAAACATAAAGTGACATAATAGGATTCACCAGGGGCATAGGTCACACAAAAGTGCAGTTGGCAGTTTTCACGCACAGTTACAATCACATGAATTAATAAAAGCATCTTAGCAACAGCATGTCTGCACATACTGTCAATTATCATCCTATAATACTACTACTACTTTAGAATTAAAAATAATAATATTTGATTTTATTCAGGGTAGTCTAAAAATGTATTACAAATTAATTTTATTCTGGGCAGTCTGTCTTTTAGGAAGTAATGACAAGCAACCAGGTCTTGTGTTCACATTTATTGATTTAAAATATGCAGGGCTGAAACACTTTTGCTGATGTTTTACTATGTCCTGACTGACATCTGTGTTTGTCTATTTGTGGTTTTGTTTTGTTTTTTCTCTTTTAATTATATTGACTTGTTAGGTGGTGTGCAAGATAAAGGTTTCACTTTCAGGATGTTGGTAATCTATTTTGTTTGTTCTTGGTTGTTTTTTTAAGAGTTTGTATTCTTATCTGTGCATGCTTTTGAACAATAGAAGTATTGATGCTGTTTTATTGTGCAGAAAGCGGACAGAAGTGATGGTGTCACGTCAGGAGATGTAACGCTGTTGAAAGAGAACTTAGAGCAGACCATTACAGTGGATCCTTCTGCAGACGATGATGACATCATCTCCTTCAAACCTCCAGAGTCCATGGAAGTTGAAGCTGATCTTAATGTCGATCCTTTCAAACCGCACACTCAGCTGGCCAATTCTCCTGCCATTGGCAACAAGCCGACCGTCACTGTCTGCGATTCTGCACTCTCTGAATCCAGCACACTGGAAATTGTCAAGGACCGACCTGAACACAATGATCCCTGTGAGGAAAGCAACCTTCCACCACTCAGCAGTAATTCTGAGGACGTTCCCAAAGAGAAAGATTCATCTCAGCTTTCCATCTCAGACTCGCAGGTTGTAAGCGATCCTTTCGAACCTCGGTCTCAGCTGATGAACTCGCCAGTTCAAATAGTAGAAGCTCCAGAACCCGCCGTTAATCCATCTGACAAAGCAGATAGTTTTGTTAAGCCAATGGGAAAGATGGAACGTTCTGATGCTGATGATGAGGAACCAGTGGAACCACCAGTGTTTGGTAGACCAAATGAATCCCTTACAAATCTTCAGGAAATAAGCAAGGAAGCATCTGTAGAAGCTGAGCCGTTCAAACTTTCCAGTTTGTTTTTTAACTCTCCTACCAAAGTGGATATTGAGGATCCGTTCAAGCCCCGAATGCAGATGGCAAATTCTCCCTCTGCTGTTGACGACTTTGATCCATTTAAGCCTTGCACACAGCTTCCAAACTCACTTGGGAGAACAGATGCTGCTGATGACAAGAGTGTGGACCAGCTAACAGATTCTGCAACAAAATCTTCAGATGGGGCAGGAAAGGTGGAATTTCTGCCTCTTGAACCTCAGCTTGCGAGTTCTTTAGCGACACCCAAGAACATCTCTGAAGTGAACTTGGCTGACTCGGAGGCACAGTTGGAGAACTCTTCCCGAAAAACAGGTGTTGTGGTTGATGAAAATGCCGATCCTTTCAAACCCAAAGCACAGCTAGCCAATTCTCCCGCAAAGCAAGAAATCAGTGTTGCGAACTTTGACGCTTTCAGACCCGAAACACATTTGGCAAACTCACCAACGAAAAACGATGATGCAATTATTACTGATCCTTTCAAGTCCAAAGAGCAGTTGGCAAATTCACCTGTGCCTGCGTCGTCTGATTTGCGTCCAGCCACTTCAGCAGAAAAGACTGAGGATCCTTCAAAAACAGAAACACAATTAGCCAACTCTCCAACCAAAAAAGATATTGATGCAGAAGCAGCAGACAACTGCGTTGAAGCCCAAACACTATCGTCCGATTCACCGTCAAAGGCAGATGATGCAGAAGCTGGCCCTTTCAAGCCAAAAGCTCAACTAGCCAACTCTCCAGCCAAAACAGATGACATTTTTGCTGAAGTCAATCCTTCCCATCTGGCAAATTCACCATCAAAAGCAACAGATGCGGACCCTTTCAAGCCCCAAACGCAGCTGGCAAACTCGCTTCCCAAAACGGATGATGCAAAAGTTGACCCATTTGAGCCCAAAACCCAACTGGCAAACTCGCCTCACAAAACAGATGATTTAAGTGTTGACCCATTTGAGCCCAAAGCACAACTGGCAAATTCACCTCCCAAAACAGGTGAAGATGTTGACCCTCTCAAAACAGGTGAAGATGTTGACCGTCTCGAGCCCAAGGCGCAACTGGGAAATTCACCTCCCAAAGCAAGCGATGCTGATATTGACCCTTTCAAGCCCAAAGCACAAGTGGGAAATTCACCTCCCAAAACAAGTGATGCTGACATTGACCCTTTCAAGCCCAAAGCGCAACTGACCATCTCGCCTCCCAAAGCAAGTGATGCTGATATGGACCCTTTCAAGCCCAAAGCACAACTGGGGAATTCACCTCCCCCAAAAAACGATGCTGATATTGACCCTTTCAAGCCCAAAGCACAACTGGGAAATTCACCTCTCAAAACAGGTGAAGATGTTGACCCTCTCGAGCCCAAGACGCAACTGATTAATTCACCTCTCAAAACAAGCGATGCTGATATTGACCCTTTCAAGCCCAAAGCACAAGTGGGAAATTCACCTCCCAAAACAAGTGATGCTGACATTGACCCTTTCAAGCCCAAAGCACAACTGGGAAATTCACCTCTCAAAACAAGTGATGCTGATATTGACCCTTTCAAGCCCAAAGCACAACTGGGAAATTCACCTCTCAAAACAAGTGATGCTGATATTGACCCTTTCAAGCCCAAAGCACAACTGGGAAATTCACCTCTCAAAACAAGTGATGCTGATATTGACCCTTTCAAGCCCAAAGCACAACTGGGAAATTCACCTCTCAAAACAAGTGATGCTGATATTGACCCTTTCAAGCCCAAAGCACAACTGGGAAATTCACCTCCCAAAACAAGTGATGCTGATATTGACCCTTTCAAGCCCAAAGCACAACTGGGAAATTCACCTCCCAAAACAAGTGATGCTGATATTGACCCTTTCAAGCCCAAAGCACAAGTGGGAAATTCACCTCCCAAAACAAGTGATGCTGATATTGACCCTTTCAAGCCCAAAGCACAACTGGGAAATTCACCTCCCAAAACAAGTGATGCTGATATTGTCCCTTTCAAGCCCAAAGCACAACTGGGAAATTCACCTCCCAAAACAAGTGATGCTGATATTGTCCCTTTCAAGCCCAAAGCAGAAGTGGGAAATTCACCTTCCAAAACAAGTGATGCTGATATTGTCCCTTTCAAGCCCAAAGCACAACTGGGAAATTCACCTCCCAAAACAAGTGATGCTGATATTGTCCCTTTCAAGCCCAAAGCAGAAGTGGGAAATTCACCTCCCAAAACAAGTGATGCTGATATTGTCCCTTTCAAGCCCAAAGCACAAGTGGGAAATTCACCTCCCAAAACAAGTGATGCTGATATTGACCCTTTCAAGCCCAAAGCACAAGTGGGAAATTCACCTCCCAAAACAAGTGATGCTGATATTGACCCTTTCAAGCCCAAAGCACAAGTGGGAAATTCACCTCCCAAAACAAGTGATGCTGATATTGACCCTTTCAAGCCCAAAGCACAAGTGGGAAATTCACCTCCCAAAACAAGTGATGCTGACATTGACCCTTTCAAGCCCAAAGCACAACTGGGAAATTCACCTCCCAAACCAAGTGATGCTGATGTTGACCCTTTCAAGCCCAAAGCACAACTGGGAAATTCACCTCCCAAAACAAGTGATGCTGATATTGACCCTTTCAAGCCCAAAGCACAAGTGGGAAATTCACCTCCCAAAACAAGTGATGCTGACATTGACCCTTTCAAGCCCAAAGCACAAGTGGGAAATTCACCTCCCAAAACAAGTGATGCTGACATTGACCCTTTCAAGCCCAAAGCAGAAGTGGCAAAGTCACCTCCCAAAACAAGTGATGCTGACATTGACCCTTTCAAGCCCAAATCAGAAGTGGCAAAGTCACCTCCCAAAACAAATGATGCTGACATTGACCCTTTTAAGCCCAATGCGCAACTGGCAAATTCACTCGCAAAGCAAGAAGACAAAGGGGATAGCGACCCTTTTGAGGCCCTCGCCAACTCTCCAACAATGAAAGCTGTAGAAAAAAGTGAAAGTGAAGAGGAGATCAAAGCAGAACCGTTTGGAAAAGTTAGCAGTACAAACAATTCTCAAGAACCGGAGAAAGGGAACCGTGGTGCTGGGGCTGTTATGGCTTCTGAGGGAAGAGAACCGGTGAAAGAGTCTGCAGGTCTGGACCTAGGCAGCAACCCTGTTCTTTTGGCCAGCGGGCAAGACCTGGGCTTTGATGATGACATGTTCATTTCGGGTGCACAGGGTAAGAGTTGATTTATCAATGATAATGATAATTGGACATGTCCTGAGAATGTAGATTGCTTTTGGCATTGTGTGTGTGTGTGTGTCTATGGTTTTTTGTTTGTTTCTCTGTTGGCGGTGTGTGGGTACTGTGAGTGAGGGAAGCAAGGGTGGTCTTATTGAAAGAAATGAACTCTGTGGTGATATACACTAATACAGTATCTCTGTCACTGGTAAAATATTGTTGTGTTGAGATTTCTATTTATAACCCTTTCGCCGCCAAAGTCGCATTTTAGCACCACAATGATTTAACACCTGTGTGACTAAAAGGCATCAAATTGGGGTCTATTATCCAAAGACCTTATTGTCTTAGTTTTGGGAAGCAAGGATAGACCTTATGTTATATATCTGTCACAGAAGAATCCCCAACACTGCAGATGGATTGTGTTCTCTACCCAGACCTGTACATTTAATGGACATTTTTGGCTGAAATTTGATGGGCGGTGAAAGGGTTAAATACCAGGGCCTGTACAGTAGAACCTCCCTTAAAAATATAAGACCCCCACACACACCCTATTATAACATAAACACTCCCTCCCTTTTATTTTTAAGAACTACTCTGCGACATTACCCTTCTTTGTAAGTATTCAAATGACCTCCCTTAAACAACTCCCAGTCCCACCCATTTAATATTAAGACCTCATTTTGGATGATTTTTGAAGGTCTTATATATATATAAAGGGAGGTTCCTCTGTATTCATATTGAGATAGTATGAGGCTTATCATCTAAGTTAGTAACTTAGAAGTCCTTCTAAAGTAGTAAAAATAGGACTTTAAATTAGGACTTCTAAGATATGATGATGATAAGTCTCTTAGTCTTACTATCTCAATGTGAATGCAGGCCTAGGTTGATTCATTTAAACTTAAGTTTTGCAACATATTGGTAATTTTATTAAAACAAAACAAAAAACAACAGCAACAAGAAATAAAAGTAAATATTTTCTTTCAGAAGTGTAGGAAAGCTTAGCTGTCATATTGTTTTGAAAATATGAAGAAAAAGTTGCTTATTTTTTCTTAGTAAATGAGAAATGAGGCAATGTCAAAAGGTGCCATGCCCCACCCCTACCTCACAAAATTGTCCATAACTTAATTTCATGATGCTTATGATCTCAGTGATTAGTCTGTCTGTGTTGTAGAAACATTAAAAATGTTTATTAAACAGTAAAAGCTATTGAAGACATCAAATTAAAAAAACTATTAGAGAAAATACCGGCACTAGATGGCCGAAATTGGCGTGCATTTTGACTGTGGTGAACAGTGCACCACTTGGAGGGCTTGTGGTTCCAAATAGATGCAAATAGCAAACCCATTTTCAGTTGTATTATGTTCTTCTGTAATCTTTGCAACTATAATAATGTTCAAAATAAAATGTTCATGTGTTACGATAATATGACCTCAAAGTCGGTATGTTACTTGCTACAATTGTCGTCACATTGAGAGCTAGCAGATAACTGTTTACCTTGACTAACAAAAATATGGAACAAGTCTAAAACGAAGGTTATAGATAGGTTATAGATCCATTGGAAGTTGCTCTTTTTAACACCTATTAGTACAATAGTTTTTTTGTGGTAATAGTTAGCAAAATTACATCATTTATGGATTGTCGTCACGACGTCACAAGTAACACTTATGAGCTTTCAATGCTTATTACAATTAAAAAATTCAGTCAACAAGAACGGAACCCCCAGTTTTTGTAAACCTTCAACTCAGTGTACAATGCTCAATAGCTTTTCCACTCTTTTCAACATCGAAAGAGCGAAGAGAAGGCTCATAAATGTTTGTTGTCACGGAGGAATTTATGTCACAAGTAACATAATCTTGTAGCAAGTGACACACAAACCATAGTTCATTTTTATATCAATTCGATAGAAGCAATAATTTGGATGGAAATATTGACAGCTTGGCACAAAACTTCTTTATTTTGATCTACTCTTCTGCTAGTGGGTGCCAAAATTATGTTGTAGGGTAAGAGACCCCCTGTGACGGGAGATCTTGTGGTGTCACATGTCACAAGTAACTCATGAGTTACGATCTTAAGTTGAAATTAGGCACATTACAAGTTTACTTCACAACACTTTGGCTGTTTCAGTAATACTGAAGCAATATTTCTTGAAAAAGTACTTTCTTTTCTGTTGGTTTATGAGACTTAATGACTTCAATCACATGTTACTTGCTACCTGTGACAACACTTCAATTTGTCGTCACATGGATTTGTGTAGCAAGTAACATAAATAAAGTTCTACTCTCTTATTCATTTGGCTTGAATTTTTTTATCATTACTTTACAATATACACATGGAATGTTTCTTTGAAGAAATAAACATTTGTTTGCTGTTTCTGAGATTTTCTTTTATGGTAGGCAATTGTGTGCGAGTGAGGCAACGACATATGTGTAGGTGATGATACAAAATTAAGCATAACACATGTGTTATTACTAAAGTGTCAAAAACAATTATACCAGATTATTCTAGCAATGTGACTATTTATTTCTGCATTATGAAGATGATCTTTGCTTTACTCTTCACACAGCATAGTACTTTATGTTGTCACGTGTCACAAGTAACATGCCTCCTGAAGCCAATTTAAAATTGTGATAAATCATAATCTAAGCTAATTTATCCATAAATTCACACAAAGTCATTTTATGGGAGTTGAAAAGAAACAGAAAAGGTCAAAAGAATGGCTGACAATGACATTTTATTTTTCACTTGCTTGGAAAGCACCTTTTGACATTGCCTCAAATACATAAACATGGGTGCAACTTTTCCTGGTATGCAAGGATTTATCCGTCTCTGTCTTTCTCTGTCTGTCTGTATTTCTGTCTCTCTTTCTCTCGTTCTCTTTCTCTCTCTATCATTATAAGTGTGGGTGTGAGTGTGATTTGTTAATACTATAATAGTGTGGCCTGGGCGTCTTTAAGTGTCCATCAGTGTGAGTGTTTCAAGTTGGTGGCGAAAGTGTACTGTAGATTATGTCATTCATTATTTGGGCGTGATTGAGAAATTGACTGAGGGATCAGGGAAGGAGGGTGTTGGTCAATGTTTGTCAATTGATGTATACTTTTTTGTTCATTGTGTTTACTATTCAGTTAGTGATTTCTGTAATGCGCTTAGAGCTTAAAGATTAGGCGCTATAAAAGTTGTCATAATAATGATAATATTTCCTGGGTGGTGGTTGTTGTTTTTTTTTACCAGAAAAGGAATTTCCTTTTTTTTAATTTGTCCAAAAAGATCTTTGTACACTGTATTTTTCAATCACTTTAAGCATTTGTATAAATTGTGGAAAAAAGCAAACTAAAATACCTTCACAAATCATTTTATCCTTCAGCTGCAGGGGGACATTACCCCATGTCCCCGGCCTTTCGGGCGTTTTCATTTTGTCCAGTTGCACCCATGCAAAAGCATAAATCGAACTCAACGTATGCTCTAAAGTTTCTGCAACAAAATGTGTTTTGCAGCATTCAGTGACCAATCAGACTGGGACCTTCTGGAACAATTTGGAAATGCTGCAGAGGTGAGGAAACATTCTGTTTTATAATACAATGTTTTAATACTTTATTTGCTTTTCTATTTACTAAGCCCGAGGTCCAGGTCATAGAACATAGTCCTGTCAACTCTTCTTAAGTACCATGGGCGAATACATTCACCCAAGGCAGCACTCTCAGGGCTCCCATTTGGGGTCTATGAAGTACTAAAATTCTAAAGAACCCTCTAAAAGAATGCAGGGGGTCCCAGGGATGCACTAGAAAAAAATATCTCTAGCATTCGCAGACCTGTTTACTCTACTCTTTTCGAGTAGTATTCTACTCAATTTGGACCTCTACTACTCTTCAAAATTGAAAATAATGCTATTATTACTCATTTTCAGTGAGCATTGTTTGATGGTTTAATGAATAAAACTACACATTTTGAGCCCAAACTACTCATTTCAGCTTTCCAGACTACTCAAGACTTGTGTAGGGGGTAAACAGGTCTGCATTCGCAATGCCACTGGGACCCTCTATCCTGCCTCTAGGACCGTCTATGCTGTAAGTGAAGGAGTCCCTGGGACCCCTTGTTTGGCGGGATGATAGGGAGCCCTGACTCTACACTCCATCCAAATGCAAAGACTGTCAGTGCCGTGTTTTTGTCTGTTTTTAGAGCTGATGTGACTGTTCCTTCCATTTAAGCAACGCGTGCACACTCAAAAAAATAGTTACTCCCCTCTTGTAGATTGAGATGCAATGTTCAGACAACCAAGAACGTAAAAGAATACATGGCACTAGACGAGTTAAAGCTGAACACATCCTGTTCTGTTCCCGCCTGTCAGGACAAATGTCCTATTGGAATTTAACAGCACGATGGATTTTGTCCTTTTTATTTCTTCAGCTTCAAGACCTAGGATATTTCGTTCTGTTATTTTCTAGTTTCAGGACAGTTTGTCCTATCCCTTTTCCATCGTTTGTGCATCACTGAACCTAAGTAATTTATTTTTCATTTATTTTTTAACAACTCATTTTAAATCTTTCAACCATTGTTTTATGTATCCATGCTGATGCATGGGCGACCCCCACCCCTTCCTTAAATGCCACTCAAAACTTTCCATGGTGGTGGTTGGACTGTAAAGCCGAAAGGGAAAAAAAGGCATGTCGCTTTATAATGGCAAGATCTTTCTGAATCAAGGGGGTGGCCTGCATTAACTCTTCTACTACCAAGTATTACTTAGACTGTTTACTGTTGCGCACCAAGTAATTTTTGCCGCTGCACTCATTTTCACACACACTCACTTTAAAAATTCATTAAAAAAATACTCGCTCGAATCATCACTAAATTTACCTGTGTCGATCTGCTGCTGCAAACACAAGATCGTTTCAACACTTTCGATGCTCTTTTTGATTCGCCTAAGTTCAGATTCTGCCACTTTTTCCACAGTAAATGCTTCGTCGGCACTATCGCCATCTTGTGGAGGTTCACGCCAAAAGTTGTCAGTTTCCATCGCCGAAAACGCGACAAAAATCGATTTAAAAATTACAAAATTTAGCCTACAAATGAAGATGGTGGAAGATTGTGCTTTCCCTGAGCGAACTGCGCATGTCTCGGAAGTAAAGGATGTGATGTCACTTGATATAAATAGCGCAAAGGGGGACACCGGGGTTTCCCTAGTATCTGGCGGTCAAACCCGCCCGTGGCTAGCAACGGTATACAGTAAACCGGCGGGTCAACCCGCCGACGATAGTAGAGGAATTAAGGGGCTATCACGAAATAAATAAATAAAGAATACTGGTAGGAAGTTCTTGCAGGCACTCCTCAAATATTTCCCTTTTGTTGTTTGCAGGCCAAAGAGACGGACCTGAGAAAGTGCTCCCTGTATGTGAAGTTTGATCCTCTGGTCAAACCCAGCTTGCCCAAGACGCCGGAAAAGATGCCTGCGCCCATGCAGCCAGGTAAGGCATCAGTGCGGTGTGCCCCTGTCTATAAATTAATTATGCCCCTGGGGCGTCATAATTATGTCCCTGTCACTTGCGTTCCCATCACTGTGTGTCCCCGTTTTGTGTCCCTGTCTCTACATGTCCCCATCTCTATATCTGCCCCGTCTTTGTCTCTTTGTCACATCATGTGTCCCCTTGGATTAGGAGTTTGTTTAGGATTTATCAAAGAGACGGAGATAGTGGAGTACCGATACTTGTGGCTTCCGGTTTTTCGAGTGCCGAAACGTTTTGACTAATTTGAGTTAACAGCGGTAACAAAAAATATGGTGTGAGATCCGGAATAGGAAAACGTCAGTGTAAGTTTTGTAAGCAATTATGTAATTTGGGGGCACATTTTTAGGTAAACCCCACCCCATCCCTGCTCAACAAAAGTTTTGTTGATTGTGAATAATCTGAAAAATCCAGAATGAAGGTTTTGATGTAATTTACTAATTGTCTTCCGAAGCTGAAGTTTAAAAAAAAACCACAAAAAAACGTCCCCACCTCCACCCCTGCTCAACAAAAGTTTTGTTGATTGTTTATAGATGATCTGAATAATCCGAAACCAGGAATGGAGGTTTTGATGTAATTGTCTTCCGAAGCTGACTAAAGAGGAAAAAAAAGCCTCCTCCCTCCGCCACCACCCCCTCCACAAAATTTTTGTTGTTTGTGAATATTCTGGGTTTGAGGTTTTGACGTCTCTGATCCACCCTATGACCCTGTAGCTTACATTAACTCATTCACATCGCAACAATTTTGAGTCATTAAAAAACCTCACAAATCACTCCAGCCATACAGTATACACACAAACGAAACATACATGTGTAAACAAAAGGAGAAATGAAAGACTACGTGTTTTTACTTCAGGTTTAGACATAGGGAAGTGGTAGATCAGACTTCTTTATATATAGACTTTATATAGAAAAACTCTACACCGAATGGTTTCCCCACAACAAAAGCAAAGTCAGAGGCAAAATAGTGATCTAAGGGAGCGAAGCGAGTTTAGAAGTGACCAAGGTATGGTGTGCACACAAAATTACTTCCCTTGAAGCAAATGCATCAAATTGACAGCAATCTATTAATTCCGTGCATATATGGCCGGAATGACTTGAATGAGTTAAATATATATATGCTGTTGCAAGTTACAGTTACTTACCTAGTGTGCTGGAGATTTGTCATGGTTTAGCTTTGTCCACAGCCCCCCGACGTGCTGCCGGGGCCAGGTCCCACGATGCCTTGAACTTCTCCCAGCTGAACGCTTCCCAGGCCAACTCCTCCATGTGAGTAGCCCTGCCCGGCTCTTTTTTTTTATTATTGTGCTTGGTGTGGATTACTTGCAGCATTCCTCTTTCTGGGATTGTTAAACTTCTTCTTCTTCTTCTTCGATCGCTCAGACAGTTTCCTGTCAATTATGAGCGCAGATGCGTCATGCTGCCGTTATGCGCCTAAGTAAGAAATAGTTAGGCCCAGCAAGTCCGACTTCGGCTGGAGGAAATGGTTCTGAAAGTGTTTCGTGAAAAAAGGCAGGAGAATGGACCGGTAAGGCAGAAAGATAGTAGATGACAGTAAGCAAAAGGAAGAGGCAGAGTCAAAGAGAGTGACAGATTGAGGAAGCTTGTGGGGGAACTATTTATACAAAAGACCCCCCTGTATCCCCGTGGGGGGAGGGGATTGTTAAATTTATTCTATTGATTTCTGAGGATAGAGCGACAAAATGGTTACAAACATTTTGAAATGACTTAGGAGCTTTTCATTGTGTTTGTGTGATTTACTTTCCAATCTCCAGGATTCGCTCTTAACCCTTTCGCCGCCAGCCTTTTTCCAGCCAAAAGTTTCCATTAAATTTACCTGGATAGAGAACAAAATCCATCTGCAGTATTGGGAATGCTTCTGTGACATATATAAAATAAGGCCTATCCTTACTTCCCAAAACTAAGACAATAGGGTCTTTGGATAACAGACCCCAATTTGATGCATTTTAGTGACATAGGTGTTAAATCAGCGTGGTGCTAAAATGCGACTTTGGCGATGAAAGGGTTAAAGTTACTTTAAAACAGATTGAGCCCAAAATGTCTTTTGTGTATACTTTCATTTTAAGTGATACAAATTTATTTTGACCGCTGTTATTTCACATTCAGATTGTATAGAAGCACAATGTGTTATTTATAGGGCTGCTAATTTTCCTGAACATGGTGGAAATCCGGTTTATTGGAGTGCCAAAACTTGTGGCTTCCAATTTTTGGGAGTGCCGAAATTTGTGGCTTCCGGTTTTTGGGAGTGCCGAAACTTGTGGCTTCCGGTTTTTGGAGTGCTGAAACTTGTGGTTTCAGGATGGCTTCCGGTTTGGGAGGGGGGTAAATAAGCAGAGAAAAAGCGGGCAGAACTCTTGGGATGAGATACTTAATGAAAATGCCATTGCAAGTTTCATAAGCATTGACGCAGTTTTGGGGCCAAAAGTGAGGTAGTTTTGACACACCACTAGCCCCCTTGCTATGTGTAGCGGTTTTCTCTCTGTGTGCTCAGGGGTGAGGAGAGCATCTGCCTGATGGGCACCCCGCCCAAGGTGAGCCGGCGGCGCTCGGTGCTGAGCCAGCGCCGCATGAACCTGTCCTCCGTGTCCAAGACCATCGCCGAGGAGGAGCCCGCCAAGCCTGTGGACCTGCTCTTCTCCCTGGAAGGGGAGAGGCCTGACGACATGGTATGTGCCCTCTGAAACCAGTGAGGGGATTTAAAAAAAAAAAAATTGCTGACCCATTTTCTAGGAGTTGCACCTTCCTTCTTCTTCTTCTTCTGCGTTCCCGGGTCAAAAGGCCATAATGAGTAAAGTATGTATGCATGTGTCCGTTTTCAGTTTTCACAGGTCTCCCCGCTGCGTACAGCCAACACATTCCGATTTTGGAGGAGGAAAGTTATTCGAAAGATTTTTTGGAAAAAAAGGCAGGAGAATTGGCCAATAAGTCAGAAAGGTAGTAGATGATACTGAAAGCAAAGGGAAAAGGCAGTCACAGAGAGTGGCAGATTAGAGGAAGTTACAAACACAGAACTTCCAGAAGGTGGAACTATTTTTACGAATGACACCCCCACCCACCCCCGGTATCCCCACGGGGAGAGACTCGTGGAGGGGGCGGGGTCATCCAGCTCCCCGTATGGATGCACGAGGCATCCACCCACTGCCCCAAGGAGTTGCACCAACGCCACTCGTTGCAACTCGCAAGTCACAACTCGCGTCCACATCCCGGTTTGTCAGGTCTCTGAATCGATAGCCATCAATCCACAGGGAGCAAATCTGTGTTAGGTTGCCTGGAGGCAACCACCAGAGGAGACACTTTGCTGCTGCCGAGTCACTTCGGTGGAGTTCAGTGGATCCGGTTGTTAGCTAACATTATGCAGGACACCACCTACTAAACCTCTACTGACGACAATGATGTCTTAGTCGCTGAGCCAGCAGTTCTCCACCGAGGATGCCAGCACGTCAGTTCATCATTTCCCGTGATCTATGAGCATATGCAGGGATGCATCTAGAGCGCGGCATTGCCGCAAAATTGTTGATGTTCCCACAAAAATAAAAATATGTTGCGGGAAAATCCCCCCCAATTTTGTGAAATCCTGCAAACGAAAAAATCGTTTCAAAATAACTTGTTCGGCACTAGGCCTAGATTGCGTGGCTGTGTGGGCTGTACCGAGTCTGCATTTCCTTTCGACAGTAAAGAACGAGCATTTTGATTGGGTCTTAAAAATAGCATAGCCAATCAACGGCTTTCTCTTTCATTTACTATTTCCGGGCGCAGTGTAAGCGAGCCCGCTCAAAAATGGCATCGCTTCTGGATTATTTTACTGTGACTTCTAAAAAGAAAGAAAACTGTGGAGCGCAACATTGATCAACAACCTTGTTCCTCATCGGCAGTTAGTGATGACAACGAGGAAAGTTCATCGAATGACGAAGCATCGGATCAGGACTGTGATGTCACCGACGATCCCATTGCTAGTAGTGTCGCTCCACCACCTTTCAAAAAGCGAAAGCATGAGTTCATGGAAAGTTGGAAAAAAAGCAGACCTTGGCTAGAATTTGACGGCGAATCAAAAGCAATGTTTTGTGACTGGTGCTTACAAAGCAAAAAGAACAATGCGTTCACCACAGGTTGTAAAAATTTCCGCACTACATCCCTTGATCGACACGTTACGGTTAACTGGCATTGATTTACCCCCGCCCCCCCTAACTATTTCCAGATCCCCCCAAATTTCCACACCAAGGGGGGCAATGCCCCCCAGTTTAGAAATTTCTAGATGCATCCCTGCAGAATTTATCACTGTCATCATTTTTTTATTTTGCTATTCCTCATGCATCTTTTCAGGGGGTGGGGGGGGGGGGGCAGAAAGAAAATTTATGTTTGTGAGCATACGATGAAATATTGACATAATTTTTGTGTTTGCAGACAAGATTTTTCGGTTGCCTATTTTGTAGTGGTGATTTTTTCACCCAAAGCTTTTTGTGAATCAAGTACATCAAGTAAACGTGCTTGTGTGAAATGGGAAAAATCTTAATTTTTTTAAAATTTATCACTGCAATTTTTCAGCTTTGAATCTCTATGGGGCTCATTTTTATTCCTCATGCATCTTTTCAGGGGGGTGGGGGGGGGGGGGGGGGGCAGAAAGAAAATTTATGTTTGTGAGCATACGATGAAATATTGACATAATTTTTGTGTTTGCAGACAAGATTTTTCGGTTGCCTATTTTAAGTGTAGTGGTGATTTTTTCACCCAAAGCTTTTTGTCTGATTCAGTTTTTCAACGACCCAGCAAAGAAGTCTGAGGCAACCTCATCTACTCTGGTCGAAGTTGAAGAGGTAAGGTTGGTTAGCTTTTCTGTTTTACTATTTATAACAGTCAATGTCAAACTTTGTTCGATACTTGCTGCAATCAAATAGGGTTGATGAAAATCTGTTTAACAAACATCCTCCGGTCTGGAACAGACACATACGGGACATTTGTAGATATAAAGATGGTGGGAACGATTCTGGAGGCAATGCCCGGAGGCAGTGCAACACCAGTAAAGTCCCAAACTTTTAGCAATACAGATATGTAATAATGTGACCCGTCACCACAAAATGTCACTTTTGAGTTATGAACAAATTGTTATTTTGCATTAAAAAAGCTTTCCAACAAACCAAAAAGTTTGTAAATCGGACTATTTGTTGCAAAGTTATGGAGATTTGAAATCGTATACTCAGGGAATCGACGAAATGAAAAAATGCAACCGGAAAATTTCTAAATGTGTACAAAACAACCAGATGTTTCTGTATAAACACACTTTTAAGGCAGAAAGGATTGTTTTTACACTTCAATGCTTATGTACATGGTACATAAAGACCCATTGTTCAATAATAAGTCAAAATCTGAGAATTGATGATTTGACCCCCTTCGACATAAAATTGTCCCTAGAGGACAAGTGAACTAGGGACAATGCGACTCATTTTGTGGTGACGGGTCACGTATATATAAGATCTAGTATACATATCTGTGCTCAGAAATTGCTTTTTATACAGGGGTGCATGTGGGAGTGCCTGAAGCCTGATTTCAGGCAGCTTAATACAGTTTCAGCTGTCTGGCTGAAGAAAATGCTCTTCGATATAAATGAAACCATGCTCTAGTACAGCGGATTTCAGCAAGAAAGCTCAGGGTAAAGTGTAGGTCACTACATGCATCCATGCTTTTAAGCATGTCACTGTTAAAACAACCAAATTGGTGGGTTTTTTTTTCTTTATTGGATTTTCATCTAAAGACAATTGTTAGAGGCTTTGAATCTCTAAAAATTTAACTAAAAAATACTGGGAAATTTTGCATGAAAATCCACATTTGTAACTATTCTAGCAACATGGTTATTTTTTTTTGACGTTCTTGGTTGTCCATCGCATCTTAACTGACAAGAGGGGGGGGTAACTATTTTTTTCGAGTGCGCATGCGTTGCTTTAACGAAAAAATCACTGACATTAGCTTTTAAAAAAACAGACAAAACACGCGGCAGGGTACTTGGCAGTGAATGTCTGCATTTGATGGGAATGTAGGTGCTACAGATCTGTTTACTCTACTCTTTTCGAGTAGTATTCTACGCAATTTGGACCTCTACTGCTCTTCAAAACTGAAAATAATGCTCTTTAATTCTTGATTACTACATATTTTCAGTGAACATTATTTGATGGTTGAATGAATTTTGCACCCAAACTACTTTGTGTAGGGGGTAAACTGGTCTGGTACTGCTAGAAGAGTTGATAAAAAGACGAGTGTGTGAACTGTGCTCAGGCGGCGGTGTACACGGAGAGCCAGTGGGAGGAGCGTCAGCAGAAGATGAGCCTGCAGTACGAGGGCCAGATGCTGTCCAGGGAGCGCAAGCTGACCGCCCAGCTGGACGCCCTGCAGGCCAAACTGGGCACTGTGTCCGCCGACAACGCCAGGATGACCGACAAGATGCAGTCCATGTCGTAAGTCAGCCAATCACTCATTGGCTCACTCGTGTTAACAAAGTTCACACGCATTCGTGTTAACAAAGTTAACAAGAATCTATAGTATCATAGTTGTTCGGTTGTGTGTATGTGTGTGACAGAATTGTGTATAAATTAAACACACTTTGCTTTAAATCTATCCATAAAGCTGCTCCATCTTACCACTGCGACAGTATTTCCATCTATACGCCAGCTCGCACTTTACGTTCAGTTTCTGACCCTCTTTCTCTCCAGTGCTTAATTTTATGAAGTTCTACTAAAGCTTAAGTGGGAAACTAAACGTTGTTACATTCTAAATTAAGTAAACCAGTTTACTGAATTTAGAGAGTAACAACGTTTAGTTTCCCACTTAAGCTTTAGTAGAACTTCATAAAATCAAGGGCAGATCCCTAGGTATAATAAACTTTCATCTGTTGGTCGGCACTCTTTTGTTGTCTCAGGACCGACCTGGAACAAACTTCCTCTCTCCGTCCGTCAGCGACCGACCCTCTCTGCTTTCAAAGCTAACCTCAAAACGCACCTGTTCCCCCGTCATTAAAGCTCCGCTCTCTTTCTCCTCTCTCTTGCCATTAGGTCTGTTTCTGCTATGTTCCATTTATGTCATCCGTGTGTTCGCTTTGTATTGCGTTTTCGTTTGAATGCGCTATGAATGCTAACGTGTGTGTGCGCTTTGATTTGATTTCTATCAAGATTCAGCGCTGTATAAATACTGTATGTTGTTGTGTGTATGTGTGTGTTGCGTCCGTGGTCTAATCTCCAAACATTAACGTTGGCATTTTCTCGGGAAATAGAAGGCATACATTGTTCAAACTTTGCACACATATAGATGTCTATGCAAGCTTTCAAACAATAATGATTTGAATAATTAAATACTTAAAACAACACTTTAAGCAGATAACATTTTAGATTAGTGGGTTAGAGAGTATTCAACAGGCAACGCGAGTTAAGAAACTCAACACTGAAAGCCTCGATAGCTCATTGGTAGAGTGTCTGTCTGTCTTGCCAATGGTTCCAGGTCCGATTCTCGGCACAGGCACTTTATATATATTTTGGGGGGTATCCATTAACAATAGTTTTATTTGTACTTTAACATTTTATTGGCAATCTTGTACTTTAGACACCCCCATCAATCTTTGTTGTTGCCCCACATGTTCCTGTTCGAGTGAGCCTTGAAGGCTTTGCCTATTCTTTGTAAGCATAGGAAATTTGTCCTGCAGTCGATAATATAAAAACACAATCAGAAATGAAAACTTCTCTGCCGAAAATGTTGCATAATTTAAGGAATATTTGCCCCCCAAAAAATTTCTCTGCTGTTTTCGCGAGCGCGATGTTATTCGCAAACGGCACGGTCCATATTTGGATGAGTGACGCTTGCGTTTGCGGGCAAAAAATGGCTGCGGAAACGGCCCGCGAAGTAGGATGCGAAATGCTGTGAAGCTTTTTGTTTTCATCAAGTCAATCGACTTTCACAGTTTCAGTGAACTTGTCAGATCTGAAATGTTTTAAAAACGATTGATGAATCATTTGTAATTTACAATTTATTAAGTTAGTTTGCAAAGGGGAAAAAAATGCTTTGTTTTGAAATCACGTTTGATGTAAAAAGCAAGTCCCTGGTGTTGCAAGTTTTTGGTGTGTGTGTGTTACTGTTAACATGTTTTGTTTTGTTTTCTTTGCTTTTCTTTCCAGATCCTGTGTCGAAGAGTATGAGAAAACGCTGAACATGTTAATAGGTATGTTTTGTTTCATTTTTCCCGAAGATGCATGACTTTCTAAGTTTCTGTGTTCTGAATGAAAACTAAGATAGCAATGTAGTTTAGTGTGCAAAAATATCTGTGATAACATGTAGAATTCTCAGAAGCTTTTGAGTTTTAAAGTGCAATTAAACACATCTTTCAGCAAGTTCTCTCTTTTGTAGTTTATGATCAAAATTTGAAATTGATGGGGTAAGTTTGGGAACTGGAGCACTGAAGAGTGAAGTGGAATCGTGATATGGACATGGACATTCTTTTGCTTTAAGAAATTGTCTGTGTACAGTGTGTGTGTGTGTGTGCGCGTGCCAATTCAGAGTAGCTAGTGCATATCTGCATCCAGTCTGTGTGTTTTTTGTTGTTGTTTAGAATTAATAGAAAAAACCCTTGTTTTCTTATTATATTAATATAGCTTCAGCGTTGGAAAGGTTAAGCAGTAGATGTATGAGTTAATGGGCTGTTTGCAGAGGCCAAGGAAAAAGCATCCCAGGAGTCCAGGGCTCGGATACAAAGCCTGACCAAGGAAAGGGACCAGGTGAGAACTTTTGTCTTTCTTTTGTTTTGCCATTTATTTATTTATTTTTTATTTATTTTTTACTCAAGCAAGAAACATGAATTGAAGTGAATTTTCTGCCATAATTTCAATATGTTAAATTTCAAAACACGTCACTGACAGATTTTGCATGTCCATGAAATTGAAGGTGTGTAAAATACTCAAACATTGTTTTTGTACAATATGATTACAGTAAGAAGATATAATAAGATCTGAATTTTGTGTGAAATTTGGGGGGTGCTCCTTAGGTAAAAAAAAAAAATGTACACTACAATCCATAAGCCTGTTGTACTGTTAATTGAATAAAATATGTATGTTAAATTACTTTGAAAGTCAATGGAGCTTCCTTGGCTTTGGTCTGTGGTGGTCTTTGTTTTAATTAAAATAAAAAGGTGATTAGATTTACCTTGGTTTTTTTGTTAGTTTTTATTCATTGTTTTTTGGTGGTTTTCTTTTTTTGCCATCCTCAGGCACTGGAAGATGCAACTAAATTGGAGAGCTCGTTTTCGGAGTTTCACCGCCGCTATGAAAAACTGAAACAGACCCTGGAAGGGTTTAAAAAGGTCAGTCTGTTAAATTGTGACGAGTGAGTGAGTGAGTGAGACGGGAAGATTCGCTGATTTGAGAAAACATTTAAAGTTTGTGCCAGTGATATCGCGTTTACTGGTAATTATCAGTAAAATACTGATTGCAAAACCAACAATATTGAAAAATATGTGACCTGTCAGTCCCTGCTAGGAGTAGGACTGATAACTTGTTTTAACAGAGGTTTTGATATTGTAGCTTTGACTGGTTTTTGTTTCCATGGGACTGGTTTTGACACCGGTTGTTGAGGGGCTGTGTCGCTGATGGGACTGGTTTTCAAAATTTCTAGCGCGATCACTGGTTAGTGCTGTATACCTTTTACAATGATAAGCAAAAAAGAAAAAAACTAGAAACGGATATTGTAAGAATGTGTCCGTGTTTTTCCTAGTATTTCCTAGCGGTAGGCGAAAAGTTGGCATTGATTTGTTTAAATTACAGTGTGTTAACCTTTTTTCTTACTGTCTGAATGACAGCACATACTTAGCTGATCCGTTGGTTTGCATGTTCTGCTTTTAACAAATTTTGCATTTGTTCAACCACAAATGAAAATAAAAGTTAATTTTACATTGTTACAGAGATTGGAATCGCATTGAATTTGGAAGGACTGTTTGAAATATTGTTGTGTCGGTTTTATTTGGATTGTGAGCATGGCGTTCATTGTTCTGTCATTCAATGCATGCATATGTTTGAAAGGTACTTGATTTGTTTTTCACAGTCATTTTCAGCATTGTTTGCTGTAGAGGCTGGCGTCTACCTTTGCACAGAGATGTTCTCTTAACCCCTTGACTGCCAGAGAAAATTAAAGAAGAAATCATTGGGCAAATCATGCCATGAAAAAGACAACTGATAGAGCCAATCTGGCAAAATGGTCTGGGGATATGACTCCCTTGACTGTGTTAGAGCAAAAGCCAACATATCAGGGTTATTCCTCTGATGATGTCATCAGGTCAGTATGTGATACCTTGGTGGCAGTCAAGGGGTTAAATTATTTTCTACTCCCACTTCTTCAAGAACTGGAGTACATTGGGATGAGAATGCGAGCCTGAGCATTTCTCTGTCCGTTTGTGTGTGTGTGAACAAAACATGTTCCACGTCACTGCACTTAAACCACTGAACCAATCTTAACAAAACTTGTGGCAAAATGATTCTTTGAATAGTGAAGTTGTGGAGTACTGTGCTGTCAAATTTAACAAATGGCAAGCCATATTAACATAATCCCAGTGAATCATATTTTAATAGTACAAAGCATTGATTATTTCAAAGATTAGGATGGATTTAAACCAAAATAGAAACTACATTTTGTAAAATATTTAATTACTCAGTATTTTACAGTGGAACCTCCCTTATCATCCAAAATGAGGTCTTATAAGGGAGGTAATTTTAATACTTGCAAAGAAGGGCAATGTCTCAGAAAAGTAAGTCTTATGTGGGAGGGAGTCTTATAAGGGAGGTTCCACTGTATTACCATTCTATTTCTGATGCATGTATGACACTTGTAACCCAAGAAAAAAAACTCAATGACCCAAGAGTAAAAAATGATCTAATTGACTTTCATCAGTAACCTGCAGTACAGTTCATATGACTCTACCTTGTTGTTTGGACGCCCATAACTTTAGCATGAATGTGATGGAATTGTGAAGTCATTGGGTGTCGTCTGTGGCAGAACGAGGACACCCTGAAGGAGACGCTGAAGGTGTGGCAGGAAAAGGTCAAGGCCAGCGAGGACTCCATGGCCAAGGTCAAGGCCAAAGCCGAGGAGAAAATCAAAGAGTGAGTGACGCCCCATTCCGTTCACCGTGGATAGCTCTTGTCTCTGAGCGAATCAGGGATCGATTTTCTTATTAATATAAAAATTAAAGGAGACCTGTTAGACTCAATCTGAGAAAACGGTCTAGAGATATATCTTTCCTGACTTATCTAAGCCAAAAACCATCATTCCAGGACAATGACATCAGAAGTTATGACATAATCAATGACATCACACACCACATAGGGACACCCCAAACAGGCTGTTGACACTGTTGACATTTTCTTAACACTAACAGACATGTTACACAATTTTGAACACCAAACTCAAAGGATCTTGAAATGAAATATCGCATGAAGCAAATTGGAACCAAAAAGCATCAAGAAGACTACCGGTACCCCAAAATTCCACAGTCACAGACATGTTGCCGGACCACAACAAATATTTTGTTTTGACCCTGATGCATGACATGTTTGTCTCTGGAAATAAGTCCCTGTCCCTGGTTTATAAGCAGTTTGTCCCTGGAAACTGCAACAGGGTGTAGCTGTGCTTGCGGTGTTGCCGGTGTAGCTAAAATGAATGGTGTTTGTGTGTGTGTGCAGACTGATGGGTGCCATGGAGAGGAAGGAGGCGGAGGGGGCGCGGGTGGAGGCTGAGCTGAAGAGGACCAAGCTGCAGGTCGCCAGCCTGGAGACCGGCCTGGACCAAAAGGTCAGACACTCACACACACACACACATCCCCTACCCCCCACCCCCTGAGGATACGGGGGTCTTTCGCAAGGGTGGGAGGCCTTCAGTATAGATACTGAATTCATATTAGCAATTCTGTCCGACTGGAACATGTAAAGATATCCTTGCTTTCTTTTTCAGTATAGCTGAGAAATATTTCAGTATAGCTGAAATATTCTGCTCCCACCCATGCAGTTTCGTACAAATAATTCCCCCACCTTCTGGAAGTTCTGTGCTTATAGCTTCCTCTAATCTGTCACTCTCTTTGACTCTGCCTTTTTCGCTTTGCTTTGCGGTCATCTACGAACTTTCTGCTTTACTGGTCCATTCTCTCCTACCTTTGTTCTGGAAACGCTTACAAAGATGTTCTCCACCCGAAGACAGACATGCTGGGTCTAACTATTTCTTAGGCATGTCTGCGCTCGTGTGACAGGAAGCTGTCTGAGCGATCGACACAGAAAAGTCATGGGTGAAAGCAGTTCAAGACTGCTCCTGAAATCAGGAATGAAAAAGCAGATTGGAAGAGTCTTCAGGAATGGTCATCTTGGCATCCTGAACATCAGCCTTGCAAAAAACAAACAAAACGTCTGCTGGGATTGATAGGAGGCAGAAACGTGATGTCATGATAGCCATGCAATACTATCATCACCCCCACACATCCAAATACATAAACGCACGTTAGAAATATGTGGTCACCACTTCAGGAATGGAGACATTATTTTGTTCAAGAATGGGAAGATTCAAAGACCATTGAAATGTGTCATTTCAGGAATGAGAGATTTTTTCACTTTCAGTTTTAGTACTAAAGATATCTAGGCCAAGTTAAAAAAAAGGTCATAGGTCGAAGGTCAAGGTCACTGGCGCCGAGAATGCTGCAGAGCACCTGGCACGATAACGATTGAACGGAGGGACCTAGGACTCTCAAATTTTGCATGTGGATAGGTGCTAGGATATCAGTGAAGGTCAAGGTCACTGGGGCAAAAAATGTTGCCGAACACCTGGCACAATAACGGAGGGACCTAGGATGCTCAATTTTTGCATGCGAATAAGTACTAAAGATATGTAGGCCAAGTTCAAAAATGGTCAAGGTCATTGGCGCCAAAAATGCTGCCGAGCACCTGGCATGATTACGATTGAATGGAGGGACCTAGGAGTAGGACACTCAAATTTTGCATGCGGATAGGTACTAAGAATATCTCGGCCAAATTCAAAAATGAAGGTCAAGGTCACTGGAGCAAAAAATGCTGCTGAGCACCTGGCACGATAACGCTTGAAAGCAGGAACCTAGGACACTCAAATTTTGCTTGCGGATAGGTGCTAAGGATATCTAGACCAAGTTCGAAAATCAAGGTCAGGGTCACTGGACCCAATGCCGCACGGCTGGTGGTTTAGCGTCTTAACGCTCTAGTTGTCTTTTAAAACAGTCACATGGTTTTATATGACACTGATTGTCTTTTACATGGGTGCAACTTTTCCTGGTACAGTGAAACCCGCTTTATTTCAAGTGCCTTGGGGCCACCAAATGACTTGAAATTATCCGAAGTTGAAATTATCTGAGTGCTCGATTAATTTCAAGTTTTTGCCTAATCTAACACAAAATTGAAATTAACCGAGCAAAGTTGAAATTAACTGAGCAAGACGGGGGAGAAAGGAATTTTTTTATAGTATGAATATTTTCACATTGATTTATGTGTTTAGAAAGTGTACACTTGTATTTTTTATATACTTTACCAGAAATACAAACTGTTCTACTTTTGGCTAAATGGTGTTCAACGTCAACGTCACTGATCTCTTAACTCAGGGGTGGGTTGTTGAGGTACCACAGATGACTTCCTGACAAATCTTCCACCATCAGTCCCGGTCATGTGCTGCTCTATTAGAAAGAAGGCCTCTGCCCCTGACCTTAGAATGACTTGAAATTATCCCGAAATTGAAAATAACCGAGTTGAAATAAAGCGGGTTTCACTGTTTTTGAATTTTACCAGAAAAGGAATTTCCTTTTTTTTTTAATGTATCCAAAAAGATCTTTGTGTGTCTACTGTATTTTTCAAACACTTTAAAATAAGCATCTGTATAAATTGTGAAAAAAGCAAACTAAAATACCTTCATTATTCATAAATCGATTTTTGCTTCAGCTGCAGGGAGTCATTACCCCTAGACCCCGGCCTTTCAGGTTTTTTTCATTTTGTGTAGTTGCATGGGCTTTTATGTATGGGACTGTGAAAAGTATGTGTTCAAGAGATGCTCTTGGTTTTATCAAGTATTTTGCCTTTGATGGGTGTGTGCAGAAAAACGAGAACAAGCAGCTGACTGAATTGTGCGACACTCTCATCAACCAAGTCGGGGCCACCGGAAAATAAACTGCCATCACTGGAACGATAGCACTTGTGTACTGAGCAATATTTCATCTCCCTTTAGTGTGTGATTTTTCTGAATTTTGCTGTTTTTGAAACTGCATATGACTATGTTGATGTTTGTGGTTTGATCAGTTTGATTGTGCGAGTGTTGAAATCCCTTGCAATAGAATTTGAGATCATGATGGAATTGGGTGTCTGCCTACATGCACATGCACATGCAGATGCTGTAAGTGTATGCCAATGCTCTATGTATGCTGTTAAAATGATCTACTGACTTGTAGTTTTTTAAATTTAGGAAAACTAAAGTTATTGTAATAGGTACACAAAATGCTCCAGAGAGGACAATGCGTGGGTTAAGGAGAGGTTTGATTAACAGCTATATTGCCTGCTAATTACACTGAAACTTAACTGTGTGACACTAGATATTTTTAAAGAATGTCGGCAAGGAAATCCGCTTTAGTTTCAGAATGATTCATTATTGCATCTGCAGAACAGAACCAAAAAAATCATATCCATATAATTGAAAAAGGAAAAATAAGTTCATAAACTTATTAATGTCAACGGTGAACTAAGGTGATTAAAAATCTGATTTTGAAATATTTGAAAGAATGAATTTGATTTTGGGAAAATGTATGGGGGGTGGGGGTGTACATTTATTGATTTAATCAGAAATATAACCTCATGAGCCAAATTCTATTGATCATAATCAATAACTCTTTCCGCTTGGGAAATAAAATAAATGGAGATTACCTAAGACTAAAAAGCATTAAAATTATGTGCATGTTACTATTGTTAGCGCAAAATGGTAGACACATTTGTTCTATTGGTGGCACCTATCGTAAACCGCATTCGGTCTTAGTTAATGCTTTAATGTGGGGACAATATTGTTATTGGTGTGAGACAGGTGAATAGATAGCTATTCAGATGCTGGTATATGGATTTGTTTTAACAGCTGAAAACCTGCCTTCAAACCTATGCACACCTGTATTACTTGCAAAAGTAATGGACATGCAGCTAGCAGACCTGTTTACTCTACTCTTTTGGAGTAGTATTCTACTCAATTTGGACCTCAATTACTCTTCAAATTTGAAAACAATGCTCTTTAATTCTTGATTACTACTCATTTTCAGTGAACATTGATGTTTTTTTAATGAATAAAGCTTCACATTTTGCACCCAAACTACTCATTTCAGCTTTCCAGACCACTCAAGACTTGTGTAGGGGGTAAACAGGTCTGAGCTAGACATTTTTTTTAACTCGCTCGGGACGAATGAGCCGGATCCGGCTCATGGTCTGCACAACCGTTTAGGACGAATGAGCCGGATTCAGCTCATGAGAGATTTCAAGAGGTTTTGATTTCTGGCGTGTAACCAGCTTTCAAGCGCTACGTCATAACCTACTTTCAGTTTGCTTTGAACTTGCCCCTCTTGAAATCAACCAATCATTGCAGGCTTTACTTTCAGGTTTGGTTGTAGTGGGGTGTCAAAAATTGGAATGTGAAAATTTCCTTCTTTTTATGTATTAGCTGTTTTCATCAATAGGAGCTGGAGCTGGAGACAAACGACGAAGGTATGGAATCTGATATTTTACGATCCTTTAGTGCATGATGTTGCTAGTCTTTTCTGAAAATATTGATGCCTAACTCTTCATAACTTATTTTTAGTGATTATTTTTCGAACCTAATCAAAAGCCCAGTCCCCACGGAACAAGGGGAAGCAAATCAGCCGGTCCCGAGTGTTAAATTTTAAAAAAAATGTCTGAACATTTTCCTTATGAAGTGTATCACTGTATATCCATACTGATTGTCTTTTTGACTTTTGTCATTGATCTCGACTATGTTCTTTTAAGTCAATTGATGGAATTAGTAATTGTGCTGTAAGTACCCATAGCTGGATAGCAAATCCACAAACAAGAGCATGTGAGTTGTGTGTGTTTGTAAATATTGATCTTGTTGAAAGTTTGTAAATACAGTAGATTTGACAGTTTCACTTACAAGTATTCAGACTATAGCAATGTTATTTCATACCCAGTTTTGATTTTTCTTTTATCAAGATGTGCTCAAGTTTCAGACTTGTAAATACAACATGTGTTTGCCGCTGATTTTAGTTCTCATTAGTGATCAAGCTTGTTCAAAGTGTGGTCTTTTTCTGCCTTTCTGTCAGTGTATTTGTTCATTCTTGGAATAACTTGAGATATTGAAACCTTTTCATATATACAATATGCTTTCACGCCTGTACATATGAATTTCATACAAGTTGCCTCCTTTAAATGGTTACTCTGTGTGCTCATACTTTCCCCCCTTGTTTTAATGTCCTTTATTTTCTATTTCTGGTCACTGAATATGACTAACTTGCCAAGCTTTTCTTTATGTTGTAGTTAGGTTGTTTGGATAAGAAACTTGGGTAAAGGTCAAGATGTGCCACCCCCCCCTACATTTCTCGGTTAATTGTATTTTTCCGTTTTTGCCTTTCTTACCATACATAAAGCTGTATTTTAGGAACATTTTTAGCTAATAACCTTTTTGGAATACTAACCCTAACCCCTACCCTATGACGGAAAAACGCAACGAACCACAACTGTGACAAATCGCGGTGTACTGCAGTACATAGTGGGGGGGTAGGGTTAGGTTTAGGGCTAGGGTTAGTATTCCAAAAAGGTTATTAGCTAAAAAGGTTCCTAAAATACAGCTTTATCTTTGGTAAGAAAGGCAAAAACATAAAATTTCAATTAACCGAGAAATGTAGGGGGGGGGCACATCTTTACCTTTACCGAAACTTGTACTACAACCTATATACGCGGTGCTTGCTCCTACTCAGTACAAGCTGGTTTAAAATTTTAACTACCATTATGATTGCATTGGTTCAGCTATTGTTTCGTAAAGCGTGCGAGGTTTGTTTCTTTTCGTTTATTTTTATCCAAATATATAATCTTTTCTATGTTTTTACTTTTTTGTTTCATAAATTTTAACTTTGTGTAGCGACATTGTTTAGTAGGCCCATCCCCGGGCCATGGGAGCCGGCATGTAAACTTGGGTTTTTCTGTCTGTCTATACATCTTTTCAACTTAAATTTTATTTTATTTTAAACTGAGAACATTATCTTTTGACACAGCTCCGTAAGGTCTCTACATGCCAAGTGGAGATTTGAATAAATGTATGCAGAATGTTCAACATTGTTTCCTCTGTGTTTGTTTTCCAATGAGTGCTTCTGGCTGCCCCGCAGGGGATCACTCTATCGGCTTATATTGTTTCCTTGTCAAATAAGAGGCAGAATCTATTTTTGGTGTGCGCTGGTGAGAGAGAGAGAAAAAGAGCGAGTTTCGTGTTGCTAAGAAACAGCCTGTAAATGAAACACTTGGTGTCGAGGGCTAAGGACGACAACTCTACCTAAACAGCCCGTTGCGTTCTCCTGACTTTGTAGCCAGTGATGTACCGAGGATCGAAAAGTGATAGGACAAACTGTCCTGGGACAAGAGAAATCAATAGAACAATGTCCTCCTGGATCTTGCAGAAATGAATAAGACAAAGCGTGTCTGTTAAAATTTTAATCCGACTGTGCTGAAAGGGGAGAACACAATAGGACATTTTCAATTTTAATAGGTTAATGGCCTATGACCGGGGCCTCGGGACATCACTGTATAGCATTGTTTAAGAGCACATATGTTCTTTATGCTACCCCACAAAGTCTGCACATACAGAGTCAACTTTTGATCATGAAGCTTTCACACACAAAATATGACACGGCAGAACATTTTTGTGTAAAAAATAGTTTATTTTACCATAAGCTGAACAAGGTTAGGCTGTCTTGCAACCTAATTCTGATTAATTATAGCAATGGAATAAAAAAAGCAGCATCAAAATTGCATTTTGTATTTGAATTGGCGATCTAAATAATTATAGGTGCACTTAATCTTGATTAGTGATCTACATTTGTTCCCTTTAAAATCAGTATTAATTGTCAGTTTAATTTTTATATCCATATAGAACATGAGCACACACAAAAATGCTACATTTAGGTTACAAGCATATTCCTTAATTTGATAAAACAGTTGGATCTTGCTTTGGGGTTGCCAGTTTAAGGTACTACATGTAGTAGAAGCCAAGGCACGTTTTTGTCATTTTTGTTATATGGCCTTTTTATTGTTTTATTTTTATGCAAATGGCTTTGTATTAAGAAAAATAATGCATTGAAATTGATGTATGAAGGCCTACATTTTGCAGAAAATAATATTTTTTAGGTGTGTTTAGAGTCTAAAATACAGGATGTTCATGTAATGTGGTTTGCAAATGATATATCAAGAATTGAGATAGACTGCATTCCCAGGTCATATGGCCATAATGGTTAAGATACGTATGTGTCCGGTTTTCAGTTTTCACTGGTCTCCCCGCTGCATACACCCAACACATTCCGATTTCGGAGAAGAAAGACTTTTGCACACTTCTTTTTTTACACTGGCCTGTTGCATGAACCTCAAATTGGGCTTCTCGTGTGCAGTTAACTCTTCTACTGCCGTCGGCGGGTAAACTCGCTGAGTCAGACTTTACTGTTGCAAGCCGTGGGCGAGTTTGACCGCCAGCAACCTTGGGAAACCCGGTGTCCCCCTTTGCGCTATTTATATCAAGTGACATCACATCCTTTACTTCCGTGACATGCGCAGTTCGTTCAGGGAAAGCCCAATCTTCCGCCATCTTCATTTGTAGGCTAAATTTTGTAGTTTTCGGCGATGGAACCTGACAACTTTTGGCGTGAACCTCTACAAGATGGCGATAGTGCCGACGAAGCATTTACTGTGGAAAAAGTGGCAGAATCGGAACTTAGGCGAATTAAAAAGAGCATCGAAAGTGTTGAAACGATCTTGGGTTTGCAGCAGCAGATCGACACAGGTAAATTTAGTAATGATTCGAGCGAATATTTTTTTTACTGAATTTTTAAAGTGAGTGTGTGCGAAAATCAGTGCAGCGGCAAAAATTACTTGGTGCGCAACGGTTAACAGTCTAAGTAATACTTGGTAGTAGAAGAGTTAAAACTTTAAAATAAAAATGTATATATTTTTTTCACCATTTTCTTTTTGTAATGCGAGCAACCGCAGGAAAATATCTAATAGACTAACATGCTTTCTGTTTGGTTCATGCAACAAAACGGTTCATTTTCAATTTCTTTGTTTGGGTGAAATTTGAAAGCTATTACAATGAGTAGATTGTCAATCAGTGGTGAAGTAAACAAAGCAATTTTCCTATCCACGACATGAACCATTCTGTATTTTAGACTCTAAACAAAACTAAAATAATATTTTCTGCAAAGTTTAAGTCCTTCCACATCACTTTTAATGTATTTTCTCAACATAAAGCCAGTTACATAAAATTAAGATGATAAAAAGGCCATATGACAAAAATGTTCCTCGGCTTGGGTGGTACTAGTACCTTAACCTTTTCACCGCCAAAGTTGCATTTTAGCACCACAATAATTTAACACTTATGTCACTAAAAGGCATCAAATTGGGGTCTATTATCCAAAGACCCTATTGTCTTAGTTTGGGGAAGTAAGGATAGACCTTATGTTATAAATGTCACAGAAGAATCCCCAGTACTGCAGATGGATTTTGTTCTATAAATTTAATGACATTTTTGGCTGAAATGTGTCTGGCGTTGAAAGGGTTAAATCTGCAGTGCTGCATAATTCAAGTGGATTTATAATTTTATTGCTCAATGAATGGTCAGTTTTGGGCAATGTTCTCAAGATATCTTTCACATGAGGATGCACGTAGCATTGTTGCGACCCAATTGATAAACTCAAGTGACAGAAAGACAAAATTTTGGATGACCAATAATACTGAAAAGCAAACAAGTTGGCATCCCTAATCAAGTATGTCATGCTTTTCTTGGTCCCACTTTTTAGGAATTCACAACTAAAAATTCATTGAGGATTGTGTATATTATATTATGCAACAGAACCGATACTTCCAAAGCTGCCATTCAGCGAAACTGCGAAACTTCATGAATTGACATTCTGGAAGTAACCCCCACACACTCCATAATGTAGATAAGATACACAATCAGTCAACAAGAAACAACCCTGCTTGGGGTCAGGGGTAAGCCAGGTTGATACAAGGATTGTTGACCATTATTCCACAGAAATTTTCAAACAGATTTTAAAAAACATTTAAAAAAAAACAAATCCAGAAAAGAAAATTGGCAAGAAAAATTCTAACACTATTTGAAGTTTAAAAACGGAATAAGACTTTTGGTAAGAAAGATTTGATTTATTAAAAATCGATTTTCTCTCTATTGTCATTCAATAACAAATATTGCTTTTAACTTTTTTGTTTGTTTTCTACTTTGCAAGATAAATAATTTGTTGGAATCTTGCATTGTGTAATCCAAATGACTAAAAATCAGCCAAATGATGAATAAGGTCAGTAACCAGTTTGCTTGCTTTTAACATTTAGTTTCATTTTATATGAGGTTATATTCTAACAAATACGGGTTTTTTTTGCTGCCCAATCTACAAAATCAGTCGAGGATTTGGATGTTATCAACAATGAAATTGACAGACAAAATCACCAAATCTTACAAAAATAAAACCCACTTTAAAAACATAAGTTTAAGACTTCATCTGGATTTTTTGTTCTTCCCTAACCCAGACAAAAGTTATTTTTTTTGTCTATCTTGAAAGTATGTGATCCTGATTTTTTACTTTTTTTAAGCTATGCATCCCTCAAAATGGAAAGGCATCTTTGCAACATGATGAAAAGAACAGCAAACGATAATTCGAGATTAAACCTTTTGCCGTGAAAATAATTAACAATTATAAAGCTTACAAATTTGCAGACACAATTTAAGATATTGATCATGGCGTTAAAACCAATTTGAAAGTACACTCACAAAAATGTACTCCTCAATCAAAACCTAATCAAAGAAACAAACAAAATAACGTATCAAAGAAGTACACAACAGAAATACATGCTCCACTATTAAATCAGTAAATATTACATAAAACAGGGCTACCTACCATCCCCCCTAAGGGGTATTTGTCCCTGGAAACAGTTAAAACGGACACCCTGTCCCTGGAATCCTCTTTTCTGTCTGGTGTCCCTGGAAATTGAGTGGAATCAAAAGTTTGTCGAGCAGTCACTTGTCTTGTTAGCTGACCTTACTACTGAACACAGGAACACCCAAAACAACAGACTGTTGACATTTTCTTTCTGTTAGGTTGCTGAACACTAAAAGGTCTTAAATATAGAAGCGTGTTGGCACCGAAAAACAACAAAAAGACTGCCCAAAATATCCAGTTGCAGAAATTTTGCTAGATCATGAAATATATTTCATGATACATGATATCTCGATGTTTGTCCCTGGAAATAATAAGTCTGTCCCTGGTTTTTAACCCTTTCACCGCCAATGTCGCATTTTTGCACCATAACGATTTATCACCCATGTCAGAAAACTGGAATCAGGGTCTATTATTCAATTATATTGTGTTCCTAAATTTGGGCAGTAAGGATTGACCCTATTCTAAATGTGTCACGGAGAAATCCCACAATATTGCAGACAAAATATTTTCTGTAGCCAAGTATTTTGAATGGAAAATTTTGGCTCAAAGATAGCTGGCGGTGAAAGGGTTAAGCAGTTTGTCCCTGGAAACTGCAACAATGGGTAGACAGCCCTGTTCATAAAAAGAAGTACACATGTAAGGAAGTACTCCCAAACAAGAGAGTGAAACGTTCTAAGAGCACAGTAAGAATGCACTTGATGGTAGGGGGTCAAAACCAATGTGGAAAAAAAGTACACCAGACGATGTACTCCCAAATAGCAAAAGCGACAAAACCACTCGGAAGAAGTACACTACAGAAAATGTACTCATACCATCCTCATTCAACAACAAAAAAGAGAAAAGTGCACACCAAGAATGCACCTATTGCCTATTGGCCACTGCAACAACCATGTTTTGCTAGAGTGAATGCTCTTGGTAGGTGCTTGAGTACTCACCAAACAAGGGCATAACTCTCGCCAATAAACCTATTTGAAGCCACTAAATTGCCTTTCGCAAGAGTAAATTCTCTTTTCAGTACTGACCAACAAGGGACTCACTCTCGCTGTCAAGGGCGTTAATAACCCTAGTTGCAGTGGCCTATAGGAGAAAAATAAAATAAAACCAGCACAAAAGTGCACACTGAATATGCACTCACTTATTTCATTAACAGAAACAAAACAATCGTCTGAAAACCAAATGAAATCAAATAAAAACTATAAAAAAAATCTATAAAAAAAATCTCCAACCCCCTCCTCCCCTACCATAAACCTGTCGTTCAGACTTCAGAAGTACACAACCAAAGATGTACTCCCTGACCTTAAAACACACACACAACCCCATACATTCCCAACTCTCCACCCTCATATTAATGGGAGACAATATATTGAACAATATATTGAACAAAGCAGGCATCAGAATTGTCAGAGGATTAAGAATTTCTGACAGAGGATTGACTTCAGTCTTCTACTGTCTGAGGTCTTGCCTTTTTTTAAATTCAGGTTTATGTTTTGGTTAAATATGATTTTAAAGTGATTTCTCACTGCACTGAGCCTTTTGGGTCGTGTTGGGAATTGATTTCAGTGTTGTCCCTCAACAGTCTGGGGCCTTGGTGGCCTTTTTACTGCGGTTTTCAGAGGACTGGACTCCAAACAATTCTGATGCCTGACAAAGGAATGATAACATTTCCTCCGACTCTTGAAAGGCAAGGCTTGTACCTGCTGATAAAGCACTACCAACTAAAAACAAAATGCTGCAAAAAAAGAATGAAGTTTCTGTTTATTATTTAATTCACTTTTTTTTTTTCACTGTCCAGGTCTCATTGCTGTTAGATTTATATTCATAAAAATCATGTTCAAAGAAGTACACAGTTAAATTTACATGTACTCCCTGTTCTTAAAACAATATTCTGACAAAATATTCAAAAGTACACAATGAATAAACCATGTACTCCCTTCTCTAATACCATATTTTTCGGACCATTATGCGCTTGTGTGCATAAGTACTCCCTGTTCTTAAGACAACAATATTCTGACAAAATATTCTAAAGTACACAATGAATAAACCATGTACTCCCTTGTCATACCATATTTTTCGGACCATTATGTGCTTGCGTGCATAAGTACTCCCTGTTCTTAAGACAACAATATTCTGACAAAATATTCTAAAGTACACAATGAATAAACCATGTACTCCCTTGTCATACCATATTTTTCGGACCATTATGCGCTTGCGTGCATAAGGTGAATAAGGCAATTTTCAAGAAAAAAATGAAAGAAAAAGGCACCCTCGCTTATAAGGCGATACACATCTCGCAAAAGAAAGTCAAACTTCGAAGCCTGTACACGTCCGGTAAACACTTACCGACCGCCATTATGCTGTCATAAACGAGTTGGCTCCCCTTTCAAATAATCAAACTTACGTTTGTGCAACTTCCTGTTGTGTTTGGACGTTTCTTCGCGAAAGCTGCTAGAACTATGGCATTTTAAGCTCTACAACGATGCTTTTTACACCAAAAGAAGGGTTATGACATCTGTTGGATGGTATCTCAGACAATAATAGGGATTTGGAAGCATTTTAAGATGATAGGATATAATAGGGATTTTGAAGCATTTTAACACGAGTATTCGTCGTATCGGCGACTCGTTGCCACTTTCGATGTCCAGAATCACAGTAGACTGCACTGAGCACGGACATCATTGCCTCTCTTCTCACGATTTTGTTCACTAATAGGACGCCCTCGTTTATTAGGAGCATAGGTCAAAATTGAAAAAAACAAATATCGCCTTATAGTCCAAAACTTACGGTCATAAAAGCACACCAAACAAACAAAAAACAGCTCTATAAGCAGGCATGGTAATGGAGGAAAAGCCCTTTTCTCTGAAAACATGTTAGGGTTTCAGGAGATGTTGTCTCTTGGTGTAATCAATGGACTAAAAGTCCTTTGTGGTGATCAGGGGGCAATTGCTATTGAAGATGAATTCATAAAACTGTTCAAAATGGGGGAAAAGGACACCTCCTCAGGATGAAAACCCATGCTGACATTTGTTTTTCCTCATTCACTTTTCTCTGAATTCAGAGAATTCTCTGAAGATTACCATGCCTGAAAGCAAAAAAAAAAGTGCATGTCATCATCTAAAAAAACCCAACAACAACGAAACCAAATAAAAACAAACCCTATTAACAAACCAATCAAAGCAGAAAATCCTATCAACAAAGCAATCAAAGCAGAACACCCTATTAACAAACCAATCAAAGCAGAACACCCTATCAACAAACCAATCAAAGCAGAACACCCTATCAACAAACCAATCAAAGCAGAACACCCTATCAACAAACCAATCAAAGCAGAACACCCTATCAACAAACCAATCAAAGCAGAACACCCTATCAACAAACCAATCAAAGCAGAACACCCTATCAACAAACCAATCAAAGCAGAACACCCTATCAACAAACCAATCAAAGCAGAACACCCTATCAACAAACCAATCAAAGCAGAACACCCTATCAACAAACCAATCAAAGCAGAACACCCTATCAACAAACCAATCAAAGCAGAACACCCTATCAACAAACCAATCAAAGCAGAACACCCTATCAACAAACCAATCAAAGCAGAACACCCTATCAACAAACCAATCAAAGCAACAGTAAAGTGTAACAGCGATTTTCAAATAATCCCAATATTAATTAAATCAAACAAACAAACAAAAAGGAATTGATCTGTACGAATAAGCGTAACGGGAAAACATGTTTATGTACATATAAAAGTAATGTTTAAAATTAAACATAAATAATGGAGAGAGAAAAAGAAGAAGCAAGAAATGCAAGAGAAAGAACCGAAGAGCATTAAAACAAATTGGATAACCAACAGCAAAAACATGCTAAGTCAAAAATGGTAACTATAAACATGATAATGTGACAATGTCCCCCTTATCTCTTTATATCCACGTAGAACGAATAGGTAAAGAAAACACTACAAGACAGAATCAGTGCAATTTCCAATTTAAAAGGAGGATAAAAAATCTTGTCATTTTAAAAATCATAATATTCAAATATTGCAAAATCCACAAAGTAAATAATTTCGTATAATTTTTTTTTAGATTTTTGAAAGACATACTCACATCACACGAAGCAAACAAGGTTAATTTTAAAAAGTACACATTCAGAGTGTACTCTTATTTAAAGAAAGTGTAAAAAAATAAAAAAAAATCAACAAATGGCACTTCAGAACAAGAACTCCAGAGCATAAATCCCCCTCCCCTCCCCCTTCCACTGCCTCCCACAGCATAACAACCCCTCACTCCACCCTTCAAGCAAACAAACAAACCATGAATGCAGCTGAAGCCTATGTACAGCATTAAAAAAATTATTTTTTTAAAATTATCAAATGATTTGATTGAAGAAAAAAGTTTTCAATGCAAAAATGTATGGTTTTAACTGTTCTACTACTGCCGGTTTACCGTATGCCGTTGCTAGCCACGGGCGGGTTTGACCGCCAGATACTAGGGAAACCCCGGTGTCCCCCTTTGCGCTCTTTATATCAAGTGACATCACATCCTTTACTTCCGTGACAGCGCAGTTCGCTCAGGGAAAGCCCAATCTTCCGCCATCTTCATTTGTAGGCTAAATTTTGTAATTTTCAATCGATTTTCGTAGCGTTTTCGACGATGGAAACTGACAGCTTTTGGCGTGAACCTCTACAAGATGGCGATAGTGCCGACGAAGCATTTACTGTGGAAAAAGTGGCAGAATCGGAACTTAGGCGAATCAAAAAGAGCATCGAAAGTGTTGAAACGATCTTGGGTTTGCAGCAGTAGATCGACACAGGTAAATTTAGTGATGATTCGAGCGAGTATTTTTTTAATGAATTTTTAAAGTGAGTGTGTGCGAAAATCAATGCAGCGGCAAAAATTACTTGGTGCGCAACAGTAAACAGTCTAAGTAATACTTGGTAGTAGACGAGTTAAAGCAATTTTGTTTTCAAAGTTTGAGCGACTTTCTTTGTTGTGAGCGAAACTCCTTTTGGTAAACTGTAAATAAAAAGGCTTGTAATGTTGTATTGTGGACATTTTGTGATTTAGTCTAAGCAACTCAGGCGGCCAGCCATTAGAAAAGAGAAGGCACATGCCTTCTCTTTCACTGAAAGAATTTGACTTCCAGCACCTCCGCCAAGGAGGAATCGCCGACTTTATGGTTTGATTTCTAGGAAACCAGAGCAAAGTGAGTGCTGCAATCTTTGTAAAGGGTGTTTTCCTGGTGATCTCGACGTGTTTCTTACAAAAACACATCTGTTAAGGCCTATGGCGTGAACACCAATCTGCAATCGTATCATATATCATGAAAATAATGTAATTATTGAACTCATTATTAAGTAAGTTTTGACCAGACCAAAGCTTAAACATGAAAAGAATGCCATCACTGAACTCATTAAGTGTCCTTACAGCGAGCTCTGTCCTTCACTTAGTGTCAACCAGGGCAACGTTTCAATGCTATTATTTTTGTTATCCACCATTTTGTAATATATCTATCTACACAAGGGGGTCTGCTTGGACAATAGTGTTATTTAAAAATAATAAATTCCCCTTGAAGAATTCCAGAATGGGCTGACAAAAAAGATTCTTTGGAAACTGGAACATAAAAAAACATGACGCATAAAGCAAAACCAAGTAGTCCAAGTTACCATAAAGAAACAAAGCAAAAAGGCATAAAGATTGAGGAAAACAGGTGAGGTAACACCCCCCCCCCCCCCCCCACCCTCCCATCTCTCCTTAAAAGCAGACCACAAAAGTAAAGCAAAAAGTAAACTTATCCTAAGGAATCAAAAGCCAATTTGCTTCCAAAATAATAAAAGGCAAACTAAAGCTAAAGAGAAAACAGTTGACACGCAAGTTGAACTGGTGTCGCTCAATTACACCAGGTGAAGGTCGCACCAGCAGGCGCTATAAATGTCCTCGCTCTCTTCGTCATACTCGATGACCTTGACCCTGGTGATGTCGGGGTTGTAGGGGGCAAAGTAGTCCACGGGGGACCCGTCCACCTGAACCACCTTGAAGTGACGGAAACCAGCGTCCCGGATCTGTGGTGCACAACGATTTGTGATCGTCAAAACGAACAGGAAAATTACACACATGCGCGTACATACGCAAGCACACACACACACACACACACAGAATACTCCAGAGTCCAATCCGCGGACGAACAACACTCGCCATGACTCGGAGTCGACATCGAGTCGGACCCCACAAAACTCTAGTCCGTAGTCGGCATCATTGTGATCATTCGCTACCTGATTTCTCGCGGAAAAGTTCAAAAGTTTTCACATCATCGTAGTCTCCCGCGATCATATCCTCTAAATCGACTCATTTAAAACCCAAATCACAATCACTGCCATCAAAACAAACTCTAAAACAGTGAAAGTAAGAGTAGAGAGCTCTAAACTCGGAAGAAAAAACAAACATTGTCGCGATTTTTCGTTTCCGAAGGCGCAGTATGAAAACAAACCGTCTAAGAATACCATCTGAGAATAAGATCGCGCTGCCTCATGAAGTACAAACCGCGGCCGGCAGTGCCAAAACCGCGGCCAGTGGCTACCAAAACCGCGGAAATCTGCGGATCCGCGGGCCGTTCTGATGCCTGACACACACACCATAGACACACACAAAGCCCATTCACATGAGCATGCACACAAACACACACACATACAACATACAGTATTTATACGGCGCTGAATCTTGATACAAATCAAATCAAAGCGTGCACACACACACACACGTTAGCATTCATAATGCATTCAAACAAAAATGCAATACAAAGCGAACACACACGTATGACATAAATGGTATATAGCAGAAACAGACCTAAAGGCAAGAGAGAGAAGAGAAAGAGAGTGCAGGCATGGTAATTTTCAGAGAATTCTCTGAATTCAGAGAAAAGTGAGTGCAGTAAATCAACTGTCAGAAGGTGTTTTAAGCTTGAGGAAATGCCCTTTCTCCAAGTTTGAACAGTTTTACAAATTCACCATCAAGAGAAATTGCCTCCTGATCACCATAAAGGTCTTCTGATCCCTTGGTTACACCAAGAGACATCTCCTGAAGCCCTGTAATGTTTTCAGAGAAAAATTATTTCCCTCCATTACCATGCCTGGACTGGAGCCTCAATGACGGGGGAACAGGTGGGTTTTGAGGTTAGATTTGAAAGCAGAGAGGGTCGGTCGCTGACGGAGGGAAAGAGGAAGTTTGTTCCAAGATGCATGCAAACATACACACTAAGTTTGGGCATAGTGCCTGGATACTTTAGACTTGTGTTACTGTGACGTTTATTGATGCACAACAGTCAGTTATATCTGACTTTCACCTCCAGAGAAAGGAAGTGCCTTGGAAAGCAGCACTGGAATTTGTTCATAAAGATCTATGCATATATATATATATATATATATATATATGCTTTCACATAAGGCAAAGCTGTAGCCGCAGAAAAATCAGTTATACACTTCTCACTCTCATTTTACATTAGACTCAATGTGCTTTCATCTTGCTCTTTTGTCACACCTCAATGCACAATACAAGACATTTTTTTTTATAAACATTGTTAGGGTTTGTTGTCTAAATATTTATTATATACAGCCAGCCTGAAGCAGTGTAGAATGTTGTCTTCTTTCTTCTTTTGCGATCGCTCAGACAGTTTCCTGTCAATTATGAGCGCAGATGCGTCATGCTGCCGTTATGTGCCTAACTAAGAAATAGGCCCAGCAAGTCCAACTTCGGCTGTTACAAGCACATAACTTCCAGAAGGTGGGGGAACTATTTCTACAAAAGACCCCCCAGTATCCCCACAGATACCCAGAATTTGATCCCCAAACAAGTACTGTCCAGCAGTAAAAGCTAATCGTCATGATGTCACTCAAATACATCGAACTTGGAATGAGATCCGATGCAAATTCCTTGACCGGGAACTGACCTTACTGTGGAAGGTGATGGCCAGTTCCTTCCAGCCTTTGTTCCTGTCCCGCAGCCTCATGTCAAACAGAAACTGACCCTCTGCACTCTCAAACACCAGGCGATGACCTCCTGCAAGCATAGCAGACACAAACATAGCAAAGTTCACAAAATGAAAGAATGTTGATCTTTTGATTCCTTTCCTTGCATGATGGTCTTTCTCCATATCTTGGATCGTTTGACAGCTACTTTCTTCTTTGGGGCAGAACAAAATCTGCGATATCCAGTCCAATCATTGGATTTCGGTTCACTGTTTGCCACCATCTTTACAGACAGGAATAGACGATTTTCAGAAAAAAACTAGGGGAGAGTACTTCATGAAAATTAGAGTTGATTACCTCAACTTACTCAAAACCATGGCAACCATGGCGTCGAAACTTGAAACTGCAGGATGCTAGTCAGCGACTTGCAACAAATTTTTTTTAGAAAAATAAGGGGTTGCTACAAAGTGATAGAACTTGCAAACTGAGACGCAAAAATATTTATTGCATCAAATTAGAATGACGCACTACGTTCTACATGCTGTGTGTCTACTCAAACATGGCTGGGGATCTATCTGAAGGTAGAGTAACTTCCCCTGTTTGACCGATTGAATTAGGCGTGATCACTCCCACACACCATGAAATTTTACTCCCCTTAATTATTTCCGAACAATTCCTATTGACATAAACTAAAGCTGATAATGGTTGCCCTCCAGTATTGAAAAAATCAAATCCTCTACTTCTAGATTATTTTTTCTTCGAGAACAAGCAGCGGAAAATGGTATTTCTGGAACTCCGCGACCCATTTTTCTTACTGTCCGGAACAAATACGGACTAGCCATGATGGCAGGCATCTCTGCATACCAAAAAACAAAACCATGTCCTTTTCAAAGAGTGTAAAAAAAAAAAAAAAGCTGAGAGTGAACTGACCCAGGGTGTGGTTGGGGATGCTGTCCTGTAACATGGAGAGGACACTGCTCTCCTCCTGGTCAGACATGTTCAGTTCCCCTGTCTGAACACACACGCACACGCACACATAGCTATAATAAAACATTTTTTAAACCAATAAAATTATTGACGAACAAGAAACCAACTTCTACTTTTTTTTATTATTGTTTTCATTGTATTTTTCCCCAAAATGATAAACTTGGCATCTCAAACTTCTAATGACTAAAATTGAAAGCAGTAAAGATATTCAAAATCTCTGTTCACAGCTTATCTTTGGTTTAAAGGATCTAAGCCGGGGCTTACAAAAACAATCCCAATTTATGACAAACTCCAGTTCATGAACTCACAGTTGTCTTCTAAAAAAAGAAAGAAAATAATGTATTTTATGGACTACAATGGAAGTCAAAATTGACATTTTAATTTGAGACAGCTGATATTTAGAGAGGAAAAATAAAGTTTTGTCAAAAGAAAGATAAAAATTGGGACGAAAACAAATTCATGTGATTCATCCAATCTTTTATGGTACCCATTTTTCAGCTGGCTGAATCCCAACTGTAGTCCTAAAGTCCATAAAATATAGTAATTCATTATTGACTGGCACAGACGCTTCAGATTGTCGGTGGGCCCGGGTCACTGACCCGTATTAACGGTGATTTGACCCCTTGTTTTGTGCACCCAGGGGCCATGAAGTTTGCAATGAAATTTAAGTGTAATACTACAGTGACACATTATTGGCCCATTATTTTGGAAATTGACCCATAGTTTTCTGTAAGCAGGGGTCATATGCCCCATGAAGTCTGAAAACAATCTGAAGCTCTGCTGGCATCAAGAAGTGATACATGGAGGAGGGAGTGTTCCGACCAATTTCAGCCCCGTGGAAACCAGTAAGAGGGAAACAACTCGCTGTTCCTATGAATCCTCAGACATTCTTCTTGCAGTTGCTTCCCTTAGAACAGCTCTCCTGACTCCTATTTTTGCTTTACATACTCACTTTATTCGAACATTAAAGGAAGAAATGTTTGTGTTTATAGTGTTTATATTACGCTTTTTACAAACGTTTTGTATTTATATACCAAACCAAGTCTATCAAAACTTGACTGACAGGCTTTGTGATAATTAAAATCGAGCATAAAAAAGTTGTCGGCCGGTCGAGTGAGGAAGTTTTTGCTTTCCTGACGAAGTGCATTTCATCACATTATTCACATCGTGAAATGTATGCGGCTCACTCGTTCATAGTAAGAAGCTACCCAAAATATCCAAATTTATTTACCACTTGGTGCAAGTCGCATGTTCTATGTTTTGTTTTGTTTTGGGTTGACGTTTTTTTTGCTGTCCCATTTTCTAGGCTGTACAGTGGCGTTGCACCCATGCCAATCATTCCAAATCCCAACTCTCAGCCACACCCTGGTTTGTCAGGTCGCAGAATTCGAAACCAGCAGTACAAAGGGGAGCGCAAGGCGCATGTTTGTACGACATGCATGCATTCCATTTTGTTGGGCAAACTTTAGAAAAGTACCTAAAATAATGCGATCCGAGGGAGAAACTCTGACTGAAAATAGTTAAGGGAGCACTGACCGACTCGCAGAGCAGAGAGAGGTGGTGGGCGGAGGCGGAGGACACGTCTGACCCTGAGGTCTCCAGGGGGGTGGTCTCCATCAGCACATCGTCCAGCCCGGGGGTCAGCAGGGTGACTGTGGACATCACCACGGAACGCACAACTAACACTTCAGTCGGTTACACGCGAGCACGTTTGTGTGCATGTGAGTGCGTTTGTTTGTTGTGTGTGAGTTAATGTGTGCGCAGGAGAGATTGTGTTTGGTGTGTGAGAGAGAGACAGAGAGAGTGTGTGCTTATGTGTGTGAATGAGTCACAGAGAGAGAGAGAGCGAGAGAAAGAGAGAGAGAGAGAGAGAGAGAGAGAGAGAGAGAGAGAGAGAGATTAATAGATATTTTTCGTTTGCAATTGCATTCTTGTTCAATTTCTTTATTTCATTTTTTTGTTATACATTTTTTTTTCAATGTCAGTACAACTTTTGTAGTTAATCTGACAACAAATTGGTTCCAGTGCAGTATGAGTGTGTGTGTCTGGGTCTGTATGTATGTGCAAATGTGTGTATGTGTGCGTGTCAGTGAGTATGGTAAGTGCTTCTGTGTGCTTCATGCATGCATGTGTGTCTGTGTATGTGTGTGTGCATGCACGCGTTTCATGTGCATGAGTGCGTGTGTTTAAATGCTGATTGTAAAGCGCTATGTAACTGATAAAAAGCGCTAAATAAATATCCATTTATAATTAATATTTTTATTATTACAGTTAAACTATTGATGTAAACATAGTGCTAAGGCGTACTAGATAAGGTGGCAATGAACACGCACACCTTGACCGCAGGTGAAATCACAGTCACCATAGACTGCATGAGAACCAATCACGCTGTGACAGTCAAAACACTATACACACACGCAATGTTCAAACGCAGCACAGGTAAGTTGGCAACACACACACACACGCTGACCGCAAATGAAACTGATGTTTGCAACCAACACTCAAAAACTGTGCATGTGAGAGTACACAGAACCGCCATGTTGACAATGATGAAAACACAGAAATAAAACTCATAAGTTCTCCAGGTCTTAAAACTGTGATCAGAAAGCAATGCTGAACAACACATTCACAGTTACACACACACAAGACAGACACTGAGACAGACAGACACACACAAACTTTTATCATATTTCTCAAAAGCAAACCTTAGCCCCTTGACTGCCACCAACGTATTACGAACTGACCTGATGATGTCATCAGATGAAGAGGAATAACCCTGGTATGCTGGCTTTTGCTCTAACACAGTCAAGAGAGTTATATCCCCAGACCCTTTAATTTTCTCTGGCAGTCGAGGGGTTAAGCGTCAACACTACTCACTCCGTTCCTGCTCCTGCCAATCGTAAGTACTGCTGCTTTTGGGCGTGGAAGCCGATGAACCCGACTCGTTACGCGACCTGGGCCGACCCTCCACGTTCCTGGAAACGGCAGATGAAGAGGCGGGGGTGGTGGCGGAGGAGGAGGAGGGGGACAGGGGGGAAGCTGTCATGGGGGACACCCCGGGATGAAGCAGAAAGGCCTCGGAGCTGGACGTGGAACTAGGCTCCACGGTGTGGACCTCTTTACCACCTCCCTGACTGCCGCCTGCCCTGGACATGCCGGAAGACGGAGGCCTGGCCACGTTGAGGCGAAGATGGGGCTGCTTCCTGGACATGCTTTTTGACACGGTGGACGTGGGTTGCGAGTCGTGAGAAGACAGTGCTGGTGATGTTGCTGTTGTCTGGGCGAAGCTCTGTGGTGGCGGTGGTTGCAGCTGCTGTTGCTGCTTTCGGTACTGGTAAGCTTCCTGGAACCCTGGGGTCCTGGGCGGTCCCAACCCAAAGATGTCTCCGCTGGAAATGTGTTCTTCGTCCGAATACCCCGGAGCTGAAGAAGTAGGCAGCGGGGCGTTATTGTTCTCTATCTGACTGCCAGCCTGCATGCTGCCCGATGAAGACTGGGCATTACCTCGCATTAATGCATAATCAGGTTCATCCTTTGGTTGTTGGGAGGCTGAATAAGACATGGTGTTCTCTGCAGATTGGGAGGTGGTGAGAGTGAACTGGGAAGAGCCTGAGCCCTCCTCCGAGGACGTGTTGATCCTGGTAGAGCGCAAGGTGATGGAATCGGACAGGGACAACTGCAGGAGCTCAAACCTGGGCAGCATCAACGAGACAGGCGGCTGCCTGCACCCATCCTCTCTGCCCTCCCTCTGAGCTGCTGTGGAGGCCGTTGTCGAGGCGTACAGCTCTAGCCTGGGCCGGTTCTCTGCCTGCTGCTGGAGGGACTGCAGGAGCTGGTGGCCGCTGTCCCGGGGCGGGGCAAACTGGTCCTGGATGTAGTTCCACACAGTACCCCCGCTGGACTCCCCAGAACTCCCTGCCTGCAGCGAGGGAGACAGAGGCTCCACACCCTCAGGAATCATGGACAGCAGGCCCATCATCATTCTGCGCCGGTTTTCTGACACCTGGATGTCTTCAGGGCACAGGGTGGGCAGAACCGGGTACTGGTTCAGGACATCTGGTGGAACTCCTGCCGTGGAACTTGGGGGGTCAGCCATGGACTCCTGTAGACGAGGTAATGCACTGTTCTGTACAGGAAAGACACTAGCCTCATTCATGGATAGGGATCTGTTGGTAGCTGCAGCTGGTACTGTTGTTGTTCTGTTGTTGGCTGTAAGGTTTTCGGCCACAGCCTGCATGTCTGCGTTGTGCTTCTGCTCGTCTTGGTGAAGGACACGAAGTTGCAAAGCCGGTGCAGAAGATTTGTGTAAAGCCACTCTGGTTACTGGAACATCCTGGTCAACAAAATGGACTTCTCTCACGATGCAGTCTTCCCCCGACAGTCCACTGGCCGGTCCCATCATCTCCACAGTGCCCAAAACAGCTCCATAGGAAGACAGCCCTGCCTCTTCACCCCCTGCTTCTCCAATCCAGGGCGTCAAATCCTCTAACTGGCCCACAGTGGCAGGATCAGGCACAGCCAGCACAGACGTCACCCCTGCCGGTGCTACCTCTGCGGGGTTTGGAAAGAACCTGCGATGCTCTGCCACTGGAGGGGGGTTCATGGCAGCGGATTGGTGGGGCTGTGCTGGAGGGGTGAGACCAGTGCGGTGGGTGGTCAGGAAGATGGGGGAGGGTAGATCTGGCCACAGGGCTGGTTGTAAAGGAAGCAAGTTCTTGACATCCTCAGCATCGTTTGCCCCGGCTTCTGGTCGTTGGATTTCTCCTTGTTGTTCCAGCGCTGGGCCCGTGTGTGCACCACTTTCCTCTACAGGGAATCCATCACCGCCTTGGGTGTCCTCACGAGGAAGATAGAACCCCACCCTGCCTATTTTTCTTTCTGGGCTGGGGGCCGGTTTGGTGTCTCCGCTGCTCCCAGCTTCCGCTCCTTCCACCGCCACGCGCGGACCGCAGATGGCGGGGTCGGACTTGCGCTGCACCGGAGGAGGATGCTGGCTTTCCGCTGCTGAGGGCCGGGGCTGGCTGGGCAGCGATCGGGGGCCGCTGAGACGCTCCTCCACCTCCCTGCGCCAAACCTGCCGAGGGATCTCCACCACTCGCAGCGCAGGGGAGTGGAGAGAGCTGAGGGGAGAAGAAGACGGGGAAGAGGGCAATGGAGTCTTTGGGGCGGCCTCTCTCAGAGGGAGACCAGTGGAGGCTGGTTCCTGCGGCACAGACGGCTGAGAGGATGCGGCGTGGCAAGGAGGCGCTTCCTGGGCAGGCTGGAGAGCTGCCAAAACAGACCAGGATGCTGTCGCTTCATGGGCCTGAGGTGTGGCTTGACCAATCTGGGTTGCAGGCTGGGAGGGTGTTGCCTGTGCGAGTGGGGGGATTGCTGCCTGGGGCGCTTCCTGCACAGGCTGAGCTGTGTGAGCCGGAGGCGGAGGCTGCTGGTTCGTGCTGACCAAGGGTGGAGTAGAGTGGGGGTGGGTAGTAGTGGCCGCTGTTGAGGTTTGCTGGGCGATGGAAAAGAAGGACGTGGCCTGGTCTGCAATAAGCAACATGAAAATACACACACATGTAGCTGGGTCAGTAATAGTAAATCTTCTTCTTCAGTGTTCCCAAGCCATATGGCCATAATGGGAGAGGTATGTATGTGTCCGGTTTTCAGCTTTCACTGAAATAAATAAAATAATTCCAATTACTGCTACATCAAACTAGATTCACACCTAAAGGTAATAAGGATACTCAAATGAAATTTTTTGCCTTGAAATTTTTTCACACTTATTGTATTTTTCGGACTATAAGGCACCCACCCTCCCCATCCCCAATTGTGCGCAAAATTCAGATTTTGTTAATATATATTTTTATATTCTAAGTAACTATATTTCTTCTTCTTCTTCTTCTTCAGTGTTCCCAGGCCATAATGGGTAAGGTACGTATGTGTCCGGTTTTCAGTTTTCACTGGTCTCTGCGCTGCGTACAGCCGACACATTCCGATTTCGGAGGAGCTCAAAGATTGGAAGATTTTTTTTTTTAAAGGCAGGACAATGGGCCAATAAGTCAGAAATATAGTAGATGATAGAAAGCAAAGGGAACAGGCAGAGTCAAAGAGAGTGAAAGACAAGAGGAAGTTACAAGCACATAACTTCCAGAAGGTGGGGGAACTATTTTTATGAAAGACCTCCCCCCGGCATCCCCACGGGGAGAGACTCGTGGAGGGGGCGGGGTCGTCCAGCTCCCCGTATGGAGGCACGAGGCATCCACCCACTGCCCCAGTTATATAATAAGGCGCAGGGGTCTCAGTCTGGAAAAAAAGTATCGCCTCATAGTCCGAAAATGCAGTACACAATCCAAATTTCAGTGCAAAAACAGGGTTCCCAGGTTTGGAACATGAAATGAAAAAAGGACCGCTAAAGGACTTATAAGGACCTCAAAAGATTGTAAAAGGACTTTCGCCAACCTGATTGTATGACATGTTCGTGATAGAAAGAACTTACCAGGAGCACAATTCCAATACGCATGGAATGAATCACTACGTCTTGGTGCGGAAAGATTCACACAGCTTGTAATGAAGTGTCTGCTCCGATCTGACACCGACAACTTTGCATACTGCCATGTTTTTTTTAGAATTTGTTTAGATGTTGGTCAGTTTCTTTGTTACTTTTTTCTCGATAAAACAGGACTTAACAGTACCTTTCAACAATTAAAAGGACCTCTTGATGAACAAAAAGGATCTACTTGCTGAAATAAAGCACTTAAAAGGCCGGTTGACCCAAAACCATTTCACAAGGACTTAAAAGGTGCCTGGGAACCCTGAAAAATGGAACTAAGCCTGATTTACTCATACACTATCCAATAATCATTATCCATGCACTGACCTAGCAGCTTGAAGGCATGGTGGGATAGGATCTGCTTGGCCGTGGGCCGAATGGCCTTGTCCTTGACCAGGCAGCAGGCCAAAAGGTTGCGCACGCTCTCTTTGACGTCCGTGGGAAGGTCGTCCAATGGCGGAGGCTTCGACCAGATCTAACAAACAAACCTCTCCTTTTTCTAATTCAATTGTTTGTTAACATAGCATTGATAGTGTGTGCATTTTGTGAGTCTCGTTAGCGAAAGAGAAATAAATAGAGAGACAGACAGAGAGGAGGGGTAGACTGAGAGAGTGTGTCACACACACACTATTCTTTGCTAAGTCATTGTTCCATCATAAAGTAAAATGTTAATTTTAATACATGTGTCTAAATCACACTTAGTGGAAAGGCGATACACCAAAGAACACACACACAGAGGTGGGCAGGATGGGGGGAAAAAGCTTACTTTTTAACTCAATAAAGATTTCAGACTTGACTTCACTTACTTGACCACACTCAATAAAGATCATTTTGACTTGACTTCACTTCACACACACACACACACACACCCCCCCTCCCCCACCCACACACACACTCCACCACCACCACCACCAATCACACACACACACACTACACCCCCCCCCCACACACACACACACACACACACACTCCACCACCACCCCCACCCCAATCACACACACACTACACCCCCCCCCCCCACCCACACACACACTCCACCACCACCACCACCACACACAATCACCCCTCCCCCCCCCCACACACACACACACTCCACCACCACCACCACCCCTATCACACACACACTACACACCCCACCCACACACACACACCTCCACCACCACCCCAATCACACACACACTACACCCCTCCCCCCCCCACACACACACACTCCACACACCACCACCACCCCAATCACACACACACACACACACCACTCCCCCCCCCCCACACCACTCCACCACCACCACCACCCAATCACACACACACTACACCCCCCACCCCACCCACACACACACTCCACCACCACCCCAATCACACACACACTACACCCCTCCCCCCCCCACACACACACACACTCCACCACCACCACCACCCCCATCACACACACACTACACCCCCCACCCACCCCCACACACACTCCACCACCACCCCAATCACACACACACACACACCCTCCCCCCCCCACACACACACTCCACCACCACCCCCCACCCCTATCACACACACACTACACCCCCCCCCCCCCCCCACACACACTCCACCACCACCACCACCCCTATCACACACACACACTCACACACCACAGAACATCACACTCACAATGTAATTGAGAATAGCAGCATCCGGAAAGCGATCGATCCAAGGCGGACTACCGCTCAGCATGTGAATCAGCACGCAAGCGGAGGCCCACAGATCGGACCTGAAGCCGTGGCCCTCGCTGGCGGCTTTCTCGGGGCTCCAGTGAGCCGGGGAGCCGACGGGGTAGCGGTTGGGCGGGGTGTGGTCGTGGGGGATATGCTGGGCGGCGCCGAAATCAGCCAGCACAATCTCCGTGGTGTTGTCCCTCAGCAGCAGGTTGTCCGCTGAAATACGCACGCGGCACACACACACAACAGTTCAGTGCAGTAGAGTGGCACAGTGGTAGCGTGTTCGCTTCGTGTCAAGCAAACCCGAGTTCGAACCTGGGTACAGGGGATTTTTCCTCTCACTTTGCACTAGGCCTTGTGGTCTGAATGTGGAGTCTTTCGGATGAGACGATAAACCGAGGTCCCGTGTGCCCATGCACTTAGCACACGCTAAACCCAGTGGCAACGAAAAAGTTGTCATTTGGTCAAAATTTACCCCCCTCCCTTCCTTCCTCATCAGTCACACAAAAATCGCATGCAAATTTTTTTTTTTAAATTGGGTGGCGCGCCTCTGGCTGCGACGCGCTCTCCAGGTGGGAGCAACTCGAATTTCACAGAGACGCCTCTGTGACTATAATGTACCTAACCTAACTAACCTAACCTAACCGGTAGGGTAAAACGCCAACTATGGAATTTGAGTCTTAACTCATTCTGGACGAATTCCGTGTAAGCTCAGAACTGGAGAACGCCAGTCGGTGCCTAATTCCGAGCATTCTCTCAACAGCAATTACTGAGCCTAAAACCTTGTCTGCATCCACATTTTCTCAGTCTAAACCACGTTTTTCGAGTTACTAATGACTCTTTCAGCTTCCATTTCAACAGGGCATTTGCCACGAGTGTTTGTTCTCTATACCTAATACTAATTTGCCCACGCTCGTTTTGCCCGAGTTACGCTGACCTTTCTAATTCAACTCTCTAAATTCAACCTAGTGAAATTCAAGGTCGCTGGCACGCGGCAAATGCCCTATTATGTTGGGCACTTTTATTTCCTTTTTTATAATGTTAAAAATGTCAACAACAACAACAAAACCGACCATACACAAGCCTCAGAAAATTGCTCCAATGAGTTTTTATTAACAGTGATAGTAATAAGGAGACTAATGATTCTTATCTTAATGCAAGCAACCGAGATTTGAAAGATAAAATTGAACTTGGATCAACCAGTTATGTTGTCAAAACTGAATCAGACAGTGATGAGTTTTCTTGCACGTTTTGTCATATTTTTTGTAAGCAACCCCTGGTCTTCTTCTTCTTCTTTTTCTTCTGCGTTCCCAGGCCATATGGCCATAATGGGTAAAGCATGTATGTGTCCGGTTTTCAGTTTTCACTGGTCTCCCCACTGCAAACAGTCGACACATTCCGATTTCGGAGGAGCCCAAAGGAGAAAAATTATTCGGAAGATTTTTTTTGGGGGAAAAAGGACAGGAGAATGGGGCCAATGAATCAGAAAGATAGTAGATGATAGAAAGCAAATGGAAAAGGCAGAGTCAAAGAGAGTGGCAGATTAGAGGAAGTTACAAGCACAGAACTTACAGAAGGTGGGGGAACTAATGTAGAGTGGCACAGTGGTGGCACAGTGGTAGCGCATTCACCTCGTGTCAAGTAAACCCGAGTTCGAACCTGGCTACAGGGGATTTTTCCTCTCACTTTGCACTAGGCCTTACGGTCTGAACATAGTCTTTCGGATGAGACGATAAACCGAGGTCCCATGTGCCCATGCACTTAGCACACGTTAAACCCAGTGGCAATGAAAAAGTTGTCATTTGGTCAAAATTTACACCCCACCCCCCACCCCCCTTCCTTCCTCATCAGTCACACACACAAAAATTGCACAAACATTTTTTGGTTATAAAATTAGCCAGAGGCGACGCGCTCTCTAGGTGGGAGCAACCCGAATTTCACAGAGACGCCTCTGTGACTCTAAAGTACCCAATACCTAAAAAAATTAAATAAAATAATATTTTCATGAAAGACTCCCCAGTATCCCCATGGGGAGCATGGTGAACAAAGATTTGAGAAGTGGCCGGCTCACCCTTGATGTCCTCGTGCAGTACACCCTTCGTCTGCAGGTAGGTCAGGGCCTGCAGCAGCTGGCGGAAGTAGTTGAGGGCCGTCCAGTGGCTCAGCCGCCGACCCACCCCCCACTGCTCCTTGATCATGGCGGACAGGCTGCCCCCTGCACCAAGACAGCAGAAATCCTTTCTTTGAATTTCCCGTGTCAGGGCGCTTTACATATCATAGAAATGGGGAAAAAACATGAAAAAAAAATCCAATGACATGAGCAGAAGCTACACATAACAATCAGCAACAACAACAACTGCTGTGACAACTACTGCCACTACTACCACCATCACCATCACCACCGGGTGACAGGAATACGGCCGAATCTCTCATGCAGCCTACAGCCAAAAAAGTATGGCTGACTGAACATTGCAGCCTTCGGCCGAAAAATGACATTGCAGCCTACGACCGAATCTCCAATGCAGCCTATGACCGAATCCACAGTGCAGCCTATGATGTCATCAGATGAAGAGGAATAACCCTGATATGCTGGCTTTTGCTCTAACACAGTCAAGAGAGTTATATCCCCAGACCATGTTGCCAGATTGGCTCTATCAGTTGTCTTTTTCATGGCATGATTTGCCCAATTATTTTTTTCTTTAATTTTCTCTGGCAGTCAAGGGGTTAAGACATGGGGGTGAAAGTGAAAATTTATCTCACTCCTGAAATGACGCATTTCGATGTTCTATGAATCTTCCCCTTCCTGTTCAAACACATGACACATCTCCATTCCTGAATGATGTGGTGACCACATATTTCTCATGTATGTATGCATGTATTAAGGGTGGTGTGTGCATGTGTGTGTGTGTGTGTGTGAGAAACTTGATAGTTTTGCATGTCTATATATAATTATCATGTTTTTGTCAGTGGATTTTTTAAAAATTATTTGACCAGCCTGCTGTTCTGGATGACAAGATGGTCATTCCTGAGGACCTATTCTGTCAGCCTTTCCATTCCTGGTTGCAGGAACATGCCTGGTCTACCTTAAAGACACACTGACACACCACGATTAAGTCCCTTGGTTTTTTCTGGGTAGCTGTGACCCACATACAAATGTCCCCAACTTCAAATTGAGGCTGCTCTTTAAAATGATGTTTCGGTTTGAATCTGAGGGCATTTATATGGGAGTCAGACCTGGTCAAAACAAGATTTCGTTCCAGCTATAAGACGGGAAAACAAGTGAAACCCGTGATTTTGACACGTGATCTGGAGGGTCTTTAAGAACAAATCACCCATGTCAGGAGCATAATTCCTTGAGGGGGAGGATTTTTGCTTCAGGAAGACCACACTGCCTGAACCTGCATCAAATTGGCTGAATTCAGGCTTCAGGCAAACCCCTGCTGAGTTTATTAAGTCCACTGCCAATTCGCGGAGTGGTGTGCTATTGTGATCGTTCAGGTCTGGGTTTTATTTTGTTTCTTTGTTTGTTCGTCTGTATGTCTGCGTACGCACCCGTTTATAATTGAAAAATGTAAACCTTTTTTTACAAAACGAAACGCTACAAATGCACACAAAACTAAAGAACACGAATGAGCCAAACGTCTAGACGTCTCTGAAAATAACTTTAAAAACAAAACAAAACAAAAAACAGACAAAACAACAAAAAAGTACAACACACACTTCTCTTGAAAATGAATAAGCCAAAACTCTACAGACACATGTATCTGAAAAGAGCTACAAGAGAGTACTTATTTATTCACTGTTTATGTTTTACCACAGATGTATATCCATGTTTTTTTGACAATAAAATGTGTGACTTGTGTGACTTGGTAAACAGAACTAAACAGCTACCCGATACCAGTCATGAGCTTCCAAAGACAAAAAAAGGAATAATCTCTGAAATGTACGGGGGGGAAGCCAAAAATTCCTGAAGTTAACGGATGGGTTATGGCATCCCTTACCAGTATTTTCTAACTGTCGCTGAAGTAAGATGTCAGATTAAAGTTATTAGCTCATTCGCATAGTCATGATTTTTAATTATTACAAAAACTCACAAACAAAACAAGACATAAACAAAAAGAGAAATGAAAGAAGAGTAGAGGTTTGTACTTCAGGTTTAGACACAGAGAAATGGTAGATCAGACTTTTTAATATATAGACTTTATATAGAAAAACTCTCTACAGCAATTAGCTACCCCACTTCCAACCACTACAAATGCATAGTAAGAGGCAAAAGCGTGGTCTAAGGGAGCGAAGTGAGTTTAGAAGTGACCAAAGTGTGGTGTGCGCACAGATTTACCTCCCTTGAAACAAATTCATCAAATTGACAGCTATCTATTAATTCCGGCCATATATGGCCGGAACAACTTGAATGAGTTAAGGTAGCACTCACACAAGGCCAATTTAGAAATCAAAGAACAAATATTACCCCAGATATCTATGCTCAACTTATGTTCTTGACCTTTGTACTTGAAAACAACACTGTTCTCTAGAACTTAATTTTCAATTTTCCCTATTAAAAAAAATCCACGAAATTGTGGAAAACTAGGGAGCCCTGCTACCTAAAAGGACGCGGACTGACCGTCAATGAGCTCGGCAAACATGTAGATCTTCTCCCCGTGGCGGATGGCGCCGTAAAAGCGAACAACGTTCGGGTGGTCCAACTCGCTCCAGATGTCCAGTTCCTGGTCCTCGTAATGCAGAATATGCACCTGATAATTTTTTATTTAAAAAACAACAACATTTATGCCTTTTTCTTCCTTTCATGTTATTTATAGCTCTCTCTCTCTCTCTCTCTCTCTCTCTCTCTCTCTCTCTCTCTCTCTCTCTCACTCACTCTCTCTCCCAATTTATCTCCTGTTCTTTATTCTAACTGCACAAAGTACCAACATTTGGTAAGAGAAGACATATTTAGATTGCAAATCAGTGTGAACAATTGCAAACGCATATTTATCGCATGAAAGGCGGAAGGAACTACCCCCTAAACCAATAAAGAAGGGTGACAGCACAGTCTAGCTTTCACTTGATGATTAATACCGACTTGTTTTTTGCTTGTTTCTTGAAGATGAAAAAAAACTGTGGGGATACCGGGGGCTCTTTCATACAAATCGTTCCCCCACCTTCTGGAAGTTCTGTGCTTGTAACTTCATCTAATCTGTCATTCTCTTTGACTCTGCCTTTTCCCTTTGCTTACTGTCATCTACTATCTTTCTACCCGACCGGTCCGTTCTCCTGCCTTTTTTCAAGAAACATTTACAAAGATTTTCTCGAGCCGAAGACGGACACGCTGGGCCTAACTTCTTAGTCAGGCGCATAACAGCATCATGACGCATCTGCACTCATATGACAGGAAACTGTCAGAGCGGTCGACGAAGAATAACTTAAGAAGAGACTATCACCTATTTCAAAATAAATGTTCAGTTTGTTTCCAATTTTGACTTCCCAGACTTTCACTATATGTGATGGTGCATGGGAAAACCTACACACGTCGCTCAGATGATTTTGAGCAAAAACCAAAAAATAGTCAACAACCCCAAAAATATCAATGTTCTATTTAGGGCATATTTATGTCTATGTTTATGTATTCTACCAGTATCCACAACATAAAAGACAATTTTGAATGAATTCTTTATTTTTTGTTTTGTTTTTTATTGTTTTCTAAATCAAGTCAATAGAAACAAAGAGGCAAAATTGTATCTTATATGGCTGATTTATGCGAATTATCTATTTCGAATGACAAACTTCAAATAATTATAAAATAAACACTAGACAAGATAACTCAATTCGGTTTTCTGTACAGTAACGAGGAATTTGTGCTCCACCATGAAAAATTAAAATCTCAATTTATGCCAAAATTCCATTATGTCTGGTTTTCCCATGCAGTCACTATATTTGCAAATGAAAGACACTACTTAACCCTTTCAATGCCAGTCATTTTTTCAGCTAAAACTTTCCATTAAACTTATCTGGGTAGAGAAAAGATTCTGTCTGCAATATTGGGGATTCCTCTGTGACACGCAAAAAATAGGACTTATCCTTACTTCCCAAAATTAATAACATAAGGTCACTGGATACCAGACCCTCATTTGATGCCTTTCAGTGTTAACTCATTCCATGCTGGCCAGTTGCTTCCCCTTGCAAATCTTCTATACTGGCCGATTTGCATAGGTTACCAAAAAATGATTTTCTAAATAATGGTAACAGATACAAACGTGAAATGTTGGCAATATGTACACAATATACAGGACTAACACCTGCAACAGTTTCAAAGCATCCAGTGTTTTAGTTTTGAATTGTGATATTTTAAAATAAATGCATGTTTTGTCAAGCCAAGCATACTCATAGAGCAAAAATATAAGGGTATCCCCCTCATTTACATACTAAGGTCCCGAAATAGAGCCTATAAACCAGCTAGTCAGTGTCGAGGCATGAATTCTCCATACTAACCCAATACAAATGTCCCATATGCGCCTCTCCAGGTCAAGAGGACGTAAAGCCCAAAATTTTGTTTGTTCGAGGCATGAATGAAACGTAGTAGTAGCCCTCTGAGCCACTTTGACTGTTAACCTATGAACTATGAATTTTTAAAGTTCACATGCGATTTCCCGTTACCTTAGTAACGAGGCGTTGTGCGCATGCCCTGCGACGAGAGCGCAGGTTAGCATAGAAAGAGTTAAATCATTGTGGTGCCCAGAGGCAACAGTGGCGATAAAAGGGTCTTAACAGAAAGAAAAGCACTCCACCTTTTTACAACAGAACTTGAAGTTGGAGGTGCGGTCAATGCACAGGTGACACTTGCCGGTCACCCCGTTGCCCAGGTGCACCAGGCGCTCCCACTGGTGATGCTTCTGGTAGCGCGTGTGCAGGATCCTCAGCTGCCTCTGGTGAATTAGTAAGTTAGTTAGTTAGTCTGTTTCGCTATACATAGTTGGGCGATGTGCAATGTAATCCGCATAGGTGTGTGCATACATGTGCTTTTGATAGGAGTGAGTGAGTGGGTGTGGTAGGGTTTGACCTAGAATGTGTATATATATATCGACAGCACATGTATATGTACTACCCCCTCCCCTTCCCTCCCTTCTTCATCCATTCTTCTTGTAATTTTCTTGCTCTACATTCCTCCCCCCCCCCCTCTCTCTCTCTCCCCCCTCTCTCTCTTTCTCTCTTCTCATTCTCTTTATCTGTCTCCCATTATCTCTCTTCTGACCTTCTACCTTCTCTTTATCCTCTCGCATTCTTCTTTCTTCCTCTTCCTATCCTCTTGGTCCCTCCTCTTCCTCCCCCCCCCTTCTCCTTTTCTATAGCCTCCTTACCTCTTCACTTGTTCTTCCCACCCTCCCTCTCCCTCTCTTCCGATCTTCTCTCCTCACTCCTGTCCATTCTTTTCATTTTTCTTTTTAACCTAGTTTTCTTCGTTGTAAGCGGGCTTCTACGTTATAACCGTGCACACTCAACAATTATTGTTCGTATCTGAATTGTTTTCACGATTAAATGTCCTATATAGATTTTTTTACACAGTTGTCAGTCCATGGTTGCTTGTACTATTTTAAAAGAATAAATCGAGATATTTGTACGGCATTTTATACGGGTGTTGGGGTGTTTTTCCTCGAATTCGTTAGTTAGTCTGTTATAGTCCCGTCAACAGCTATGGTTATCTCAGGTCTGTCAAATTTACAACATTAAAATCAAAGGAAGAAAACCCACCTAATCTTACAATGGCTTGTACCCACGTGTCGTCATATCCAGCCACAAGGAGCGCTCCATAGTATGGGAGACCGCCATCTTAGTCAGTAACTTTGTTTGAAAAATGCCCGATCGATGCTGTTTACACGTTTAAATTCTGATCGCTTCTCGGCCTTTTGGCTAAGACAGTGATTCAGGAACATAAATTTTAGTTTATCCCTGGTTGGTTTGTTCAGCCCGTCGTACATGGCGAAAGCCGATACGCGACGTTAAACTGAACTTCCATCCTGTTTACACACAAATCTGACTAAGATGGCGACACTTTCGTTGGAAGGGTCGAGATGCGCACGCAGGTGGGCGGGAGCCATACACACACACGCAAATCTTTCACTGACCGGTTTCTCAAAGCAAGACACCCAAATCCAAAAGAAAAGAAAAGAAATAAGCATGGCAATTAAACCTAATGCTGAGAAGTTAAGACAACAGGGTACTTCATCTTCAGGTAATTATAAACGATCATATACAAGGTGCACCTGATTATAAGGCAATTTAATTTGCATAATAATTTTATGCAAATTTCAGATTTTGTTACTATGCTTTCTTACTGTTATATTTCTTACTTTCATATTATAACTAGACGCAGGGCCCTCAGTCTGGGGGAAAAAAGTATCACCTTATAGGAGTTCCGTAAAAGAACATTTGGAGTGATTCATTTGAACAGTGATTCTCAAGACATTGCCACAGAAGATGAGAGCAGCTTTGTTGCGAGAGAGTCAGACAGAGAGAGAGAGAGAGAGAGAGAGACAGCGAGAGAGAGAGAGAGATTCAGACAGAGAGAGAGAGAGAGAGAGAGAGAGAGAGAGAGAGAGAGAGAGAGAGAGTTGATGCTTTATTGAACTGATTGTATTTTGTATTGTGTTCTTTGGTGGGGTGAGTGGTGGTGATGGTAACGGTGTGTGTGTGTGTGTGTGTGTGTGTGTGTGTGTGTGTGTGTGTGCGTGTGTGAGTGAGTGTGTGTGTGTGTAAATGTATATGTGCGTACTTGCGTGGGTGGGGGTGGTGTGTGTATGTGTATGCCTATTAGCATGTGTGTGAGCGACTATTTGTTTTGCTGTTGAATTTCTTGCTTTTTAATTTATTTTTTTTGTTAAGCGCATAGAGCTCCACATTTGGTGGAGGAATGCGCTATATAAATGATTCACTATTATTATTATTATTATTATTAAAAACAACCACCCAAAACCCACACATACACACAAAATATAAGATCACTAACAAGATCTAAGATCACTGTAAGGTGGATAGACGTTAAAGAACGAACAAATGAACATGGGTGCAACTGGAGAAAATCGAAAAACAGGCAAGGCAGGGGTCCAGGGGCCGCCCAGAGCCCTGGCAGGGTACAGGGCTGGGGGGGGGGGGGGGGGGGGGGGGGGTCAGGGGGCAACGCTCCCCTGAAGCTGAAGAAAAAGCAAAATCATACTCAATTTGAAGCTTATTCCAGGCTTGTAAAGTGAGAATTCAACACTTTTGAACTTTGAATCAATTTTATTTTGGGGGGTCAAAATTTATTAAAAACAAGCGCGAAATCGCAATAGTTTGTGGCACGCGGTCTATTTTTACCACTCCAATCATGAGTCACCTCCCCTGGCTTTTCAATAATCTTAATCTGTAAACCAGAATGTTATCTCTGCACCATTTCGTAACTTTTTATATCTTTTGGAAAACATTTAAAACTATGTATCCTACTTATACTCATCGAAAGAAGCACCGCATACTCGTCGTGTCTGTTGTAGTGTCTGTATTACGTATGTTTATTATTTTGTACGCTTTTAAAATACATCATTTTAAAGAGCGGCCTCAATTTGAAGTGTAGCCTCGATTTGAAATTGTCTCTTATAATATACAGCTATCTGTATTAATTATTAAAAAAATCGGGACTTTACTGGTTTCGTACTGCCTCCGGGCACTGCCTCCAGTATTGTTCCAACCATATTTGTATTTACAAATGTCCCATATGTGTCTGATTCAGACCAAGAGGACGTAAAACTCCATTTTCTCTCTCGCCTCGATTTGAAGTGCGACAATTTTGTCAAAATGTGCGACAATTTTGGACCGACCGACTGACCGACAGACCGACCGACCGACAAAGTGAGTTATAGGTTTGTGGCTTGAGCCACAAACCAAAACAGGCGCTGCCTCGTATCTGAGGCAAGGCAGCACCCATGAACAAAACATCATTGTGAGACGTGTCCAGACCTGTTCACCCCCTACACAAGTCTTGAGCAGTCTGGATAGCTGAAATGAGTTTTGGTGTGAAATGAGTAGTCCCCTTCATTAACCCTCTTGTGCCTGACGCTCTGTGCTCTCTATCACCTCTGAAATCCTAGCCCAAGGGACGTCACTCCGTACAAAAGGGAGGGTAGCGTCAGAAAAATAATAAAATAAAATATACCCTACCAGATTTTGTGGGTTTTTTTGTTTTGAATGTGTTGCCGAGATGTCTGTCTGATTTGCAAAATGAATTTCAAGATGTTATGGGGATGCATGGCTCCACAAAAAAAATCAAAATGCCAAAGTGTATTCGCAAACTGCATTCACTAGTCATTCACTGCCTACTTTTGCAGACTATTGAAGCCTAAGACGACTGAAATGGAAATGTAGATACAAATCATTCACGTACCCTTTCACTTCACGATCTTATAATTCCTATCTTTCACAAAAAAAGGAATTTTCATCGCTGTCATCACTCAGTGGATGCAATAACGACTCATCATCCATGATGTAAAAGTCGGGAAAATGCCGATGTCAGTAACACGACTTCAAAAATTCGCATCGATCGAACAAAAACAAGCTCGCTGCCGAAATAGGTCAGAATACACTCCTTACTCATCACTTCGCGATCTCATAAGTCCCATCTTTCACAAAAATAGGACTATTCATCGCTTTCCTCAGTCAATGGACGCCATAACTGTTCGTCATCCATATTGGAAAAATCGCGAAAATGCCGAAGTCGGTCACTAATTTTCAAAAATTCATCTTTCAAACCAATCGGCCTAGAAGCCATTGCAAGCAACAGGACGGAAGTGTAATCTATAGCGAAAGCGAGGCTGAAGAGCTCACGTGACTGTCATGTGATAGAAACAAAATGGAAGCGTCCAAACCGGCCACGTGGAATCCGTACGTTCCCGAACGTTCTAGACGTTTCAGATCCAATTTTTTTTTTAACGTTCCCGACCGTTCACTGCACAAGAGAGTTAAACCATCAAACAATGTTCACTGAAAATGAGTAATTAGAGCATTTTTTTCTATTTTGTTGAGTAGTAGAGGTCCAAATTGAGTAGAATACTACTCGAAAAGAGTAGAGTAAACAGGTCTGCGTGTCAAGTCACCTTGGAGGTGTGGAGGATGACGCCCTCCTCGCGGTGCTGGTACTGGCAGATGCCGCTGGCCTGGCACCGGTCCCGCTCCTGCCGCCAGTTGCGCACCACCAGCTGCAGCTGATGGCGAGTGCCGTACACCACCTCCCCAATGCCTGGGGTGCCTGTCCACACCAACAACGCGTGCACATTATCATGCTTTGCCGTACTGTACACCAACAACGCACTCGCATATAGTTTTCGATTTGTCTGTTTTAGTATTGTATGTACAGTCAAAAGCCTGCAAGAAAGTGAGGATAGAATGTTTTGAAAAGATTGAAGAAAAAAACAAAAAACCTGCTGTTCAGAATTCTTTTCTCTTTTCCTCAAGTTCCTGTCCCACACACACACACACACACATGCACGCACACAGTGACACACACACACACACAGAGCATATCTCCGCAATCACACACACAGAAACCAAAGTACACACACACACAAAACACCTTACAACATAAACTACGCTCACGTGAAACAGCACACTCTTCAGTTCCCAGCTCGGAACACCAACACCCTGCCTCCCTCCCTCAAGCTTTAGTCCTTACCCACAGGGTGCATCTCCACCGACAGCGTCTGCTCCCCGCGGATGAAGTGATTGCCGGGCTCCGGCATGCTGACCGTCCCCTTCATACCGTACGTCTTCTGCGTGGAGTACGGGTCCTCCACCACCACCCTCTGCTGCTGCTGCCGCCGCTGCTGCTCCAGCCTCTGCTGCCGGTCCAGGTTGCGGATGTGCTCCATAAATTTGTCTTCTTCCTCTGGAGTCTGGGCCTGCCGCGACGGCGGCGGCGGGTACAGGTTCAACATGCCGAAACTGAATCCTTCAGCGGCGGCCCCTGCCTGGTCTCCTGACCCTTCGCCTTCCGCCGAGGGTTCGGCAGGGGTGGGGGAGGAGTATGGAGAGGCGGATTCCTCTTCGGGGATGGTTTTCTGGGGCACCACTTTTTGACTGGGGCGGCGCTTCAGCTTAGCTTTGGGCATGACCGCCATCTGGTTTCCGGGAGGCTGGTCCGACGAAGCAGCGTCTTGGTCATTGACGGGAGAGCCGCAGCTAGGAGCTGTGTCTCCGACAGGAGGCGTGGTGGTGGTGGTGGTGGTAGGGGCTGGGTCATCTTGGGGAATGCTGAGGGGTGGTGCTGTGGCGGTTGTTTCGTAGCTTAGGTTCACGTCAAAGAGGAGAACAGGGCCCAGAGCGGCGCTGAGGTATTTCCTTACTTTGGTCCACATCTGTTGCAGTAAAGATGACGAGAATTCGCTTTAAATACATGTGGGATGACAAGCGTGTGGGCTGAAGGAGAGGGTGGTTGAAATGGAAGGTATGTGAATGTGTGTGTGTGTGTGTTTGCACTTGTGTGTGTGTGTGTGTTTGCGTTTGTGTGTGTGTGTGCATGTGCGTACGCACGTGGGTCTTTGTGTGTGCATATGCAAGAACTTTGCAAACATCAAGCAGTGTCTAATAACAAAGAAACTGACCTGTCAAACATTTACCATATTTTTCGGATCATCAGGCGCTGCTGTGTATAAGGCGAATAGGGCAATTTTGAAGAAAAATCTGAAAAAGTCAAAGCAAAAGGCGCCATCGTTTATAAGGCAAAACCTCGCAAAAGAAAGTCAAACTTTGAAGCCTGTATGTGTCCTGTAAATGCTTACCGATCGCCATTACTGCTGTCATAAATGAGAGTTGACTCCCCTTTCAAATAATCGAACTTCCGTTTGTGCTGTTTCCTCTTGATGTGTTTGGACAATTCTTCGCGAAAACTAATAGAATTATGGCATTTTAAGCTCTACAACGATGCTTTTTACATCCAATGAAGGGTTATAGCATCTATTCAATGGTATCTCGCATGATAATAATGCTTTTGAAACATTTTAACGTGAGTATTCGTCATATCGGCGACTCGTGACCACTTTCGATGTCTGACTCACAGTAAACTGTACTGAACACGGCAATTGTTGCCTCTCTTCTCATGATTTTGTTCACTAATAGGGCGTTCTAGTTTATTGGACGCATAGGTCGAAATTGGAGAAACAAATAAATTATCGTCTTATAACCCGAAAAATATGGTATAAGCAAAGCTAATATCACCTTTTAGTCATCTAAGAAAAAAATTTCAACTAATATAAAAACAAGAAACAAAAAACAGCAAAATGTAAACACACAAACATGCCCGCAAGCACACACACACACAGCCTAACACATTGAATATTCAACTTATGACAGCTGAACGAGGGTGCATACATTTCATTCAAGCCACCAGTATAACTCTGTGATTGAAAAACACTGAGGGATTGAATGATTTGCGGCTGAGATTTATCTGCATGTCTCTCTCTCCTTGGGAGTCCAGTGGAGATGGGTGAAGTGCACAGACCCCCCCCCCCCCCCCCCCCCCCCCCCCCCCCTCCCTCCCCCCCCCCCCCCCCCCCCCCCCCCCCCCCCCCCCCCCCCCCCCCCCCCCCCCCCCCCCCTCTCTCTCTCTCTCTCAAATCTCTTCCCTTCAAACCCACCTTCACTGTAGAGACAGTACCACCACCACCAGAACCGGGGGCAGCAAACATGCGAGCGGTCCTCATCCGCCGACACACATTCCTCTCCTCCTCCTCCACCCGCCCCCCGACCTCCTCCTCTTCCTCCTCCTCCTCCTCCTGCCCTCCTCTTTCTGTCTTGTTAGTCTGGCAGGCCAGGATGTGCAGATGCACCAGGGTGAAGAGCTGCCGACACGTGAGGCAGCCCTCCCCATGCGCGGCCGAGGAGAAGTGGGACAGCAGGGAGTGCAGGATAGCGCACGTGCAGCACAGCAGGTCATCCCCGCTCGGGGAGGTGACGCTGCGCGTGTCGTGCAGGCACAGACCCAGGCACCGGTTCAGCTGCCCCCAGGCTCCCCCGCTCGCCTGCCACAGGCTGTCCATGCCTTGTCCCTAAGAGCACACACACATCATAACCAGACCTGCTTACCCCTATTTTGCAAATCTGTCATTTCTGAAACAAAAAATAGTAATTTTTAAGAAAAAATAAATTGTAATCCAACGCGCGACCGATTCTTTTTCTTCACAAAACACGACTAACAAGAAAATTGTTTGTAATTACACAATTATATGCAAGCAATAGTGCACTGGGAGACCTTTAAAAACATTTTTTAAACCATGTATTTGCCTTTTCTTTGGTGTCTTTCCATCAGACTTTGGATCATTTGACCTAGAATCAACACGCGTTCGCTTTGACGCCATCTTGAAACAGAATGAAAAGAAATTGACGCGCGTTGTATGCTGGGAACCGGAATGACTTTTCACCGCATTGTTTTAAAAGCATCGCTTGCCGACGCAACTGTAGTGGGGGTTTTTTTCTTAGGATTTTTGTGTGTATATTTTTTCGTCGCCGTAATTTTCGTAATTTGACTTTTGTTTCATACAAATTACGGCAAAATCGTAAAGGTAAACAGGTCTGCATAATGTTGAACTCGAAGCAATTTTCTGCCAAAAGAATGAGTAAAAACCATCGCTAGCCGCGCCATAAGTATGACCTCCAAAATAACAAAAAAGAGGCAACTTTTATTTTGGAAGGATGTGCTGGAATTTGTTTTTAGCCTGGGAGAAGCCTTGACTGGGAAATCCCCCACGTTCTCGACAAGTCAAACTGATGAAAAGTCTTTTTTCTGCCTGCAAATATGTACAAGCAAATTGTGCAGTGCAGGGCTCCCTTTGAGGACTATAAAAAGCCAAGAGTTTAGTCAGTGTTTTCCAGCAAAAATAGACAAAACAAACAAATTAAAGATCTATTTTTACTGGCATTTCTTTCCTAAAGTAAAAACAATCACAACACAACATAAATTCAACACCTTTTCGAAAGATTTAAGAACTCTGAAAAATCCTCATGAACCTCACAAAATGTTTTTTAATTAATCTTCAATCTGTTCACAGCCAAACAATCACACATTAAAAAAAACCCACTGCATACAACAACAAAAACCAGTAATTTCCAGAGTCTCACCGCTTGGCCCAAACAGTGGCAGAGCTGTTCGTTAGAGATGGCGCCGTGCTGCTTCTGCTGTTTCTTGCGGTGATGCTTGTAGTTCCTGCGCATGGACGCCTTCTTCCCCCCACCGCCAGGCTCGGAAAACAAGGGCAGAGAATCGGGGACGTTTCTGGTGGGGGGTCTCCTGTCGTTGCCATCTCCTCCTCCCCCTCCCCCCAAACTGCCGCCACCACCTGTGGTGTGTCCTGAAGTCTTGGGGTGCGCCCCTCCCCAGGAATTTGCGCCTCCACCACCTCCACCAGCCTGGAAATATTTTGTCTTATTTATTTATTTATTTAATATTAGTTTAGTTTAGTTTGCTGTTCACTGCCCAGCTCATTTTCGGCTCAGACATTTCCTGCAATTTCATACAATCAAACGTAGAGTGCCCATAAACTGCTAATTAATTAATTAACCAGCATAATTATTACTTTTTTCAATGGAACACAAAACGTTTCATTCTGTTACTCACCGAATTTGCTGAGCCACCATTCCCTTGTCCCTGTGAGGATTGTTGATGAGTGTCAGCCGCTTTCCTCGCCCTGAGGCCCTCTCCTTTAAGGTGCAGCCAGTACCGCTTCCTGGGCAGTTCAACTTCAGCGTCTTTTCCTAAACATCCAGGCTGGAAGATCTGCCTCGATTCTTTTTGACCGAGTTTGGTCCTCCAAGCTGGCAAGCGTTTAGCACATCTTGGGGGGCGAGTGTTCAAGTTGCATTCTTCTCTGGTCTGTTTGCCAAGATCATTCAGAACACGACATTCTTCGGCATCTTCTCGCTGATGTCCATGTGTGGTTATGGACTGTGAGCGAACTTGGGGCATGGTTTGACTGACGGACCGAGTCAGTGAGTTTTCCACCAATGTTGGAGTGAGACTCTCACCCAAAGGTTCTGCCTCTGAGCATGGCAGTGAGCGAAAACGTTTCTCCGAGGTAGTCGCTGCTGCTGGTGTTCCTTGCTGGCTGGCGTGCTGTTCCAACAGACCATCATCCTTTTGCATCTCTGTGGTGAGTGAACACGCTCCATTCACCATGCCTTGCACTGCCTCATCCGACGTCTCTCTTGCTTCATACTTATTTTTGGTAGCATGACGCTTTCTTTTCTTGTGGGAGTTAGACTGTCGAGTTTCATTCTTTTTCTTTTTCTTTGCTTTCCCCTTCTGCGCTTGTTTCTTGCTTTTGTTTGACCATGTTTTATGTTCTCTTTTGAGCTGTCGGAATCTTTCTGGCGCTAGAGAGCCCACCATGGATGGTAGTGTTGGCGGTACACGTCTGTCTGTGCAAGGAGTGACGCAGCTGTTCAAATTAGTAGGAACCAATGGATCTGATGTCAGGGAGGATTCTACCTCTGTAGGTTGCACTTTGATGCCTTTCTCAGACTCCTCATTGTCAGCCTTCTCCGTTAATTCAACTTTTGCTCCTTCTCTGTCTTTCTCCTCCTGGTTCATGTCTTTCTGTCCACCCCACTCGTCAACCAAGTCTTTTGCCTTCTGGCCGTTCTTATCTTCCTGGCTGTCCTTCTGTACATCCATGTCTTTCTGTTCATTTTCCTGACAGTTGATTTTCTGCTCTTTGGTGATGGAGCTGACACCAACATGCTGCACAATCTTCAGGAAAAGGAACAGAAGGGTCTTCAGGTCTGTTCCTGGTTCCCTGACAGCGACACCCCTGATGCCTGAAGTCTGGGACATATTATAGGGATGTGGACAAGCAGTGAAGCCGGAACTGGCAAAGGTTGAGAAGCAGAAGGTGTTCTCCACAGGAGATCTGCACTGGAGATCTCCCTCCATCAGCATCTCACCCATGTGCCACAGACTGCTGATGTTGCTGCCCTTTTGAGACGACGCGTTCTCACTTTCCGCCTTGTCTGGTGACGGTTTCTGGCTGTGGTGGACCTCCTCAGGCAGACTCTTGCACGCCTGACTTGCCTCCTGTCCTCCCATGCAGCTCAGCAGGCTTTTGAGCTCTTTGGAGTAGGCAGTGTTATCCTCAACGCTCAAAGGCTGCTGCTCTTGAAGGCAGGTGTAGATGTTAAGCAAGGAAGTGTTGGTGACCCCGTTCTGTTGGTAGAAAGTGGAGACAATGTCAGCTGCATCCCTCTTGTCTAGGGAATGGCCGGTTTCTTTCTTGCTCTGTGCAAACCTCTCGCTCTCTTCCACAGCCTTTTCCCCTTCTTGCCAGGGATCCACCAGACACCCTCCTGCACTGCCGTCTACTTTGGCTGATAAAGCCATGCCCAGAACAGCCCACATCTCTTTTTGCTCTTGGTCTGAAAGGTGTCGTGGTTGAGCTGATTTGGCAGCCTGAGATAGCATCCCATTTACGCTCTCCCAAATTTCAAAGAAATCTTTCAACAGCGTGTTTGCCAGGTCAGACTCTGTGGAAAATGCAGCATTCTTGATCTGGTTTTTCAGATGTTCCGGAATTGGCAAAGCGTCCAGCTTGTCCAACAATTTGTTGTCCAAGTATGACTTTGATCCGCTATTGCAGGCCTTTGAGCTTGACTCTCCTTTAGAAGTTCCGCTGGATGAAATGTCCTGGGAACTCATGTTTTCTGCCATGTCTAGATTCAACTTGCCCCCATCTTCTGCTGTACTTTCAGTGGGTGGAATACTGCAGACAAATAGTACATTGTCAATGTCAGATTTCTCCTTCTCAGTCACCTCTTTTTCAATGCCAAACATCTCCTCTCTAGCAGCATCTTCAAAAAATGAGGCCTCTTTCTCCGTCTGATTGGAAATGGTTAAGATCTTATTCTTTTTCAGATTCTTAACACAACGTGTCCCTTTCTCTGTCTTATTTCCATGGTAGGATGCCTCTTTCTTGCTCAAACTTTTAAGGCAGAGCATTTTGTCTTTGTTCAAATTTCCAGGGGAAGACACGTCTTCCATGTGTGCTTTTTCAGGGCAAGACATGTCTCCCTCAGTTTCATTTCCATGGTAAATCACGTGATTTTTGGAGACGTCTCCGGGAAAAGATGTTTCTTCCTCAATGGTTTCAGGGTGAGGTAGGTTCTTGTCACCATTGCTTTCAGAGCATGGCTTCGGAAGGTCTGCCTTTTCTTGGTGTGGAGCCCCCAACCTGAGTTTTCTGGATGTCTGGTGGCAACTCGCATGTCTGCAACAAACGCAAAGCCTTTTCCATTGAAACAACACAAAATCAATGGCATACGTTAACGTTTTCATGAAAACAGAATTTTTTACATCAAATTCATGTTCATAATTCCAAATGCATTGCACTACCATAAATTAAAGGCATATCTATAAAAATAAAATATCAAGAAACATGAACCTTGACAAACAGCAGAGGCACAAATTGTTTTACCCTTTCAACGCCAGCCATTTTTCAGCTAAAACTTTCCATGAAACTTACCTGGGTAGAGAAAAGATTCTGTCTGCAATATTGGGGAATCATCTGTGAGTGTGACATGCATAAAACAGGGCCTGTACTTACCTCCCAGAATGAAGAACATAAGGTCACTGGATAGCAGACCCTCATTTGATACCTTTCAGTGACATGGGTGTTACAATCATTGTGGTGCCAAGAGGCGACAGTGGCGATGAAAGGGTTAAGAACAGACAATAACAACGAGCCAAGGACTGGACTTACCTGGCGCAAAAATCGGCCATCTCTTGATTGTCAGCTGGTGGCGACTCGATCATTTCTGGTTGGCTTTCGCCGCCGTGTTTGAAGGGCGCTTCTTCAGGGTCCACCATCCTGCTGTCATGGATGCCAGAAATGCCACGCTCAAGCCCTTTCTGGTGTAGAGGCGGGTTGTGCAGCCTCCTCTGGTTTGTGCCACCCCCACTTTCTTCACCCTCCTCCATGGCTGGTAAGTTTACAGGCTTGCCTCCTAAGGACTAAGCATGCTCACCTCTTCCCCCTTAACTGAAACACACAGATCCAAACAGAGAATGCTATAGTATTACTTCATACAAGTAAAGGACTAAATTTTCAATAGCGTGAGGTTTTTTTAAAGTCCTATTTGTAGTTTGTCTGTCCACGAGATATCTCAAGGACAACTGCAAAGAATCACTGCAAATTTTAACCTCTTCAGTGCTGACGACTTACAATACATCCTCTATAGTATTACGCTTCAGTTACTTGCCAACGACGTATACATCAGCACTCATTCATGATTTTGCTGCATTCAAAAAATTGTGCAGCATACAGGCAGCACAGGCACAACTAACAGACGGCACTGAAACCATTAAACTAGGGTGGTATAAATCTTACAAGCAGTGGATCACTTCAGACTTGATGCGTCCAGTGGAGTTAACTATAATTAAGTAGAGTTGTCGAGTTGAGTGCCAGACGCACGTCCACTAAGATCGTACGACAGTACAATACGATTCGATCACGTGGTCTCCAAGAACAAATGTGATTCGTGCTTCGCGATCACGTGATCGAATCGCATTGTACAGTCGTGCGATTTTAGCCGACGTGTGGCTGGCCCTTTAATGTCTTCTGCCACTTTTCCCCTAACCGATATATCTTGAACCGCTGCACAGAATCCCTTAAAATGTTACCATTATACCAAAAGCTGGTGTGAGCCAAGGCGTAACCACTCACTCTTTCACCTTGAAATGAGGGGTAAAGAACTACAGGTGGGAAAGAGGGGAGGGGGGAAGGAAAGAGAGCAGTCACCAGGTAAAGAACTACTACAGGTGGGAAAGAGGGGAGGGGGGAAGGAAAGAGAGCAGTCACCAGGTAAAGAACTACAGGTGGGAAAGAGGGGAGGGGGGAAGGAAAGAGAGCAGTCACCAGGTAAAGAACTACAGGTGGGAAAGAGGGGAGGGGGGAAGGAAAGAGAGCAGTCACCAGGTAAAGAACTACAGGTGGGAAAGAGGGGAGGGGGGAAGGAAAGAGAGCAGTCACCAGGTAAAGAACTACTACAGGTGGGAAAGAGGGGAGGGGGGAAGGAAAGAGAGCAGTCACCAGGTAAAGAACTACTAAAGAACTACACAGGTGGGAAAGAGGGGAGGGGGGAAGGAAAGAGAGCAGTCACCAGGTAAAGAAAAGAGGGGAGGGGGGAAGGAAAGAGAGCAGTCACCAGGTAAAGAACTACTACAGGTGGGAAAGAGGGGAGGGGGGAAGGAGAGAGAGCAGTCACAGGTAAAGAACTACTACAGGTGGGAAAGAGGGGAGGGGGGAAGGAAAGAGAGCAGTCACCAGGTAAAGAACTACTACAGGTGGGAAAGAGGGGAGGGGGGAAGGAAAGAGAGCAGTCACCAGGTAAAGAACTACTACAGGTGGGAAAGAGGGGAGGGGGGAAGGAAAGAGAGCAGTCACCAGGTAAAGAACTACTACAGGTGGGAAAGAGGGGAGGGGGGAAGGAAAGAGAGCAGTCACCAGGTAAAGAACTACTACAGTCATCAGTGGGAAAGAGGGGAGGGGGGAAGGAAAGAGAGCAGTCACCAGGTAAAGAACTACTACAGGTGGGAAAGAGGGGAGGGGGGAAGGAAAGAGAGCAGTCACCAGGTAAAGAACTACTACAGGTGGGAAAGAGGGGAGGGGGGAAGGAAAGAGAGCAGTCACCAGGTAAAGAACTACTACAGGTGGGAAAGAGGGGAGGGGGGAAGGAAAGAGAGCAGTCACCAGGTAAAGAACTACTACAGGTGGGAAAGAGGGGAGGGGGGAAGGAAAGAGAGCAGTCACCAGGTAAAGAACTACTACAGGTGGGAAAGAGGGGAGGGGGGAAGGAAAGAGAGCAGTCACCAGGTAAAGAACTACTACAGGTGGGAAAGAGGGGAGGGGGGAAGGAAAGAGAGCAGTCACCAGGTAAAGAACTACTACAGGTGGGAAAGAGGGGAGGGGGGAAGGAAAGAGAGCAGTCACCAGGTAAAGAACTACAGGTAAAGAACTACTACAGGGGAGGGGGGAAGGGAAAGAGAGCAGTCACCAGGTAAAGAACTACTAGGTGGGAAAGAAAGAGGGAGGGGGGAAGGAAAGAGAGCAGTCACCAGGTAAAGAACTACTACAGGTGGGAAAGAGGGGAGGGGGGAAGGAAAGAGAGCAGTCACCAGGTAAAGAACTACTGGGAAAGAGGGGAGGGGGGAAGGAAAGAGAGCAGTCACCAGGTAAAGAACTACTACAGGTGGGAAAGAGGGGAGGGGGGAAGGAAAGAGAGCAGTCACCAGGTAAAGAACTACTACAGGTGGGAAAGAGGGGAGGGGGGAAGGAAAGAGAGCAGTCACCAGGTAAAGAACTACTACAGGTGGGAAAGAGGGGAGGGGGGAAGGAAAGAGAGCAGTCACCAGGTAAAGAACTACAGGTGGGAAAGAGGGGAGGGGGGAAGGAAAGAGAGCAGTACTAAAGAACTACAGGTGGGAAAGAGGGGAGGGGGGAAGGAAAGAGAGCAGTCACCAGGTAAAGAACTACAGGTGGGAAAGAGGGGAGGGGGGAAGGAAAGAGAGCAGTCACCAGGTAAAGAACTACAGGTGGGAAAGAGGGGAGGGGGGAAGGAAAGAGAGCAGTCACCAGGTAAAGAGAACTACCAGGTAAAGAACTACAGGTGGGAAAGAGGGGAGGGGGGAAGGAAAGAGAGCAGTCACCAGGTAAAGAACTACAGGTGGGAAAGAGGGGGGAAGGAAAGAGAGCAGTCACCAGGTAAAGAACTACAGGTCACCAGGTAAAGAAAGAAGGGGGGAAGGAAAGAGAGCAGTCACCAGGTAAAGAACTACATGTGGGAAAGAGGGGAGGGGGGAAGGAAAGAGAGCAGTCACCAGGTAAAGAACTACAGGTGGGAAAGAGGGGAGGGGGGAAGGAAAGAGAGCAGTCACCAGGTAAAGAACTACAGGTGGGAAAGAGGGGAGGGGGGAAGGAAAGAGAGCAGTCACCAGGTAAAGAACTACAGGTGTGGAATAAGGCAGAGGACAAATAAAATAAAATATCCAAAAGAAAGGAGATTAAGAAATAAGATATCCAGGCCCACGAGAAACAAAAAGGATACTCAGGTTAACTCCACATAAAAAATAAAAAATAAAACAGTCAAAAGAAATGCAAGTGATACTGATAGTGATACATGTATTGCTAGTGATCGCATTAACCGCTAATTATTAGCAACATTCTGAACTGGAAAACCAAAATACTAAAAGAAATTTGACCTGTCAGTCCCAGAAACTGATAATTTCTTTGCTGGGATTGATAAATTGTTTTAACACAGGCTTAGCTCAATTGTGGTTCTCACTGGCTTTTGTTTCCCTGGGACTGGTTTTGACACTGTTTGATGGGGGGAACTGTCGCTGGTGGGACTGCGCTTCAAAATTCCTAGTGTGATCACTGATCTTACTGATCACTGATCTTACTGTTCAGTCAACACAACACAGCTCTTTAAAACGTGAATCCAAGCCTAAGGGGAAAAACCAAACTAAGATTAGAAAGAAACAGAAGACAGAAACAAAAAAGGGGTTATATCATGCATGATAGAATACAAAAGAAGCAGTCTATAGAGATACAAAGTTAAGCGCTATGTCCAAATTCACCATGACTCAAAACTGATATTAATGATTGATAATCACTTTCATTTCACTTGACATCTCTACAGTCCCGATGCAAGCCATTAAAGGGTAAATAAAACAAAATCAATGGATACTGCCACTGTATGTGAAAGTAAAACTTTACAACTTTGCAGTGCAAAAATCATGATAAAATTGAAATATTATTAGTAATATTACCTAGTGCAGACTGTATTTTTTTCATAAAATAATCAAGACAACTTTCTGCTACTCAACACCAGTCACACCAGCGTTAAAATAAAGCAGTTGAACTCTTTGACAACGTCCGACCAGTTGCACCGCTATGGAACGTGCTGCCAGTAGGCTGTTAGTGTTAGTAAACATCAAACGTGCACAAGATAATTAACAATAAAATTTAAAAAAACTGTCTCAAATTCTGTGGCTTTGCATGCCCTGCTCTCATGGTGACCTCAGTTTTGGTTTCCAATCCAGTCTATGCCTTGGTGCGTTCGGGTCAAAGTCATGGGGATCAGTGTGTTCTGGGGAGCTGTCGGTGGACGGTCGTGGTGGCGCCCTCGGAGGAGGACGTCACTCACGCTGGCTCCGCGACTAAGAGAATACTGAATAGTGTCGTCAGTAGGGGGCTTAGTAGGTGGTGTCCTGAACTCCACCGAAGTGACTCAGCAGAAGTGCAGTGTCTCCTCGGTTGGTTGCCTCCTAACGGCCTAACATAGCTTCGCTCCCCTTGGACTGCTGGTCTCGGATTCTGCGACTTGAGCAAAAGCCGGGTGTACCTGCGAATTGGGATTCGGAACGAGCGGCGTGGTAGCAACGCCACTGTACGGCCCAAAAGATGGGACAGCAAAACAAAAAAAAGATAATTAACACCTTCAATGATCTAATAGACACTTGGCAATATGTGACCCAGCACCACGAAAGGGACATTAACTAAGTCGATCAGCTAGTTTCTCACAACAGGCTTGGAAAGTCAAAAATCTCACTTTTTATCCATTTTGAATTATGAGCATTTTGTGTTCTCCAACATCACATATAGATCTATAAAGAATAATCTTTAGTATGGTCTTTAAATGGTCTTATAAGTGCTTTAAAACAAGTAGGTCAATACATTTTCAACAGCTAGGCTAGACTTTAGACTGTGTTTTTTCAAAATGGCCGATACTCAGCCTACCAACTTTAAATGCTCATAATTATGGAACAGAAAAAGATACAAGAATGGTTCCTCTATCATTAGAAAAAGAATGATCTGAAGTTTCCACCTATATAATTTTCTCAGAATGGTCATTTTGACACTTAATGTCCCTTTCTGCTGGGTCACATAATTATTTCAATAACATAAAATATGACTACTCTATGATGAATGAGTTTGTCACAAAAGACTGAGCGATCATCATTGACCTTGTATGACCACATAACAAAATGATGGGGCTACGTACTTGACACAATGTCCCTAGTATCCAGTATAACTATAAGGTTAACCACTTCTCTTATTATGACACACACCGGTGGTCGGCTTGTAAAGAACTCCACTGGGACCAGGAAGTAATAACACAGCAACATCCAGGAACAACGATCCATGCTGGCCTCACAGTCACATGTCTATTAACCCTTTCACCGCCAATGTCGCATTTTAGCACCACAATGGCTTTAACACCCATGTCACTAAAAGGCATGAAATCAGGGCCTGTTATCCAAAGACCCTATTTTCTTAATTTGGGGAGGTAAAGATATGCCTACTATTATATATATGTCACAGAGGAATTTGCAATATTGCAGATATTCTATTTTCTTTACCCAGTTACGTTTAATGGTATTGTTTGGATGAAAAATGGCTGGCAGCGAAAGGGTTAATAACACGTCAGCTAACTGACACAAGAAACATCATAATGGCTGTGGTCCCCCCTCCCTCCCTCCTATCCTAGCTCTTCCTCCGACCCCCCCCCCCCCCCCCCCACACACACACACACACATTAGGCATTTGTTCACCTTTCAATCCTTTCAGTTTCACGCATCATTATATATTCATACTGCTACAGTTTGCATTATTTGACTAAATATTATACATTCATAGGACATGCACTGACAATTTGAAGTTATTTATATTTACTAACTCAACTAAGAAAGAGAAGATGATAATAGTAATGTGTGGCTTTAGAGAGAGACTAACAATAATTATAAATGGAAGGTGAAAGAAGAAATTGGACAATTTGAGTGCTGTCAGAGGTGGAAAAAGTTTAGACGGCTGTGGGAGAGAGACAGACAATGAGAAAGGCAGACAAAGAAGAAAACAAACACACACACACACACACAACAACAACATACAGTATAAATTTATACAGCGCTGAATCTTGATAGAAATCAAATCACACACACACACACATCATAGATACACACATACAGAGGGGGGGGGGGGGGGCGAGAGAGCTCACAAACAATCACACACACACACACACACACACACACACACACACAGTGACACACACACACACACTTCTATCGACCCTAACTATGTTCAAATGTTTTTTGCGAAGCATGATTTGTCATTCATTTTTCCTTAGTTTTGTTTCCATTTTTCATGCATGCAAATGTGTTTCTTTGATTGTATTGTGCTTGTACGAGACCATGCTGTAATTTCACCTAACGTGATAATAAAGTATTTTTGACTTTGACTTTGACTAATAATATATAACTAGTTATAGTAGTATTTAGTAGTAGTAATGGCATTAACACTGTAAGTGTAACTAAGTAACAGTAATATTATAACAACAGAAAAAAAGCAATACTTTAGAATTTTCTAATTAAATTAATACAAGCCCAAGTACCCTTTTTCACAATATCAGCACCTAAATTAAAAAAACTTTCAAAAACACAAATATCTCACTCTGAAAACAAGTTATGTATGATCCGCACTTCAAGTCCCAACACTTCCACAACCAACTCTTATTTTAAACAATTTATTCAAACCTGTTGCATTCAACTTCAACAAGTGTTTAATAATCCTACCACATAGTTGGGATTCATGACCTTGACCCACTAGTCCTTTTTCTCGGAAAGAAAAAAGGTGAGGTGTTCGAGGGAACTGAAAATAGGTCTCACAAATATGGTTGCTCAGTTGAGTCATGAGTGGGTGGGTTCAAATTGTAGGCCCTAGTGCTCACATTTCAAACAATTACACTTTAGAGAGAGAGACACAGACAGACAGAGAGAGAGAGAGAGAGAGAGAGAGAGAGAGAGAGAGAGAGAGAGAGAGAGAGAGAGAGAGATTCTTCAAACTTTTAATGACTAGGCCTTCTGCCCGTATCATAGGGAGGCTGAGGGGGTTATAAAGACACATAACAGAAAAACTAGAAAATAACACACATTCTATGTTTTAAGAGAAAAATACACTTAGTAAGTAAATAAATGAACCAACAACAAATCATCCAATGATATTGAGTCATGAAACAGATAAACACCAGAACACACCAAACACAAACTAAAAGGTAGGTAATGTGAAAAAGCATTAGTGACTCAACACAAACTACAGCGGTAACTCAACACACATACACAGCAGTGCCACACATGTATACAAACACACATGTGCACACAGTGACAAATGCGCTCAGTGGCACATGCACACACAGTCACAGTTGACACACAAACACAGTGACACACGTAGTACACATACACACACACACGTTTGTCTGTCTACATAAACACACAGAACATTGTTATTTTGTGTTAAATACACAGTGACACACGTAGTCACATACACACACAGCCCACAAAGGCATTATAAACACAAGGGAAGAGACACAGTGCGTAAAACATACACACGTATTCTTACAACACACACACACATAATTGAATGAAAACACACACACACACACACACACAAAAGACCAAATGTCAGTTTCGTGTTTTGATGCTTAGAAACACACACACAATACATTTGATCAACATAAATTTGTAAACACACACAATGCATTTCAGGGTAAAAGCAGCAATGAATACGGCACACACAGTCTTGAATCAGAGAGAAGTAAAGGTCAACCTGAATGCAAGCTCACATGTATTACAAATACTTGAATTTATTTTTTATTAATTTTTGTTTTGTTGTGCAAGCAAATCACACACACACACACATGTGTACATGTATACACTACGTACTGCAAGTGACAACTGCGCACAGTGGAACATGCACACACAGTGACAGTTGACACACAAACACACTGACATATAGTCACGTACACACACACACACACACACACACACACACACACACACACACACACACACACACACACACACACACACACACACACACCATCATCACACAGCACACAACAATTATGAACAAGCTCACAACAGTCACAGTTGACACATGAACACGTATTTTACACACGTAACACACACTGACACACCACACACACACACAACACAACCCCTTCACTGCCACAGGACAAACAACAGAAATGATCATGTATTTTTTAATATAAAGTTTAAAACACAATCTGTTAGACTGCAAGTGACAATCTGAGAAAATGGTCTAGAGATATATCACACAAACACACTTTCTGGCTTATCTAAGCCAAAAACCATCATCCCAGGTTTATAACATCATAAGTTATAACATCATCAATGACATCATTCAGGTACGAGACCGTCTTGTAGCCAGGCAGGGAAGGGGTTAACAAGCACACACACACATGCATGTATTATTGTATACACTAAGTACTGCAAGTGCAACAGCAAAATTATACCAACACACAAAACATAACACGCCCATTATTATTATCACCATGCCCTTCCTTACTCTTACCCCTACCCCCAGTGCCAGCCACTGTGAGTAACAATACACTAACTCATGCTATGTATACTGTATACAGGTTTCTTTCCAATTCAGAAGACCAGTCAAATATTTAGTTTTTAAAAACCCCACCTACATCACTATCAAAATCGTTTTTTAAAAGTGGTTTCCACTCATAATCAGTCATATCAATGCAAGTGTCGCTGCTACTGTTAGTGACAATAGTCACCCTCAGTCATCCACACACTTATGATCCAAATGGTAAGCCATACATTGGTCAGTCAAGGACCTCCTAACCTAGATTCCAGACCTGTTTCTTTGAATCCAATTCAATTAGCTGTCCCTAAAAATAATCTAAGAAAACAAGTTCATTTTTAGATAGATCTCAGTATGACTAGAGTGTTCAGTAGACTAGTGGGTAATGTGCCTTAATTATAGAATAGGGTTTTCAATGTTGAACTGAAGCTAGAACAAAGGTATCACTATCATTATCAATCACAATGGCTAAGACTTTTAGAGCCAGTGTGTGTGTGTGTGTGTGTGTGTGTGTGTGTGTGTGCGTGCGCGTGCGTGCGTGCGTGTGTGTGTTTCGATCAAAGATTCACGAACACCCCTTTGAAAAGCACAAATTTTCGATTTTAACATCTTTTTTAACATGTATACATGTATACAAGTGGAAACATACTAATACTGTAATAGGAATATATGCATGCACCCTGTGACCCACGCTCACCCACCCAGACACAAACAAGCACACACATACATACATATGCATGCATGGACACACACACACACACAAAAGGGAAAGAGTGAGAGACAGAGAGAGAGAGAGAGGGGGGGGGGGGAGAGGGTGGGCATGAGGTCATTGAGCCAGTGGGCAAGTGGGGGATGAGAAGGGTTGTGCGTCACCATGAAGGGCACTTGTTCCGAGGTTTTGGTCTGCTACTTGTATTGAATTTGAAGGGCTGTCTCACGAGAGGTTTATTTTATTTTAATTTTTACATTGCTTATAGATAATACTTTATCAGTTTATGGTCCCATCAACAGCAATTGTTTTGTCAGGACTGTCACCACAGTAAACATCAAACACGTATGTACTTTACAACAACAAAAAACATTCATAAACCTGGAAAAATAACAACAAATAAATCATAACATGACACCTCCAATCCCTCATTGTACCCTATAGCTCATATTGAGTCATAATTCCAGACAGTGCTGGAAACGAAAGCTATTCCGCTCTATTTATCGAGTCTATGTTAAAAAAACAGTAAAAAGGGATAATATTAACAGTTACATATTATTTATTACTATGCACTGCAGAATGGACAACAGGTGCCCACTCAAGTGTGTAAGATATCACGTCTGGAAGCCAGTGTACTATACGTACAATAAAAAACAACTGGCATGTCATAAATTGTAAAAAGGAAAAATGTGGAAGGGTTTTAATAAAAACTTTTACATAAAAAATGCAGGAGAATGTGGTCAAAAAGGCAGAAAGTGGACGCCATAAAGCAAAAAGAAGAGAAAAGGCAGAGTCAAAGAGTGATAGAGTTGGGGAAGTTACTAGCATAGAACTTCCAGAAGATGGAGGAACTATTTATACTGAAAGACCTCCCGGTATCCCTACGGGAGGGCCATATCCGTGCAGGTCAGCCCAGGCCGTTGCCCGCCTCCTACGAGGACGTGCGGTTGGACTTTAGGACGAGGAATTAAGGACTAGGAGGGTGCTCTTCGAGTTCGAGCAAACTGGGACATTCAGCAACAGGGCAGATGGACAGACGCGCCTTTTCAGTCTTTCTAGATGCTCTGTGTGTGTGTGTGTGTGTGTGTGTGTGTGTGTGTGTGTGTGTGTGTGTGTGTGTGTGTGCGTGTGCGTGCGTGTGCGAGCGTGCGTGCGTGCGTGCATGCATGCGTGTGCGTGTGTGCTTGCACATGCCACTACAAGCATCTAGACCTGTGCATGCCACGCCTGTGTGTATATCACTGTATCAATCATGTGTGCATGCATAATGAGAGTTTGACTGAGTAGAGTATGCATGTCACCCCATGTGCATAGAGCTGTGCACAGTAACCATACATCAATTTTCCCTATTTTCATCACTTGCAAAAGTTTGCCCCACACTATTCTCACTGCATAACTAAGTGCATACTCAGCTCAGTAGTCTGAGTAGAAACAACGTTTTGCCTTTCTCCGATTTCTCGGGTAGGCCTTGTGGCGTGCAAATGTGTCGCTCGTGCAAATCTGTAGCTCGCTACCTATGAGAGTCTGTATTTGCGGCATTTTACGACATTGAGCATGAACCACACATTTCACTTTTTCCGTGGGTTAGGGATAGGGTTAGGGTTAGGGTTAGATAAATGGTTCAAGTACGGAAAAAGTGAAATTTGTGAATGTCGCAAATACACACTCTCATAGTAGCGAGCGACAGATTTGCACGCGACAGGCCTTGTCGGCCTAAGGGATTTAATGAAATGGCCACTTGCTGTATCTCATGACTTCGGTCGAGAAGACGTAAAACAAAATAATTCACTTGCTGTCATCCTATCAAATGATGGTCACTGCGCACAAGTTGTGCGGTGCGGCACAACTCACCATGGGCCCTCAAGTCAAGAGAAGAAGAAAACTCAACAAGAAATATGAAATGCACACAGTGTGACACTACTAGTCTACTACTGTCTGACACTAGCCTGACTAGACAGTAGTGAGTAGACTAGCCTTAGCCTAGGCAATGTGGCAACTCTCATGTCATGATACAGTCTTGCAAAAACGCAATAAATTAGTTAAGGACAGCTTGAAAAACCATCATTATATTTTGCCAAAAGATTGGATACTTACGGTTTTTTCAAAGAACAGTTAAACATATCCACACATGTCATGAATTTTGCGCTGCAACTTGTTGGAATCTTGAATGTCGAGTCAAATCTCCTTGTCGAATGACTCATAAATGCAACAGGAAGTATTTTCAAAGGGCTCACGGCGTCTGTAGTTTCGTACTTTTTCAACATGAAATCGAAAGTAAGTCTTAGATAATATATAATAATAATAATAATAATTTTAATAATAATAATAGTGAGTCATTTATATATCGCAGTCCTCCACCAAATGTGGAGCTCTATGCGCTTAACAACAACACAAATTAACAGCAAGAAATTCAACAAAAACAAAACAAGTAATCGCTCACACACATGCAAATAGGCATGCACACACACACACACACACACACACACACACACACACACACACATGATACACGCAGGCACGCAAGTATGCACACATACACACGCGCGCGCACACACACGCACGCACGCGCGCACACCCCCACACCATTACCATCACCACCACTCACCCCACCCAAGAACACAATACATAATACAATCAGTGGAATAAAGCATCAACTCTCTCTCTCTCTCTCTCTCTCTCTCTCTCTCTCTCTCTCTCTCTCTCTCTCTCTCTCTCTCTCTCTCTCTCTCTCTCTCTCTCTCTCTCTCTCGCAACAAAGCTGACGTAGACATTGCAGTCAACACACAGTTAAGCTAACATGGGGGGGGGGGGGGGGGGGGGGGGGGGGGGGGGGGGGGGGTAGGGGGGGTAGGGGGGGGTAGGGGGGGTAGGGGGGGGGGGGGGGGGGGGGGGGGGGGGGGGTAGGGGGGAGGGGAGGGTGTGTGTGAGAATATAATCGAGAAGTAATGTGGCCTAAAGGTTGTGATGTAGTGTTTGAATAGGTGGGTCTTGAGAGCTGATTTGAAACATTGCAAGGACTGGATATGGCGAATTTCGCGTGGTAAGGAGTTCCAAACTGATGGGGCCGAAAAGGAAAAGGAGCGCTCACCAAACATTTTTGTTCGTGTACTAGGAACACAGAGAATTTTGGAATCTGAAGATGATCGCAATTGCCTTGATGGAGTATAGACAGAAAGCATGTCAGAGATGTAGGGGAAGACGGGGTAAAAAGCGCATGGGCGGGTAAGAAGCCCACCCCAATTATCTCATGAAATGAAGCAAATTTCAGTCTCATATTGCCCATGAGACGAACGCTCGTCTCATGGGCAATATGAGACTGAAATTTGCTTCATTTCATGAGATAATTGGGGTGGGCTTCTTACCCGCCCATGCATGCGCTTTTTACCCCGTCTTCCCCTAGCTATGGGCATTCCAGAGAAGTCAGAATGACATAGAGTGGAAAGTTTGCAGTCAATACGTGCTTTGATGGGAAGCCAATGGAGGGATATCAGGAGTGGTTGAACATGATGATACTTAGAGGCCTTCAGGACAAGTCTGGCAGCTGAGTTATGGACTTTGTGAAGCTTGTCAATGAGGTGTTGGGGGCAGCCATACAAGAGTGAATTACAATAATATAATTTAGAGAGAACAAAAGCGCAGACTAGTATCTTAGCCGCAGTATCTATGGACAGGAGATGGCGAATCGTACCAATGCGACGCAGCTCACAGTATGCTCACCGACAGATAGTTTGAATTTGTGAGTCAACACTCATATCTTGAAAGATGTGGAAGCCAAGATTTCTAGCAGAAGGAGAAAAGGGTATTTGAGTGTCACAAACAGAGATGGAATCAGGCTTTGGGTACGACAGTTGTCTAGATGGAGAGTGGATGAACAAGGCCATATGGTTGATGATTAGGTGAACATCGTCTTTATAAAATGTAATGTAATGCATTTAGTATACTATCTGAGCAAACGTCCTTTGGATATGGTTGATGATTAGGTGAACATCGTCTTTATAAAATGTAATGTAATGCATTTAGTATACTATCTGAGCAAACGTCCTTTGGATATGCAAAACTCAAACACTGTAAATGCACATAGTGATATATCAGATGGTTTTATTTTTTAAAGCTTTCACCAATTAGTCCTGCCTTTATAATTCAACTTCCTTTTTTCTTTTCACTTTCTTTTATTTTTCTTTCCCCAAACCAGCCGGGAGTGCAACAGCCTGACCACCAAGGTTGTTTCTGCAGGGTCCGTGGAGGATTTTAAGACCCTCCTCCAGCAGGCCCATGAATTAATGAAGTACATAATTATAAACAAACTCTTCCAGTCCCCCTCACCCCCCACCCCCCCCCCGACACCCCTGTCCCCTTTCTCCTTGACCCCACCCCCATTCCCCAAATCATTTTACCGGTAGTTCGTTTAGGTTACTGGGACGTGGTATGCTGGTTGTACCCTGAACGTGGCTGGCCAGGTCATAGTGTACACCTTAGGGCGTACGTGCTCTCGAGCCGGCCCCTAGTTTTCGTTGATGCAATGCCACAGTGTGGTTCTTTCAACTACAATCAAGATCCAGATCTTTTAGAAAGGGGGCTGTGGGACTTTGTTCCTTTCCTTTTTCAGTTTGTTTTTCTTCTGTCTTGCTGTTTCTTCTCCTTATTCTTGATCTTTTTAATTATTATTATTTTTTAAAATATTTTGTTCCCTCACATAGGCCTACTCTCATACTTTTGTCTGTGTGAACTAAGCTACTATAAGATGGACATTTGCAAAGAACTTTAAAACAAACTTTTTTAATTTTTGTTTGATACAAAACATGTCCAAGTGTGTGGTGCACTAACGCAGTCACATTCATTCAATAAGTTCATGCCGTTTAATGCGTGCATTGATATTGATGCGAGTGTGAGTACCAGCGTGTGCATATACGTTAATCAGTAAGTACGAAAGCATACAATTAAAGAACGTGTTAACAACTGTTCGAAAGTTAATTAATCATTATAATTTTATATTGAAGTCTGTGTGACATGCACACGCAACATAATACATAGTAGTAGGTACACCCTCTGCTTATACAACGTCATGAAACACTGATCGAGCTGCCCAGATTTTACCACTTTTCAACATCTGATTTCTCAAAATATATCACAGGAATGTACTTGAAATACACGCCAACAAAGAAAATCATCTTTCCAAATGAGTGTTTGTGTGAATTTTTCAGCAAGAATGCAAGTGAATTTACACAATCGTCAATGAAACAAGGTCGATATCCAGGTCCTAACGTGGCCATTCTCACGATGCCTTTTAGTGACAATGGGTGTTGTAACGGCATTTTCGTTGCCAACCAGGCGACAGTGGCCGATATATGTAAAGGGATTTTAGATTAACTCATTATAATTTTTTCGATATTGAAGTCTGTGTGACATGCACACGCAACATAATACATAGTAGGCTACGTAAGCTTGTGCACAAAATTATGCATCATGCACACGCGCACACACACATATCACGCACGTGGCACGATTAAACAAAACAAAAAAGTAAGCTAAAATCGTGCAGACATGACTATGTGTAAACACAAAGTAATAAGATGACACACATACGGGCCCGGGACATTTTGGAATCAGTTCCGGAATGTTCCCGCGAATATTCGGAATTTTACTGAGACTAGCTGATTAGGAAAAATCAGAATCTTCCCAGGAAAAGTTATTATTTTCTGATTTTCCCCGGATTGGTCTCAGTAAAATTAGGAACTCTAAAATTTATCGGGGAAATTCCGAATTTTCCCAAGCTTACCCAAAAAGTAAGCTATAAACACATGTGTAAACACAACTGAAGTAATAAGATGACACACATGTTGGAAAGTAGTTGTCACGGGAAATTTTGGAATTCCGGAATTTTCCCGAGATTGGGAAAATTTAGAATCTTCCCGGGAAAATTTAGAATTCTGATTTTCCCCGGATTGATCTTGGTCAAATTCAGAATTCTAAAATTTCCCGGGGAAATTCCGAATTTGCCCAAGTTTGCAAACGAAGTTAAAGCCACGACCGGACTACAAAATTGAGGCGCTGAGCATAGGATATTGACCAGTTCAAGAATCTTCTGGAAGCAATTCCTAAATTCAGAGAGATTTTTTTTAATGATTATGACGATTGATCATATAATTTCACAATTAAGCATGCTATCAAACCGCTTACAAAGATGTAATAAAGAGGGGACGCTTAGTAATAGGCCGCAAGGCTTTTTAGCCTGTTTCTATCTACCTACCAATACCTACAAACTTGGCAAACATTCCTCGAATGACATTATCTAACAGGCGAGCGTGTTTTGCCCCTGCTGGTGGGGTTGTGGTGTATGTGTGTGTGTGTATGTTGGGGGGTGGGGGGGGGGGGAAATGGGAATTTGCGTGTGAGAGTGATAAAGTGGAGCAGTATGAGCTTTGTGACCTATTTTACATTGTTTATTTTTATTTTATTTTCCTGGGACGGTATTCATTTCGAGATAGCATGAGAGGGGACGCTTAGCATGATGGCTTTTTAACTTAGAAGCTCTTCCAAAAGTCCTAACTTAAACATCCTATAATGACATTGGAAGAGCTTCTAAGTTAGCATCATGCCAATGTCTCATGCTATCTCGACATGATATACAGTATGAGCGTCCTATTTTACTTGATCTTTTTATTTGATCTTTTTATTTCTGTGAATTTTAATCATTGTGCATGCGTTTCAGATGTGACTCTTATTTTCTGGCATAAGGAGATAGGCATCGTCAAATTAAGTACACAATAGTCCGAAATATCTGCCGAAACTGAATAAGTAATAGTAGTAGTAGTAGTAGTAGAAGTAAGGGCTTGATATGGGTCTCGCGGCCCTTCTATGCCCTATCATTCTTATTTTATCTTGACTTTAAAAAACCATTATTTGAGTGTTTGTATTGGTGGTTTGAACATTTTTCTATGCTACAAATAAAGAAATAGGAATGGCCAATATTTGTGTTCGTCAAATTCCTTATAGGCCTAACTGTTTTTCATAAATGGTTCTTTATCCAGAAGAATTTACTTGGTGGAAACTTAATGTTAGATGATAAACAATTCCAAAATGGAACGACACACGATACTGTTGTTCCCATTTGTTTGTCTTCTGGTTTTTTAATGTTGTCAACTTTCATAATATGTAGGCTAGATTCTTTTGCTTGAACTTTAATTTGGTACGGGTTTTGTTTTCTTTCTTTCCTTTTTTAAAACAAAATTTAATCAAAACATGGAAGGCAACGAGTGAGGAAAGCAATTCAGGCAAATTTACTAGAATCGGTGATCTTCAGATGCAATGTCCAATTGTCAATTATTGTTGTTGAGAGAGAGATAGAGAGAGAGAGAGAGAGAGAGAGAGAGAGAGAGAGAGAGAGAGAGAGAGAGAGAGAGAGAGAGAGAGAGAGAGAGAGAGAGAGAGAGAGAGAGAGAGAGAAAGAGAGAGAGAGAGAGAGAGAGAGAGAGAGAAAGAAAGAGAGAGAGAGAAAGAAAGAAAGAGAGAGAGAGAGAGAGAGAGAGAGAGAGAGAGAGAGAGAGAGAGAGAGAGAGAGAGAGAGAGAGAGAGAGAGAGAGAGAATCAAAGGTGGTGTCCTTGTGTTCCCCTTCCCACCACCCACCCCCCTTCTCCTTATCGGTTTATCACCTCCTCCTCCTCCTTCTTCCCCAAGGACAGAAAAGGGTGTGGGATAGTGGAGAAGGGTGAATGATAGTATGTAGGTGTAACATTGTCCAATGAAAACGCTGCAAAACAGATATCCGATCCTTTGGGGTCGCCTAGCTATTCACTTCCTCAATCGTGCGATTAAGCTTTCATTTGTGTAACGAGATGGGGGAGCCAAAACAAAAATGATTAATATAAGAAAGAAAAAAATTAAAAGGCAGTATATGTTTGGGCAAAGTTGCACTTTAGACCATCACCGCTTCCCACCCCCACCCCCTATCTCCTTCATGTTTACGATCTTCAATCTCAAAGTCTGCTTGTTTCATTCAGTTTTATGGCAATACGTACTCATTGTATTGGCTGATCCTAACCTTATGTCTAGCTTCCCGAGAATGCCAGAATGTTGTTTCTCCATGAACATTTCTGTTTAAAAATGTGAACATTAAATTTTGAGGGGTAGTGCGTGCGTGTGTGTGTGTGTGTGTGTGTGTGTGTGTGTGTGTGTGTGTGTGTGTGTGTGTGTGTGTGTGTGTGTGTGTGTGTGTGTGTGTGTGTGTGTGTGTGTGTGTGCGTGTGTGTGTGTGTGTGTGTGTTGTGTTGTGTGTGTGTGTGTGTGTGTGTGTGTGTGTGTGTGTGTGTGTGTGTGTGTGTGTGTTCTCCCCGCGTGGTTTTGACAATGTTGTGAAAATTGACCCGAATTGTTTTGACACATCCCATTGTTTTGACGTCAAAACGAGAAAGTGTCAAGTGCAATTGTAGTGCACGCGCACTACAACTGCACTTGCGCTCCAAGTGTCAAGTGTACTATCCGGGACAGAAAATATTGGTGAATTTTTTGACGGAAAAAGTGATATTTTCATTCTTCGAATCCCCTATAGAGACAGCACTTTTTCCGTGAAGGTACTGTTTTTGTCAAAGCAATGCTGGGAAACCCAGTAGGGGTGATTAGGCCTATGTGGGAGGGGAGAGATGATAATGTGTGTGTGGGGGGGGGGGGGGGGGAGGTCACATACCAGAATATTGCTTTTCTGCGAACGCTTTCGTTGCCAAAATGTGGGGGTGGGGGGGTTGTACAATATGGTGCGTATGGTACAAGAAGACTGATGTTGTTGTTTTGTTTTTACTTAGAGGAAGGTTGTTTATGTGTGTATGTTGTTGTGTGAATATATATGTGTTGTTATTTTATGCTTGTGAATTGTGTGACAATGCATAGGGGAAGACGGGGTAAAAAGCGCATGGGCGGGTAAGAAGCCCACCCCAATTATCTCATGAAATGAAGCAAATTTCAGTCTCATTTTGCCCATGAGACGAGCGTTAATGTCTAGCATTCGTCTCATGGGCAAATTTGACTGAAATTTTCTTTATTTCATGAGATAATTGGGGTGGGCTTCTTACCCGCCCATGCGCTTTTTACCCCGTCTTCCCCTACTTGTATTAGGCCTATTATGAGTAGTAGTAGTAGTAGTAGTGGTGGTAGCAGTAGTAGTGGTGGTGGTAGTAGTAGTTGTAGTAGTAGTAGTAGTAGTAGTCACAGCAGTTGTTGTTGCTGTTTGTTATGTGTATTTTTATCGGCCAAACGAAGTCTGACCGGTGAACCTATTGTTTTGTTTGCTCATGTTATTGGATTTTTGTTTCATGTTTTTATTTCATTTCAATTGTGTGTAAAGCGCTCTGCAGCCTACATAGTAGGATGGGCGCTATATAAATTGTCCTCATTAGGGGAAGACGGGGTAAAAAGCGCATGGGCGGGTAAGAAGCCCACCCCAATTATCTCATGAAATAAAGAAAATTTCAGTCAAATTTGCCCATGAGACGAATGCTAGACATTAACGCTCGTCTCATGGGCAAAATGAGACTGAAATTTGCTTCATTTCATGAGATAATTGGGGTGGGCTTCTTACCAGCCCATGCGCTTTTTACCCCGTCTTCCCCTATTATTATTAAGGTGTGGGAGGCAGGGGCAAATATCTGTGGGGAGGGAGGTTTGGGGTGGGCGGGATTAGAACATGAGATGGGAAAGTGTGGAACTGAGAAGGCGATTAGGATGAATAAACCCAGTCTAGTTTACATATTATATTGCTGGTACCCACGTGTCGTCATATCCGGCCACAAGGAGCGCCATATTATGGGAGACCGCCATCTTAGTCCTTCCCTTTTTTTTGGAAAAATGCCAGATCGATGCTGCGTATTTGGCTGTTCCAATTCGAAACTTAATCTAAACTGTATTCATAACATCTGGATGTTTTCTGTACACATTTAGATAACATTTTCACTTTGTTTACACACAAATAAGGACTAAGATGGCGACACTTCCGTTGGAATGGTCGAGATGCGCACGCAGGTGGGTTGGAGCCATAGGCTAATTAGTTTCAGAAAAAAACCCCTCACTTAATTATTTATTATAACAAAACGTAACAAGTGTATCGCCGAGCGGTAGATAAGTTCCCGTGCGGCTGAACTTGGGTGCATAGCAGCAGCATGACGCATCTGCGCCCCAGTGGCAAGAAACTGAACAATTCAGTGCCAAAAATAAAGTCTCAAAAATTTTTGGTTGTAAATGACCAGTTACAGAAATGATGGTCGTATCGGCAGACTATTACCATTGTGACCTTGACCTTTTTTGTACTAAATATTCCTAATTGTTATACGCCAATGCATTCGCACACCAAATTTGAACATTGTAAGTCTACCAATGTGAAATAAGTGTTTATATATGGCCACAATAAGACATTAATAAAAATATTTTACGTTTTCAAGGTCAAACTTCAAGGTCAAGGTCAGCATGGCTATGTTTTCGTATGGGACCTTTCATGCACCGTGATGCACCACCACAGTAAATTTGAAGCGATTCCAAGCAACAGTTCTTGAGATACAACTTTGGGGTTCAACCCCCATAATTCGCACGCAAGCGCAACGCGCGCACGAGCGCACAAACAAATTCATGATTATATTGGTATAGCCCTTTCATCAGAAATCGTGAAGAAAACCGCATTGAAATACGTGCAAAACTTGGCGATATATTAGCGATTAAGTGTTTTGGGGTTTCAACTCCTTAATCACCATGACCTTGAACTTAAAATAAAACTAAAGCAATCAATCGATAGCTAATATTCTCTAAAAACTTGTACACTAAAAGTGATTGAAATAGACTGAACGATTTTCAAGAATAGGCCTATGCAGCCAACGGACTGACGGATGGACGCACGCACGCACGCACACACGGACGGACGGGCGGACGGACGGGCGGACGGACGGGCGGACGGACGGGGCGGACGGACGGACGGACGGACGGACGGACGGACGGACGGACGGACGGACGGACGGACGGACGGACGGATGAAATAAATACAATACTTCCCGAAGCTTCGCTCGGGAACTAAAAACGGATAGATTGATGTGAATCAAAGCTGGGAATTGTGTCTTTTTATACTCCCAGTTTTTACAGAAGTTCACTTGAACGTGAATCTCTCTCTCTCTCTCTCTCTCTCTCTCTCTCTCTCTCTCTCTCTCTCTCTCTCTCTCTCTCTCTCTCTCTCTCTCTCTCTCTCTCTCTCTCTCTCTCTCTCTCTCTCTCTCTCTCTCTCTCTCTCTCTCTCTCTCTCTCTCTCTGAATGTGTGTGTGTCAAAGTCAAGTCAAGTCAAAGTCAAAAATACTTTATTATCACGTTAGGTGAAAATACAATGTGGTCTCGTACAAGCACAATACAAGCAAGGAAACATATTTACATTTACATTTCATTTGCATGCATTACAAATGGAAACAAAACTAAGGAAAAAAGGACAACAAATCGTGCTTCGCAAGAAGTTGGACATAGTTAGTTAGGGCCGATACAAGTGTGTGTGTGTGTGTGTGTGTGTGTGTGTGTGTGTGTGTGTGTGTGTGTCAAGTCAAGTCAAGTCAAGTCAAAATGATCTTTATTGAGGATAAAGGAGTAAGCTTGACAGCTTTTTTGCATCCTGTCCTCAGAATGAAAAGTAATACGAAAGCAACTCGAAAAATAACTCAACATGCAAAACAAAACATTCCAAACTACTAAACATTAGCCTAATAATATAACGCATTGAAATAACTCTATTGAGAGAGAGAGAGAGAGAGAGAGAGAGAGAGAGAGAGAGAGAGAGAGAGAGAGAGAGAGAGAGAGAATGGGATATTGAAGTGAATGTGGTTGTCCCTTCCCCATTTCATTTCCTCCCCATCACCCATATTAACAAATGTCCCGGACACAATGGAACAAAGCAAAGAACAATCAAAGTATAAACATTGTAAAGTATCAATTAAAAGGACATATCCCGACGGAATAGGTGCTACATTTCTAAAGTTAGAGACTAATTCATAGGGTTTCTAACATATGAAATTTAAGTGCTTTCATAAATGTCTGTCTTGATGTACACGATTTTAAATTAAAAGATAAATTGTTCCACGCCGTACAGCCGGAGTACAATAAACTAGATTTATAAAGATTATTACGGGGTCTGGGAAAAGAAAGTTTGTGTGTATGTCTGCTTTCGTTGCTAACAAAATGTTGGGTGATTTTCTTAGGGGCTATTCCATTCACAACGCTGTACATGCATACACATTTGTTATATAATAGTCTTTCCTTAAATGGCAGGATGTTTAAAGATTTGTAATCACATTTAGTGAGTGAACTGGACTTCAACTGTATTAATTTTATGGCTCGTTTGTGTAAACGATTTAATTGTTTCAGATTTGTTTCGCTGCTATTGTCCCAAAGAGTTGATGCATAATTTATAAGGGATAAGATATGTGCATGAAAAAAGCTTTTTCGTGCGTCACGATTCAAAAATCTTTTTATTCTTGCAAGTTGATATATTCTTTTTGAAATGCGTTTGCCAAGATTAGATATATGATTTGACCATGATAAATTATTGTCTATAACAACACCTAAGACTTTATGTGAAGATCTTCATTCAGCCATGACAAGCTCCTAGCATAACATCATCAGTCTCCAAAATCCACCGAAGACGGAGTGTGGCTGCTCACGTGGCGGGGTAATAAAAAAAACCGGTCATACAGGCAATGATGCATTTGTATCATCGTGTTCAAGTGCTTCGGTTGTTGCGTTGATCCCTGGAGTCTTTTAGCCAGGCGGTAGGCTACGTCAACAACGACAACAACATCCGATCGCTCTTCTTCAAACTTCTCTAATCTGTAATATTGGATAATTATGATTAGAATAAAAAGATGAAATGGGCGTCGATCATTGTCGCGATACCGGTTATAATTCTGTCGATTTTCATCAATTGGTATACAGTGTTATTTCTTTCCTTTATTTTTAGCTTATACGAAGCCGGCAGAATACACCATCTCATGCAAGATCAAATACACACACACACACGCTCACACACGCACGCACGCACACGCACGCACACGCACACACACACGCACAAACGCACGCACACACACACACACACACACACACACACACACACACACACACACACACACACACACCACACACACACACTAGATGCATGTATGTTACCACGAGACAAAAAAAACAGAAAATGAACTCCTCGTTCCCATCATTGTTCATTCAAGATCAAATAGCGTCACCCGGTCTGGAACAGACACACTGTGGGACATTAGTAGATATGAAGATGGTGGGAACGATCCTGGAGGCAATTCCCGGAGGCAGCGCAACACCAGTAAAGTCCCGAATGTTTAACAATACAGATAGGCCTATGTATTGAATACTATTTGTAGGCTTGTCATGGTTAAAGATAACGAAAAATGGTGTTTTACGTCCTCTCGGTCTGGAACAGACACATATGGGACATTTGTTGATACAAAGATGGTGGGAACAATACTGGAGGCAATGCCCGGAGGCAGTGCAACACCAGTAAGGTCCCAATTTTTTTAGCAAAACAGATAGGTGTAGCGGTAACCACGCCTCGGTTAAACCTCATTGGCTATGGTACCGCCACAATTAAGTATAAAAACTAAAAACTAAAGACAATCCCCGCATAACTATATGCATAGCATAACAACATTTTAATATTGCCTTGGTGTTCTAGCCTATGTTAGCTAATTGGTCTGACACATAGCCTTAAGTCAAGGCGGAACAGAGCGACTGTGAATCTTGTTAAAATAAAAAGCGATTTCGGTGAAAATGATAGTTGCCAGATCCAACAGTTTTCTTTCTTGGTTTTCAGTTATTCTTTAGGCCTAAAATTGAGCCGAGGTTACTGTCTCTGTACACGTGAACATTTTTCACTCTCTCCTCATAGCAACACAGTGATATGCAAGTGATCTGAAGATCTCTGTACACGTTAACATTATTCACAAATGATCACTATTTCCCCATGGCAACACCGTGTTAGGCCACTCATATTTTGACTTACCACTCACTGTTATGTGTTGCCAGGGGAAATAATGATATTTTGTTAATAGTGTTTAACGTGTACAGAGACCTTTATGAGTTGCTAGCATTGTGTTGTCATGGTAAAAGAGTGAAGAATGTTAACGAGTACAGAGAATTTGATAACTTTAAGAAAACGCAAAGAACAATAATTCTGAAAATCGCCTTTTATCCCATACACGCTTGTTGTCTCCCATGACCAATTCTGCTTCTCATTAATTCATCCATTCAATCTTTCGTAACGGCAGCCATGAAGCAAACTAATCCAGTTTCTATGAGGTCCTCACATGTCTTGTTTCACATAAAATTGACACTTAATTAGTCTACAAACAAGAACAAAGACGCGAAAACAGAAAAGGGAAACAACTCAACTAATAAGAAAAAAAGGTGCTGCGATGATTTCAAGCTATGCAAGAGTATGTTCCCTTTTACAAATAGACTTCTGGTTTAAAATTGCTCTTGCGTTTGTAAAGAATCAATGATTTAGAAGCAAAACGAAATACTAAGCTAAGGGGAAAAAACAAAGAAAAGGAAAGGAAAGCACCGAGACAATGGCAACCCTCTGCCAGCAAAGCTAAATCATTTCAGTCTGTTTCGCGCCCATGCACGTAGGCATACGTCTGAGTTGCACAATGAATATGAAGGAACGAAATTAATTGGGAGACAAGTTACCTATCTGCATTGTTAAAAAATCGGGACTTTACTCGTGTTGCACTGCCTCCGGGCATTGCCTCCAGGATCGTTCCTACCATCTTTATTGATCTACTAAAGTCCCATATGTGTCTGTTCCAGAGAGGAAGACGTTAAACAGTTTCATCTTCATCGAGAGACAAGTTATTCCCATCTTAATACGTATTTGTATTGTTAAAAATTCGGGACATTACTGGTGTTGCACTGCCTCCGGGCATTGCCTCCAGGATCGTTCCCACCATCTTTTTTATCTACTAATATCCCATAAGTTCCAGACCGGAGGACGTTAAACAGATTTTCATTCAGGAGACAAGCTATGCTATTCCAAGCTTACCACCGTAACCACGAAGCAAATTAGTCATGAATGCATTTAAATCGAAAATGGTAATAGAGAAGGATCGCGCGCGCGCGCACGCACACACACACACACACACACACACACACACACGCGCACGCACACACACAGATCCTGTCCTTGTGGACATGTGCTTCAAAAATACCCATTGCATGAACAGACAAGGAGAGTGTGTGGCCAACATAAACGACTATAAGGCCGTGTAAGCGGATATTCCATGCGGAAACCCGTGCGCAATCCATAAATAAGTGAAACAAAGAAGGGAAAAGATTTGCGCACGTGTCCGAATTTCCCCTATATGCGTAAACTTTTATCCTTCTTTCTTCCACTTATTCAGGGTTTTCTGTACGGAACTTACGCGTCTAATGTGAACCCGGCCTAAGTCTAACAACAAAACTTTGCAGCAGTCTTCAAGAACTGGAGAAACTGATGCT
>CM065683.1:27406559-27419059 GCA_017654935.2 Phymorhynchus buccinoides
GTGTGTGTGCGCGTGCGCGTGCGCGCGCGCGCGCGCGTGTGTGTATGTGTGTGTGTGTGTGTGTGTGTGTGTGTGTGTGTGTGCGTGCGTGCGTGTGAGTGTGCGCGCGTGCGTGTGCGTGTGCGTGTGTGTGTGTGTGTGTGTGTGTGTGTGTGTGGTGTGTGTGTGTGTGTGTGTGTGTGTGTGTGTTTTGTGTGTTGTGTGTGTGTGTGTGTGTTTCGGCAAAATAGGTCCGAAAAATCGCGAAATCGGGCGACATTTCAATCTGGAATATCTCAACAACGGCCGAACGGAATTCGTTCGTATTTTCAGAATGTACCAAATAATAGATTCCCAACACTTGCGGTATAAAACCGAACCGGAAGTAGGAACCAGAAGTGCTCCAGCTAGAAACCTGCAGTTTCATTTGGCTCACGGAATAACCAAAACCGGAAGTGACGTCACAAAACTAACTACTGGATATTGTAGCCCTTATGTTGGCCCAGGTCGGAAAGGAGTTTTGATGATGATATGTTAAATAGTTTTGGAAGTTATTCAAATTTATGTAAATTTCGGCTGTCACTTTCTTTTTCCATATCGATTTACAATATTAAACCGATTGGCCAAAATTGGGCCGAAATATGGCCAACAATGGCAAGCTTTGGCAAAACGTTTAATAATCTTCAATAACTTGAAAACGGCCGCACGGAATACTTTCATTTTTTCAGTATTTACTCAAAAGTAACACTGCAATACGTTCGTTGAACCGGAAGTGCCAACCGGAAGTGATGACGAAAATTGCCAAATATGGCAACATTTTAATATTGAATAACTTGCAAATGGCTGTTTAGGGGAGACTACTGTCATGTTTGCTCTCAAAAGCAACCATGAGCCTTCTAGTTTTTGTGTGTGTTGGTCAATAAATAAAAATCAACGATGGTGTATTCTGCTTCTTTAGTTTTCTTCAGTTTTCTTCTGTTTGCTTATGGCTTCCCCCCACCTGCGTGCGCATCTCGACCCTTCCAACGGAAGTATCGCCATCTTAGTCAGATTTGTGTGTAAACAGCATCGATCTGGCATTTTTCAAACAAAGTTACTGACTAAGATGGCGGTCTCCCATAATATGGCACGCTCCTTGTGGCCGGATATGACGACACGTGGGTACAAGCCATTATCGTAAAGGAAGAAAAAGTAAAAGGGTGGCGCGTGCTTTCTTTTTTTTTACAAGGTGCAGCAACTTCATTAAAACTGAGTGTAAAGCCATTCGTCTTAATATGCCCATGATATGAACAATACCGATGTGAAGAGAATATTCTACCTCATGAAATAAGTACCGGTAGGCATTCCTCATTCGAAGTGTTTGCTTGTCCGCCATTGTGATTTTTACGAAACTAAGTGGCATGGCTTTGTGCATCGATTTCTCGGCAAATATGTAGATTTACACCCTCCTGCTCTATTTCTTGGTTCTTTCCGTGGTTAGGGTTAGGGATAGGGTTTAGGGTTAGGGATAGGGTTAGGGTATAGGGTTTTAGGGATAGGGTTAGGGTTAGGGATAGGGTTAGGGTTAGGATGGTTATAGTTCGCATGCGAAGGGTAGATATTTCATGGGAGCTACTTATTTCTCATGACACCGGGTAACACAAAGCTCGACGCTTCCTCAGGAAAGGAAAGTGCTCACTTGAAATATGCCGTCTTGTTGGTTTCTTTTTCTTTTTCTTTTTCTTCTTCTTCTTCTTCTTCTTCTTCTTCTTCTTCTTCTTCTTCTTCTTCTTCTTTTTTCTTTTTTCTTCTTCTTCTTCTTCTTCTTCTTCTTCTTCTTCTTCTTCTTCTTCTTCTTCTTCTTCTTATTCTCTTCTTCTTTCCTTCTTCTTCTTCTTCTTCTTCTTCTTTCTTCTTCTTCTTCTTCTTCTTCTTCTTCTTCTTCTTCTCTTCTTTTCTTCTTCTTCTTCTTCTTCTTCTTCTTTTCTTCTTCTTCTTCTTCTTTTTCTTCTTCTTCTTCTTTCTTCTTCTTCTTCTTCTTCTTTCTTCTTCTTCTTCTTCTTCTTCTTCTTCTCTTCTTCCTCTTCTTCTTCTTCTTCTTCTTCTTCTTCTTTTCTTCTTCTTCTTCTTCTTCTTTTCTTCTTCTTTCTTCTTCTTCTTCTTCTTCCCCTTCTTCTTCTTCTTCTTCTTTCTTCTTCTTCTTCTTTCTTCTTCTTCTTCTTCTTATTCTTCTTCTTCTTCTTCTTCTTCTTCTTCTTCTTCTTCTCTTCTTCTTCTTCTTCTTCTTCTTCTTCTTCTTTCTTCTTCTTCTTCTTCTTCTTCTTCTTCCTTTCTTCTTCTTCTTCTTCTTCTTCTTTCTTCTTCTTCTTCTTCTTCTTCTTCTTCTTCTTCTTCTTCTTCTTCTTCTTCTTCTTCTTCTTCTTCATCGATCCAGTGGAACCCCAGTGGCACGAACGAAGGCTGCCGTCCATCGACGATCCTCTGATTGGTTGGTTACAGGAAGTTTTACGTCCTCACAGCCGTAGCTCTTAGGGACAAGTAGTTCTGGTACTGTAGTCTTCGATGTAGCGGGTACACCTGGAAATTGGTTCATCAACGTTGTTCTTTGGAAAGGGTCGGGTGGGAGGCGCTGGAGTAGAGTCAGTTGGAGTCTTGTCGTAGACTCGTCATAGTTGGTGTTGTCCAAACGGGCCCCCCCCAAAAAAAAGGCTGTCTTCAGGGCTACAGGGCGGCCTTCTTCGTACTCAGGTGCTGCCAGTCCACAATGCAGGCTTCAGGATGACGACGACTCGGATGTTGACACGCAGCAGTGGCTCATTGCGTACATCGACGGATGGGTGGGAGGGGGGGTCACCGACCCACACTCACAAGCCACCAAACAAGTGAGTCCATGCAGGGGTTTCAGTCCCAAAACGGCCACACCGTCGACCACGTACCGTCGCGCCCCCAGTCAAAACCGCCGTCCTCCGTCGTCCCGCACTGCAGTCCAACAGCACCCCGTCGCTGGAAGGATGACTGCGCCGCCCAAGACGCAAGGAGAGAGTCAGTAAAATCGACCCTCTCCCTACGGACTCCAGGCTTGGAATGCATCCTCTGAAAGATTTTCAAGTTTTTATTCAGAACTTCCAGCCCTGGTGGCTTCGAAGTCATCAACATACAACACCATTACTCATGTCCCCGCTACATAAACACAACCACGAAGATACGGACACAAAACTAGTACTCATTTACAACAACAACTTTACCCAATAATAAACCCATGGCAGCAACAGCTGAGAGCCAAAGATCTTCCCCCGAACCGGTGTGGCATTCTCAAAATGGATTTGTTCTCAGCATGTCTGCGCATGTGCGAAATTATTTGTGTGTGTATTTGACAGTTTCAGGTTAGGGTTAGGGTTAGGAATAGGGTTCGGGATAAGGTTCGGGACAGGGTTAGGGATAGGTTCAGGGTCAATTTAGTGTCGAATACACAAAAGATAAAATGTGATGGTATCGATTTTGCACATGCACGGACATGTTGAGAACAAATCCATTTTTGAGAATGCCACACCGGTGTGTCCGACGGCCAAGTTGGTTCCTTTTTGCGCTGTTGATTTTTTTAGTTCCTTTTTTTTCCACGCTTGGTTATTCCTTTGTCTGTAAATCCCTCTGTTGTCTCTCTTGATGTGTGTCTCTGTCTAACTCTCCGTCTATCTCTTTATGCCTCTCTCTTTTTCCAGACCTTATTTGTTCGCTTGATACATGTGCGTGTTTCTTTCTTCTTGTTGACAATACTCTCTCTCTCTCTCTCTCTCTCTCTCTCTCTCTCTCTCTCTCTCTCTCTCTCTCTCTCTCTCTCTCTCTGCTCTCTCCCTCTCTCTCTCACTCTCCTCTCTCTCTCTCTCTCTCTCTCTCTCTCTCTCTCTCTCTCTCTCTGTCTGTCTGTCTGTCTCTCTCTCTCTCTCTCTCTCTCTCTGTCTCTCTCTCCCTCTCTCTCTCTCGATCTCTCTCTCTCTCTCTCTCTCTCTCTCTCTCTCTCTGTGTCTGTCACTCTCTCTCTCTCCCTCTCTCTCTCCTCCTCCCCCCTCTCTCTGTGTGTCTGTCTGTCTGTCACTGTCTCTCTCTGTCTCTGTCTCTCTATCTGTGTCTCTCTCCCTGTCTCTCTCTCTCTCTGTGTCTCTGTCTCTCTCTCTCTCTCTCTCTCTCCTCTCTCTCTCTCTCTCTCTCTCTCCCTCTCTCTCTCTCCCTTTCTCTCCCTTTCTCTCCCTTTCTCTACGCCACTCTCTCTCCTCCCCCCCTCTCTCGTGTGAAGAGGCTCTGTCGATATTCACAGATTGTAAGAAGCATTGCGACCGGTTATCATGTTTAATTGGGCAGTGTGGGGGCAGGACAGAAGAATCTCAAAGAGTGTTTGACAGATCTTCCTGGGAAGAAAAAAACAGAGCCTGAGACATGCTCTCTCTCTCTCTCTCTCTCTCTCTCTCTCTCTCTCTCTCTCTCTCTCTCTCTCTCTCTCTCTCTCTCTCATTCTCTCTCTCTCTCTCTCTCTCTCTCTCTCTCTCTCTCTCTCTCTCTCTCTCTCTCTCTCTCTCTGTCTTTGTCTGTCTCAATCTCTGTCTCTCTCTCTCTCTCTCTCGTCCAGAGGCGCACCACCCAATCATGCTTTTATGTCTATTGGCCTCTCAACTAGGGTTATTAACTCCCTTGACAGTGAGAGTCCCTTGTTCTCAGTCTCTCTCTCTCTCTTGCAAAAGGCAGCCATTGCAGTGGCTCTAGGTTATTGGCGAGAGTTATGCCCTCTCTCTCTCTCGGGTGTATGCTCCATCACATTGGACCAAAAAGAAAAGACAGACAAACATAATTATAGAGATACGCAGTCAGGCAGCATAGAGAGAGACAGAGGTAGACAGACAGATGGAACTGAGTTAAGGGCCAGCCAAACGTCAGCTACAATCGTGCGACTGTACGATGCGATTCGATCACGTGGTCTCCAAGAACGAAATTTGTGATTCGCGCTTTGAGATCACGTGATCGAATCGTATCGTACAGTCGTACGATTTTAGCTGACGTGTGGCTGGCCCTTTATTCCAAAAAACACCACACCCACTCACAGGGGAGGCCAGCAGGTGAAAACTGAAACTGGGATCCATGTTCTGTAGAATGATAAACACAGACACTCCCCCCTCTCCCCTTCTCTCCCCTCCCTCCCCCCTCTCCAAACTCTCTCTCTCTCTTTCTTTCTCTCCAAGCACGACCTTGTGACCTTATTATTTCTACATTAACAAAAATATAGATTTTTTAATTATTTCGCTTCTTTGCTATTTAACAGATTCAACTATTAATTCATTGACTTATTCTATATTCATAATGTATGTGCATGCGTGCGCGCGTGCGCGCGCGTGTGTTTGATACAAATATTGTGCTTAAAAAACCCCAAACATACCTCATTTGGTTGCTTATTGGTTTTGTTTGATTATAGATAATTCAAGTTCTATTGTGATAGGGGCTGTTGGCCTATGTCATTAAAAGTCTTGTCAGCATCAGCGTCTCCAAGCAAGAGAGTAGCAGCTTACTTTGATTTTGTTGTTGTTGTTGTTGTTGTCGTCGTACCTTGGCTAAAAGACTCCAGGGATCAGCCAACACCCGAAGCACTTGAACACTGCACGGTACAAATGCATCTAGCTAGGGATGAGAACATTATCTTACGTCTGTGACCGTTTTTGATTACCCCGCCACGTGAGCAGCCACACTTCGACTTCGGAGGATTTTGGGGAAAAAACTGATGATGTTATGCTAGGAGCTTGTCACCCAATCCAGACAATCCCCGCATAACTATGCAGAGCATAACAACATTTTGATGTAGCCTTGGTGTTCTAGCCTATGTCGATTGGTCTGACACAGCATTAAGTCAAGGCGATTTAAACTTTGTTTTAAAAGAGGACAGATGGTTAAAAACAGCCGCGAAAGCGAAAGCTGCCTAATGTTTTCGGGGGTGTATGTCTGTTTGTTTATGACTATCTATCTATCTATCTATCTATCTATCTATCTATCTATCTATCTATCTATCTATCTATCTATCTATCTATCTATCTATCTATCTATCTATCTATCTATCTATCTATCTATCTATCTATCAGTCTATCTGTCTATCTATCTATCTCTATCTATCTATCTATATGTGTATCTATCTATCTATCTATCTATCTATCTATCTATATATCTATCTATCTATCTATCTATCTATCTATCTATCTATCTATCTATCTATCTATCTGTCTATCTGTCTATCTATCTATCTATCTATCTATCTATCTATTTATCTATCTATCTATCTATCTATCTATCGCTCTCTCTCTCTATCTATCTATCTATCTATCTATCTCTCTATCTATCTATCTATCTATCTATCTATCTATCTATCTATCTATCTATCTATCTATCTATCTATCTATCTATCTATCTGTCTATCTATCTATCTATCTATCTATCTATCTATATGTTTATCTATCTATCTATCTATCTATCTATCTATCTATCTATCTATCTATCTATCTATCTATCTATCTATCTATCTATCTATCTGTCTATCTGTCTATCTATCTATCTATCTATATGTTTATCTATCTATCTATCTATCTATCTATCGCTCTCTCTCTCTATCTATCTATCTATCTATCTATCTATCTATCTATCTATCTATCTATCTATCTATCTATCTATCTATCTATACTATCTATTATCTATCTATCTATCTATCTAGCTAGCTAGCTAGCTAGCTAGATATCTGTCTATCTATCTATCTATCTATCTATCTATCTATCTATCTATCTATCTATCTATCTATCTATCTATCTATCTATCTATCTATCTATCTATCTATCTATCTATCTATCGATCTATCTGTCGATCGATCTGTCTGTCTATCTATCTAACCATCTATCTATCTGTCTATCTATCTATCTATCTATCTATCTATCTATATATCTATCGATCGATCGATTGATCGATCTGACTGTCTGTCTGTCTGTCTGTCTATATGTCTGTCCGTCTATCTATCTATCTATCTATCTATCTATCTATCTATCTATCTATCTATCTATCTATCTATCTATATCTCTATCTATCTATCTCTATCTATCTATCTATCTATCTATCTATCTATCTATCTATCTATCTATCTATCTATCTATCTATCTATCTATCTATCTATCTATATCTGTCTATCTATCTATCTATTCATATTTTTAATTTTGGAACATTCTTATGTTCACACTTTCACTTAAGATCTTTATCATTTCTAATTTACTTGAGTTCTGGTTGTTGTTTTTTTGGAGCATTTTACCAATATACAGGAAGAGACATTCCATTTGTGGAACAATCTTCTTGTTGAGGGGGGAGTAGTTCCAACTTGGTAGGTTAAGACCCCATCCAGTGCCGAGCTGATGAGACTCCCTAGAGTCGAAACAGCTGTCCTCGGTTGGGTTCTGCCATTGCCTCCCTAATAAAGAGGAGAAACTAAGCTAGCACTCTTTGTGTTTTTTTAGAACATAGATCAAGATACCAAGTTAGCATATAACTGGTTTTTGGTTGTAATGTTCGTTTCAAAGACATAGGGACAAAAAGGTTTTAAACAATTTTCCCATATATTTATCGATCTGTCTATCTATCTATCTATCTATCTATCTATCTATCTATCTATCTATCTGTCTATCTATCTATGCTTCCACGGTAGCGTTTGAACAGAGGCACGTAGGAGGCTGATATCGTGCACGCGGATAGGTAGTTAGGATATCTAGGCCAAGTGTGAAGATGAAGGTCATTGGTCAAAGGTCAAGGTCACTGGAGCCGAAAATGCTGTCGCGCGTCTGCTTGATCTGGCGTTTTCACGCTCTAGGTTGTATTTGTGATGTAATGGGAGATCTAGGGGTCCGATAATCTAACGACCCCCTCCACTCTGTGCCTACTCCATTTTGTTTCTTTTGGATTTTGAACAGCATGTACAACGAAGACTCCCTCTCATTTAAGACCTGCTTCTCTGAGACATTGCCCTTCTTATTGTAAGTGCTAAAATTAACTCCCTTATGCAACCCCCTCCCATTTAAGACATCGTTTCGGATGGTTTTAATGTTGAAGGTCTTATTTTATAAGGGAGGTTCCATTGTAATTAAAATTGGCTATGAATAGAAGTAAGGTTTCGGGTACACTTTTGTAAACAAATATTTTAATGCATGCATTTATTTGTTGTTATTTAAGAATGTGTTTAGTTTCCTGTGTATGTGTGTGACGTGTCCGCAAGACAATAATCCTTGTATGTATGAGGACAAATAAAACAGAAGTTGAAGATTACAATTTTAACCCTTTCACCGCCAGCCATGTTTCAGAGAAAAGGAAAATCCATTAATTTTACCTGGGTAGAGAACAAAATCCATCTGCAGTATTTGGGGATTCTTCTGTGACACATATAAAATAAGGTCTATCCTTACTTCCCAAAACTAAAACAACAGGGTCTTTGGATAATAGACCCCAATTTGATGCCTTTTAGTGACATAGGTGTTAAATCACTGTGGTGCTAAAAATGCGACTTTGGCGGTAAAAGGGTTAATGACCGCCTGGAGAAGAGACAGGCTCAGTCAAACTCGGGCGGACTCAAAGCAGACATGGCCAGCTGCAGTGGTCAGTCACAAACACAACAACACTCCAAACCTGTTCTCTGGCTTTAACGCACAGCCGTCCAAGACATACTGATACGTGGTATTATACAGATACTACTCACGTCAACGAATATGGGTTGGGTGGGGATTTGAAATGAGGATTGGAGTCAAATCGGATGTTCATTATTGTTTGTATTTTACATTTTCCAGAAAAGAGACAGGAAACGGGACTTTCTTTTTTTCCTCTCTGCCAGACCAAACCATCTGCCAGACCAAATCAACTATGCAACAACAGCTGAGCCACTAACACTTGAATTCTGCTTTTTTCCCCTTCACACTTTTATATGAATTGAGTATCATTTATAAAACAAAAATAGCATTATTATGGTGCTCTGTCTCTACCTGTGGATGCCTGTCTGCTTGTTTGTTTGTCTGTCTGTCTCTGACTGTCTGTCTGTCTGTAAATTCCATTTCTTCTTCTCTTTCTGTGTCTGTGTTGCTGTAATCAGTATTCTCCACTACTGCCCACCCCTCTCGTTTCTGTCAACTTCTATCTATTATATTTTCGTTTGCTGTGTCACTTTACCTTCTTTGTGCCACCTTATTTATCATATTTCTTCTTGTTCTTGTTCTCCTTGTTCCTTGTTCTTCTTGTTCTCTCATCTTGTTCTCTCTCTCCCCCCTCTCTCGCCTCTCTCTCTCTCTCTCTCTCTCTCTCTCTCTCTTTGAAGTAAAAAATCTGTCTCACCACATTTCTCTCTCTCTCTCTTATCTCTCTCTCTCTCTCTCTCTCTCTCTCTCTCTCTCCAGGAGTCTCTCTCTCTCTCTCTCTCTCTCTCTCTCTCTCTCTCTCTCTATCTCTCTTCCTTTGAAGTAAAAATTGTGTATGAATTGACACCACATTTCTATTACTGTTGCTGTACCACCATTCCAAAGGGGGCTTTGGCCTTATCATGTGGAATACATATTTTCATCTCTCTCTCTCTCTCTCTCTCTCTCTCTCTCTCTCTCTCTCTCTCTCTCTCTCTCTCTCTCTCTCTCTCTCTCTCTTCCCCCCTCTCTCTCTCTTATTACAGTATGCAAAGTATCATGCAATTATACGCAGTAATCAAGGTCTTCCTTCCTTCCTTGCTTCCCTCCTTCATTACCGTCATCTCTTTGTGTCTGTTCCTTCTCTCTTTTTTCTCTGCGTCTCTGTCTCCATGTGTCTGTTTATTTACATACATGTACATTTGCCTGTCTGCCTGTCGATCCCTGTTAGTTCTCTCTGTAAATGTTTGTATATTCTGAATGTTCCCAATCTCGGGTTCCAAGAGAAACATTTGGAATGTTCCCGGATTCCACATTTCCCCGTGATATACATATTCTTTTGGATTGTTGCCTAAATGCAGGGTGTTCTGCTTTTATCACCTTCCATTTTGCTCTCGTGTTTCTGTTGGTGAATGAGATGTACCGGTAGTGACGTCCCTATGACTTATACCTGTTGGTGAATGAGATGTACCGGTAGTGACGTCCCTATGACTTATACCTGTTGGTGTCCATCATAAAGTGATTCCCACTTTCTTCCTTACAACGCTGAAACATTACACCCCTTTCTTTTATTAGTAGTTACCCGGCCAGAGGCCGAGGTATTGCGATCGGTTTGTGTGAGTGTGTGTCTGAGTGTGTGTGTGTGTCTGTGTGTGTGTGTGTGTGTGTGTGTGTGTGTGTGTGTGTGTGTGTGTGTGTGTGTGTGTGTGTGTGTGTGTGTGTGTGTGTGTGTGTGTGTGTGTGTGTGTGTGTGTGTGTGTCTGTCTGTGTATCGATTATCTTAAAAACTACTGTTTGGACATTGATTAAAATTGGCAGAGGGGTAGACAGCTTGAAAAGGAAGCTTCCTTTCGTTAATCAACACCGTGCTGACCTTGACCTTGAAGTTTGACCTTGAAAACCGAAATTTCCTTCTTTGGGCTATGTAATTCCCCCCCAGCTTTATTTCGTGAACTAGTGAACAGAATCGCTTCAAATGTTTGTGTGGTGGTGTACCATGGTGCAAGGAAGTTTGTACAAAAGTTCAGCTGTATCTCGTGAACTACTGAACAGAATCGCTTCAAATTTTGGGCTATGTATTTTATGCGTTCTGTAAGGGTGGAAAGTGGTGTGTTTATTGGGGGGGTGGGGGGGGGGGGGGGGGAGAGGACATAACTCGGTGCAAGGAAGTTTGCATAAAAGTTCAGCTGTATCTCGTGAACTACTGAACAGAATCGCTTCAAATTTTGGGCTATGTATTTTATGCGTTCTGTAAGGGTGGAAAGTGGTGTGTTTATTGGGGGGGGGGGGGGGGGGGGGGGGGACATAATTCTGGCCACAGTTTGTATGTTATTAAATTTAGGTATTTGTTTTTAAGGTTTAGTAAAGTTGTGTGACATTGTATTCGGTGTGCTAATGATATTAGAGTTATCTTTTGTAACCGTTTTTAATTGTTGCATTTGTTATTTTGCTTGATTTGTTTCAAGTCCTCCATGCCCCCAAAGTGGTCAAAGAATTAAACAATCTTTGAATCTTTACCCGGTATTAGAATGTTCGTTGCAGGTATAAAAAGCAATGATGTTCACGATAATTCAGTTTGGCTAGGTAGTAGGGGAAGACGGGGTAAGAAGCCCATGGACGGGTAAGAAACCCACCCCAATTATCTCATGAAATAAAGAAAATTTCAGTCAAATTTGCCCATGCTAAACATTAACACTCGTCTCATTGGCAAACTGTGACTGAAATTTGCTTTATTTCATGAGATAATTGGCATGGGCTTCTTACCCGCCCATGGGCTTTTTACCCCGTCTTACCCTATGAGTGTTTGCACTTGCACTTGTATCTTCTATATATGTGGTGCTTGTGATAGCTGTCGTATCTTTTGTTTCTCACTGGCATGCAGTTTAAGTTTTCTTTTATCACCCCTCCCCTCCTTCTCCCGACTCTTGTCTAGGGGAAGACGGGGTAAAAAGCGCATGGGCGGGTAAGAAGCCCACCCCAATTATCGCATGAAATGAAGCAAATTTCAGTCTCATTTTGCCCATGAGACGAGCGTTAATGTCTAGCATTCGTCTCATGGGCAAATTTGACTGAAATTTTCTTTATTTCATGAGATAATTGGGGTGGGCTTCTTACCCGCCCATGCGCTTTTTACCCCGTCTTCCCCTCTATTTCGTTCATTATCCCTACTAAGATTTGCATGTCACGCACGCGCACGCCTGTGTACCGAATTTTGTAGCACAGCACTTTCCATCCAAGTTGAAGACAAAAAGTAAGTGGAGAAATTCCACACCACGTAATCTCTAAATGTTCAACAACAACAACAACAACAACAACAACAACAACAACGACAACAGCAGCAACAACAACAAAAACAACAACAACCACAGCAAATCTAAAAACGTTTCTGACGTTGTACTCGACAAGGAAGTGAGAAGATTAAAGATGAGATCGAAAAAGAGAGAGAAAGAGAGAGAAAGAGGAAGCACAGAGATTAAAGACCGGTCGAACAAAATGAACACAATCATGCCATGTGTACTCCCCCCCCCCCCTATTAGAGGAAGACGGGGTAAAAAGCGCATGGGCGGGTAAGAAGCCCACCCCAATTATCTCATGAAATAAAGAAAATTTCAGTCAAATTTGCCCATGAGACGAATGCTAGACATTAACGCTTCATTTCATGAGATAATTGGGGTGGGCTTCTTACCCGCCCATGCGCTTTTTACCCCGTCTTCCCCTATGCCATGTGTACCCCCCCGACAAAGCAATAATAAAAGCTTTCCCCTTTATGTTGCTGTATATTTGTCTTGCGCTTACGTTAAAATAATATTCTTGGTCTAATCTTTTCTTGTCTTTATATAAGTCTGAAATGAATAATGGGAAGGAACTTTTCGCAAATTAACT
>CM065683.1:27429059-27431559 GCA_017654935.2 Phymorhynchus buccinoides
GTCTTGGTTGGAGCGTGAAGCACGTGGTACGTAGGCCAGGTTTTCTCCACGCGTATTTTGAACATTCTCAAAACACAACGTAGTGATGACGTGGTGGTGGAAAAGGAAGTCTGGTGGGATCATAGAATACGAATACGAGCGCAACGTAAATGTTTTATTGAGGGTGAAACGATAAGCATGGTCTTGGCTTAGCGTACTGTAGTCGTCGTGTAACAGTTTTAGTCAATGAGCGTAGATGCGTCTTGGTGCCATTATGCGCCTAACTAAGAAATAGTAGGCCCAGCATTCCGACTTCGGCTAAAGAAATATTTGTAGGAATTCATAGAAAACACAACAGGAGAATGGACCAGTGGTAGTAGAAAGATAGCAGATGACAGTAAGTGGGAAAAGGCATAGTCAAAGAGATGACGAATTAGAGGAAGTTACAAGCAATAAACGAAGGTGGGGGAACTATTTATTGAGGGGGGGGATAAAAAAAAGGATAAGCTACAATAGCTTCTTTGCACCTTGCCCTCTCACTCACACATTCATACCATGCATCAAGCAAGAACATTTGACATAAAACAATCAAGTAAAATAAAAAAATTAACAAAAATTGGCACATTAAATAATTGAAAAAGAATTTTGAAAAATGGGAATTAAAAGCAAACATGGATAATAATAACAATGGTGAACTTGAATTGGTGGTTTAAATTGAGTACGAAAAAAGGGAAACAATTCTGAGACAATGACAATTTTTCAGAATAATACCACTTTTAAGGAAGAAAAAAAAAATAAGATACGATGGGAATATGAGAGAGAGAGAGAGAGAGAGAGAGAGAGAGAGAGAGAGAGAGAGAGAGAGAGAGAGAGAGAGAGAGAGATATTCCCGAAGTGAACTTCTTGAGAGAGAGAGGGAGAGAGAGAGAGAGAGAGAGAGAGAGAGAGAGAGAGAGAGAGAGAGAGAGAGAGATTCCCGTTCAAGTGAAGAGAGAGAGAGAGAGAGAGAGAGATTGAGAGAGAGAGAGAGAGAGAGAGAGAGAGAGAGAGAGAGAGAGAGAGAGAGAGAGAGAGAGAGAGAGAGAGAGAGAGATAGAGAGAGAGAGAGTGAGAGAGAGAGAGAGAGAGAGAGAGAGAGAGAGAGAGAGAGAGAGAGAGAGAGAGAGAGAGAGAGAGAGAGAGAGAGAGAGAAGAGGAATTTAGGCATACGTTGATGGCATTGGTAACGTTTGTGGTAAAACTCATCAATTAACATTACTGATGAACACGATTGTCCATTAGGATAGTGAGGACGATCGAGGACAGCATAGCCGGCAGCGTAGTGAGAGCGGGGTGAACGTAACGGCAACGTGTAGATTGCCTTCTGGATTCGGCAAGACATTGACCACGTACATGGCTGGATGTATTGCTAGCAAGGTTGTATATAACACGCGTGGCAGGAGCGTCACACCATATTATTTTTTAATATATACTTGTGGCGGTACCATAGCCGATGAGGTTTAACCGAGGCGTGGTTACCGCTACACCTATCTGTATTGCTAAAAAAAACTCGGGACTTTACTGGAGTTGCACTGCCTCCGGGCATTGCCTCCAGTATTGTTCCCACCATCTTTGTATTTACAAAATAATGTCCCATATGTGTCTGTTCCAGACCGAGAGGACGTAAAGCACCATTTGTCATTCCTTACACCAGCGCGTGGCGTGGTCTTCTAGAGCGCGGCAGCATCCTGTGGCTGGTTCAGGTACGTGTGGTCGTGGAGGGTTGTGGTTGTGGTCGCGGAGTGTTATTGTAGGGTTTTCTCTTTTTCTTTTGCTCTCTCTCTCTTTTTATGTTATTTCTTTTATTTTACTATTTTTTATTTTATTTCATTCTTTTGTTTCTCCGACTTCGGACCTCGACCGAAATAGTGCCATACAAGTCAAATTGTTGATTGTGGGCACTTAACACAAATAATTATCCAACATAATCGAAGAAGAAACGAAGAAGAAGAAGAAGAAGAAGAAGAAGAAGAAGAAGAAGAAGAAGAAGAAGAAGAAGAAGAAAAGAAGAAGAAGAAGAAGAAGAACAAAGAAGAAGAAGAAGAAGAAGAAGAAGAAGAAGAAGAAGAAGAAGAAAGAAGAAGAAGAAAGAAGAAGAAGAAGAAATGAAGAAGAAGAAGAAAAAGAAAGAAGAGAAGAAAGAAGAAAAGAAGAAGCAAAGAAGAAGAAGAAGAAGAAGAAGAAGAAGAAGAAGAATAAGAATAAGAAGAAAGAAGAAGAAGAAGAAGAAGAGCAGTCGGCGGAGGAGGAAGAGGAAGAGTAAAAAAAGGAAGTACAACAACAACAACAACAAGAATGAGAAGAAGAAAGAGAACAGCAACAGCAGCAGTAACAGCAATAACAACAGGAGCAAGTATAACAATAAGAGAAAGAAGAACAACAAAAAGGAATAGAACCAGCAAAAAGAACAAGAAGACACAACAGATCATGATTAAATAAAAGCACAACTTTCAAGAGAATCTGAAGAAAAAACAACAAGGAA
>CM065683.1:27436559-27441559 GCA_017654935.2 Phymorhynchus buccinoides
AAGAAGAAGAACAAGAACAAGAAGAACAAGAACAAGAAGAAGAAGAACAAGAAGAAGAACAAGAAGAAGAACAAGAAGATCAAAAATTATATTAACAATAATATTAAGAAGAAGGAAAGACAACAAGGCAAGAACAATATCGAGAAATTGAGAGAATGAGAGAGGAGGGTCGGATGGGGGAGAGGGAGAGGGAGAAGGAGAGGGGCTAAACAGCTACAAAATGGGAAGGCGAAAATGCACTTCCACCGTAAACAATGGCATTTATTACACAGACACATATAAAGCCAAAAGATCAAAACCATCATTTCGCTAGTAGTTACACCCACAAGCAGAAGCATGTAAAAAAATTTAATGAACGCAGTTTAGTCCACAGAAGTTGCCAATAAAACAACAACAACAACAACAACTTCTCTACAGAAACATTCAAGAGGGGGGTGGGGGTGGAGTTGAGGATGGAGGAAGGGAGAGGGGAGGGGTAAGGGGGGATGAGGAGGAGAGAGTTTGTAGACATGGTTTTGGAGAGAGGTAAGAAAGATAAGAGCATCTGAGAATATGAATGTCAAGAGGTAGGTGTGATTGTGTGTGTGTGTGTGTGTGTGTGTGTGTGTGTGTGTGTGTGTGTGTGTGTGTGTGTGTGTGTGTGTGTGTGTGTGTGGTGTGTGTGTGCGTGTGCGTGTGCGTGTGTGTGTGTGTGTGTGTGTGTGTGTGTGTGTGTGTGTGTGTGTGTGTGTGTGTGTGTGTGTGCGCGCGTGCGTGTGTGTGTGTGTGTGTGTGCGTGCGTGCGTGCGTGCGTGTGTGTGTGTGTGTGTGTGTGTGTGTGTGTGTGTGTGCGTGCGTGTGTGTGCGTGTGTGTGATTGTGTGTGTGTGTGTGTGTGTGTGTGTGTGTGTGTGTGTGTGTGTGTGAGTGTGTATATGTCTGTGTGTGTGTGCGTGTGTGTGTGTGTGTGTGTGTGTGTGTGTGTGTGTGTGTGTGTGTGTGTGTGTGTGTATGTATTATATATATATATATATATATATATATATATATATATATATATATATATATATATATGTGTATATGTGTGTGTGTGTGTGTGTGTGTGTGTGTGTGTGTGTGTGTGTGTGTGTGTGTGTGTGTGTGTGTGTGTGTGTGTGTGTGTGTCTATGTGTTTGTGTGTTTGTGTGTGTGTCTTGATTTTCCACCAGACAAAAAAAGTTGTAATTTAAATTAACTGTACAATTCTGTTTCTTCGTAGTCCCTGATGTGGAATAAAAGCAACATGCAAACATAGAATTATTTCCATGAAAGAAATGTACGGAGCACACGATAACCTCTAGCTAGTTGATGCTCTTTTTGTATTGTATGTTATATCTTTTTTTGGGGGAAATTATTACAAATTTATTTAAGCCAAGTGTGCACTCCTTATAAAACAAATCATAAAAAAATTATTAATGTTAGTAAGCTACGTACAAATACCTAAATGTTCGTACGCTCCTTAGAAAAAACCCCAAGGAATCCGAAAAAGGGATACAATGAAGATATAATAGAGGACTTTTTCTGCGCTTCCAGGCCGTATGGCCATAATGGGTAAGGTACGTATGAGTCCGGTTTTCAGTTTTCACTGGTCTCCCCGCTGCGTACAGCCGACACATTCCGATTTCGGAGGAGCTCAAGGGAGAACACTTATTTGGATAAAAAAAAAAAAAGGCAGGAGAATGGTAAAAGAAAAGTCAGAAAGATAGTAGATGACAGAAACCAAAGGGGAAAAGGCAGAGTCAAAGAGAGTGGCAGATTAGAGGACGTTACAAGCACAGAACTTCCAGAAGATGGGGGAATTATTTTTACGAAAGACCCCCCCCCGGTATCTCCAAGGGGAGAGTCTCGTGGAGGGGGTGGGGGTCGTCCAGCTCCCCGTATGGAGGCACGAGGCATCCACTCACTGCCCCATCTAATAGAGGACAACATGAGGAAGAGATAATCAAAACATGGCACGTCGGGGGTAAAACAACAACAAAGACTGGAAACATTTGAGTACAACATTCACGAATCGACAAACCAACAGCAGTGTAAACAAAAAGGGAAACGTGGCTTCACTTCACGAAGAATACTTTTAAGTGCATCTTAACCCCTTTGACTGCCATATAACGTATTACGTACTGACTTGATGACATCATCAGATGACATCATCAGATGGAGAGGAATAACTATGATATGCTGGTTTTTGCTCTAAGACAGTCAAGAGAGTTATATCCCCACACCATTTTGCCAGACTGGCTCTATCAGTTGTCTCGTTCATGTCATGGTTTGTCCATTGATTTCTTTTTTCTTTAATATTCTCCGGCAGTCAATGGGTTAAACGAGAACTGTTATAAAAGCTGTACACGACAAATTACCTTTAGTTGGTTTCTGGTAATGTGATACGAACCGAAAGAACATTGAAAGCAACATTAACGATTTTGAAAGTTAGTTTGTTCGTAATCTCTACCAGGAGTTATTTCCATTTGTTGTAATCGTTATCGAAGTGTGCAAGTTCACATTATGCTTACGACATAAGTTCGTTCTCTGTCATGTGTTGCTACTACCCTCCCCCCCCCCATCCCCCACCCCCACCCCACCCCACCCAAACGTGAAACGTATTATCGATGTTGCAACTCTCTACCGGTACACGTGTTCGCTTAGCGCTATTCCTGTGATACGTTTGAAAGGAATTATTGAAATTATTTCGAATAAAAATTATTAGTTCTGATTCCTTTTCTCTTAGCCTAATGTCGACCGCAATCTGTTATTAACCGATTAAGATAATCTAGAGCACCAGTTGTTAAAAGATTAAGCTTCCTTTAAAAGGACATGTGTGTTTCCAAGGGGATTAAAATAATGAATGATAATAATGTCTTTGTGTGCATAGCCCTATGTACGTATATGTTGTATAGAATGTTGACCCGCGAAGAATGCATACATTCCACGGCCTAAAATGTAGAATGTGTACATTCTATGTGATTTGTTTGTAGAAAGCTGACGTCGGTATACTTTCTATGGGTTTTGTTGTAGAATGTATACATTACACGGGCTGAAATGGAACCCGTCAACATTACACGGCCAAAAGTGTAGAAATATTCGAAAGAGGGACGTCCCTCAACATCACATAGCCAAATGTGTAAATATAGACGGCAAATCAAGAAACACATACCGAACAAAACTCGAGACTGTAGTAATGTCCAGCTGATTAAAAACGCAGAAGACAGTGATCAACCACAAGACCACATCATGTGGATTTTCACTTGTTAGAACATGACGTAGATGAACTGCTGTGACACCGGCTGTTGCATGACAGGTTCTTTCTGTAGCACTTGCATTGTTTGTTCTGGCATGATCCTCTTTTGCAGCTACACTGAATAAACCAAAATCGATTCATTTCAAATTTTGCAGTTAAGTAATTCAATAACGTGTGTACTAAAATCTCAAATTTCATTGCATTCGCGCGCATGTATTAGGTATTAGGTATTAGGTACTTTATAGTCACAGAGGCGTCTCTGTGAAATTCGGGTTGCTCCCACCTGGAGAGCGCGTCACAAAGGAATCCCCAATATTGCAGTCATAATCTTGTCTCTGTCTCTCATTTTAACTGTCTGTCTGTCTCGTTATATCTCTCTCTTAAGTTCCCTTAAGGCCCTATTTTATGCATGTATTAGGTATTAGGTATTAGGTATTAGGTACTTTAAAGTCACAGAGGCGTCTCTGTGAAATTCGGGTTGCTCCCACCTGGAGAGCGCGTCGCAGCCAGATGCGCGCCACCCAATTTTTGTTTTTTGTTTTTTGCATGCGATGTCTCTATGTATGTGTTTGTTGTTTGCTAATTTCCCCTTTGAATTTGGTCAAGGAGCAGACGAAACAGAGAAACGTTGACCCAAAATAATATATGAATGTTGCCGTGTCCGGATGTAACAACTCATCCCTCCTTGTGGTCAACAGGTCAGTACGAGTCGGTCCCCTTTCAGCTCAGCATGTGATCCAACCCTCTGTAGCCTTGCTCAGTCTGAAACAACGAAAGAAGGAAAGACATGTCAGTCAAGGTGGTTTATGTTGCATAGACTGAGAAATATTGATATTAGTTCAAATAATAAAAGTGATTTTGATTGATTGAATTTTGAAAGAAAGAACGAGGAAAAAGAGCAGAACTTCTCTGCAGGAGAATTACAGAAAGAAGAACAAAGAGAACAACTGAGAGAGAAACACGTCATTAGCTTCTCATCCAATCCATGCGCGCACGTGATACTCGATGGTTAGACCAATGATTGCACAGTGGAGAGAGAGAGAGAGGGAGAGGAGAGAGAGAGAGAGAGAGAGAGAGAGAGAGAGAGAGAGAGAGAGAGAGAGAGAGAGAAATAGAGAGGTCGAATGGTTTATTCCTGTAAGGCCAAAGCCCCGTATGTGAATGAAAGGCGTGGTCATATACTAGAGATAATAAACACAATCACAAAGCTCTGAGAGAATACGAATGTTTTTATTTTTTACGAATACGAATGTTTAATGAGGGTAAACGGATAAGCTCAAGCTTCTTTACACCATGCCCTCGAGGGGAAAAAGAAAAGCCAAATAACAAGACAAGGAAAACAAAAATAAAATAAAAAATGCATAAAAAGAATAGAAAATAACAACAGGCATGTTCACAGTAAATTGAAGAACATGCGAAAAACATAGTCAGAGACAGCAGAGACAGAGACAGAGAGACAGACAGAAAGAGTCAGAGACAGAGCCAGAGACTGATATTGCCTGCATGCTTCCTGGTATTTAAACAAGAAACCGACGTGCCTTGGACGAAGAAGATGAAGGCAACTAATTGCATTCACAAAGCACACACAGATCCACAAACACATAGACACGCGCGCGCGCGAACGAGCACGCGCACACACGCACGTACACACGCACGTACACACACACACACACACACACACACACACACACACACACACACACACACACACACACACACACACACACACACACACACACACACACACA
>CM065683.1:27451559-27456559 GCA_017654935.2 Phymorhynchus buccinoides
CACTTACGTCACATAGCAGTTAGATAGAGTTTCAAAACTCTGTCGAGCAGCTAGATAGAGTTTCTCGTCGTAAAACTCTATCGAACGCGCCATTTTGATACTTTTTTAAACGAAGCATTTCATTGGTAGATATGACTAGCATATTTGACTGTGTAGGGCCTAGGCCTATTGTCTTATTCAAATTCACGGGTCACTGCCCTGCCAAGGCCACAAATTTGTCGTTGAAGCCATGTACCAATCAGAAATCGCGATAGAAAAACTATATCTCGATAGGGTTATTTTGTGGAAACACTATCTAGCTGTTCGACAGAGTTTTAAAACTCTATCGAACAGCTAGATAGGGTTTTCAAACTCTATCGAACTGATAGATACAGTTTCGAAACTCTATCGAACAGCTAGATAGAGTTTTGTATCTTTGGCGCGCCATAATATCTGTGTTTGAGCGCCTTGCATAAGCTTTAAGCTTGTTTTGCTCGTTTCCATAAATTGTTTATGTTGCTGCTATATTGAGTTTCATTCAAATTCGTTATCAACCAAAATCTGATTCTTTCTGTTTTATCTATACAAAAAAAAGATCATAGGCTGATGCTAACCCTATCCGTTTCCGGCCAGGGAATGGCAGAATATTTATTGCTTCTCAGTGAAAAATGTTGTTAATGCTAACAATATTTATGGGATGCGAAAAGTACAAGTTATCGTTTTCTTCTTCATGACTTCATTTTCGTCTCCTTCTGCCTATCCCATCTCTCCTCCTTCTCTCCTTCTTCCAACCAGATGTGTACTTCCTTCATTAAGAATGCTCACAATCGTGTCTAGCTGTCCCACCTTCTTTTCCTAATCCTTGCTAAAACCCGAACCTTTACCAACCAAGCACGATCCTGTCTTAGCCTACTCACACCTATCCGAATTTCTCTTCTTTTTGTCTGTCCGTCCCTGTTTCTGACCCCCTCTCTGTCTCTCTTTTGCTCGAGCCTTTCACACGCACACGCACGAACGCACGCACGCATGCACGCACGCACACACACGCACACGAACACACACACACACGCACGCACGCACGCACGCATGTACCCACGCATGCATGCACACACACACACGCACCCCCCTCCCTACATACACAAACAAACACACTCTCTCTCTCTCTCTCTCTCTCTCTCTCTCTCTCTCTCTCTCTCCCTTCTCTCTCTCCCCAGTCTCTCTTCCTGTCTCTCTGCCTATCCCAGGGCTGGGTGTAAACAACTATATGTATCCCATTAGCCTGTATAAATAACATTTCGTTCGTTCGTTCGTTCTCTGCCAATCTCTGCCGTGCTGTACATTTTTGGATCCCTTCATAGAACAATGTGTCCTGGCTCAGGAATATCAATAGGACAATTGTCCTATGAGCTTGCAAATTCAATAGGACTCTACGATGCTCAGATAAACCTTTGTGAAGTCCATTTTTGTGAACTGAAAATCAACACAATAAACGATTTGTCGTGAATCCAAGACAGGTTTTGCCAGCAATTTGAATTTGGAAAAGGCGCACCATTAGTGACGGGGATAGGGATAGGGAAGAGTGGAGAGAGAGAGAGAGAGAGAGAGAGAGAGAGAGAGAGAGGAGAGAGAGAGAGAGAGAGAGAGAGAGAGAGAGAGAGAGAGAGAGAGAGAGAGAGAGAGAGAGAGAGAGAGAGAGAGAGAGAGAGAGAGAGAGAGAGAGCGAGCGAGAGAGCTAAATAGAAGACAAGGATCTTTGATTTGCATCCTACATGGGAATGTCGTGTCCCCATGATTACAAAAACCCCAACTTAGGACACGAGTCCGCTTCAACTGGGATACACTAGGACAATTGTCCTGGCAGAGGCCAAGACAAACAATAGGACCAACGCAAATTGAATAGGTCAATGTCCGGAAAATCGTAGAAAATGTACAACACTGCTCTGTCTCTCTGCCTTGGTCAAAAATGGTCAAATCATCCAACATCTTTCCTCCTTCTCTCCCCCTCATTCTCATTCTCTCTCTCTCTCTCTCTCTCTCTCTCTCTCTCTCTCTCTCTCTCTCTCTCTCTCTCTCCCTCCCTCTCTCTCTCTCTCTCTCTCTCTCTCCTCTCCCCCTCTCTCTCTCTCTCTCTCCTTCTCTCCTCTCTCTCTCTCTCTCTCTCTCTCTCTCTCCCCTCTCTCTCTCTCTCTCTCTCTCTCTCTCTCTCTCTCTCTCTCTCTCTCTCTCTCTCCCTCTCTCTCTCTCTCTCTCTCTCTCTCTCTCTCTCTCTCTCTCTTCTCTCTCTCTCTCTCTCTCTCTCTCTCTCTCTCTCTCTCTCTCTCTCTCTCTCTCTCTCTCTCTCTCTCTCAGTCCCTGTCCCGTTTGTCTCTTCATCCGCCTCTCTCTATCATATGTCCGTGTCTCACTCTTACTTATTCTCTCTCCTTAAAATGTTCTCCATTTATCACCCCCTTCCCTACTCCACCCCTGTCTCGTATCTTGCTGCAAACCTTGTCTCTTTATCAGTGATGCTCACAGGAGCACTTTCTTATCTGCCCAAGAAATGGCGCAGCAATTTTCTGACCCCCCCCCCCCCCCTCCCCCCAACTGTATATTATAATTGCCTGGTAGTACATTAGTGATCAAAGACGATGAGAGTGCTAATGCAAAAGAGAAGAGGATGCATGGATGGAAGGAGCAGGGACGTAGCAGCCTCGGGAAAAGTGGTCCGGCCGTGTTTGCGAAATAGTCCATACATTGTACCCCCCTACCTTTCATGCATTTTCACATTGGCAATAAACACACGATGGCCTGTATCAACATTTGATCGCATTCTTGCTAAGAGCTTAGGCCCTCCTAGGGCTCGCGCATGCACGCACGTATCACGCACACAAGCGCGCGCGCGCGCACACACACACACACACACGCACACACACGTACGCGCGCACGCACACACACACACACACACACACACATTGGGTAGCTATCTTGTACTTTAATCACCCGTTCTCAAATTTATGCAAATAAAATCAAATCAAATCAAATTCACTTTATTATCTCCCAAGGAGAAATTTTGTTCAGGTGCCAGAATAACAAAGACATCGACATTCAGCATGCATGAATAGGAGCAAAAGTTACACATAATACACACTTAAATTAAGGATACACATTATATGTGGATACATACACGTCTAAGGATAAGCATGCATAGTTTCTTTTAACACGATGAACACACATTTAAACCTAAAAGGATCATGAGTTTAGGAGGTGGATGGAGGGGATATGCATAGAAAATGTACACTGAGAAGCAACAACATTCTGTCAATTTTTTGAAAAGGGTACGGTTAGAATCAACCCATGTTCATAAAACCGACAAAAGCAGACTTTGAAATTGAGGGTCGTAAACGTTGAGTAGGGGGTGACTAAAGTACAAGCTTTCCTTGTAAACGTGTCCAGAGAGAGAGAGAGAGAGAGAGAGAGAGAGAGAGAGAGAGAGAGAGAGAGAGAGAGAGAGAGAGAGAGAGAGAGAGAGAGAGAGAGAGAGAGAGAGAGAGAGAGAGAGAGAGAGAGAGAGAGAGAGAGAGAGAGAGAGAGAGAGAGAGAGATGACAATTGACACTTTGTTGAATATCATTAACACAATGTTAGAGAGAGAGAGAGAGAGAGAGAGAGAGAGAGAGAGAGAGAGAGAGAGAGAGAGAGAGAGAGAGAGAGAGAGAGAGAGAGAGAGAGAGAGAGAGAGAGAGAGAGAGAGAGAGAGAGAGAGAGAGAGAGAGAGAGAGAGAGAGAGAGAGAGAGAGAGAGAGAGAGAGAGAGAGAGAGAGAGAGAGAGAGAGAGAGAGAGAGAGAGACACAGAGAGAGAGAGAGAGAGAGAGACAGAGACAGAGAGACAGAGACAGACAGAGAGAGAGACAGACAGACAGAGAGAGAGAGAGCGAACGAACGAACGAACGAACGAACGAATCTTTTTTGTTTGTTGGAAAAGAATAAGCATATTACACGCTTCTTTTCACCTGCCTCACAAACAATATAAGAAAAGAACAAAAATCACATAAGAAAAGAGAGAGAACAGAAGAGGGAGGGGTTTGGTGGACAACGAGAAAGGTGTAATAACTTTACAGTTTAGAATCCAAAAATTTGTTCTAGTGAATGCGATGCGATTGCGACGATGTCTGTGAGTAATGATTCACATGAAATACTCCCGTCTAAGAATAATTCTGCTTTTTTCCCCCTCACTATCCTCAGGTAGCATACTCAATACACGAATCAAATCAAATGTCTGATACAAAAATACATACATTTCATCAGATTCATGTACGGGGGACTACAAATAGAGCGAACATAACTAGTGGGGTGTCATGAGATTCATTTAGACAGTAGAATTTCACGAGTATCATGCCTTACAAATGTCCAGTCGCATTGGAATCGAAGCCGAATAGGGCATTTGCCACGAGTGTTCGTTCTATGTACTAGACTACTAATTTGCCCGCACTCGTTCTGCCCGAGTTACGCTGACCTTTTTTAATTTAACTATCCAAATTCAACTCAGTGAAAATTCAAGGTCGCACGGCACGCGGCAAATGCCCTATTCACAATGCTTTCCGACCAACATGCATCAGCGGTCTGCTAAACATTATAAACTGATCAGTCTTGATCTTCTTTCTTCCTTTTTTGTTTGTGGCTCAAGCCACAAACCTATAACTCACTTTGTCGGTCGGTCGGTCGGTCTGTCTGTCTGTCTGTCTGTCGGTCGGTCGGTCGGTCCAAAATTGTCGCACATTTTGACAAAATTGTCGCACTTCAAATCGAGGCTACACTTCAAATTGAGGCCGCTCTTTAAAATGATGTATTTTAAAAGCGTACAAAATAATAAACATACGTAATACAGACACTACAACAGACACGACGAGTATGCGGTGCTTCTTTCGATGAGTATAAGTAGGATACATAGTTTTAAATGTTTTCCAAAAGATATAAAAAGTTACGAAATGGTGCAGAGATAACATTCTGGTTTACAGATTAAAATTATTGAAAAGCCAGGG
>CM065683.1:27461559-27466559 GCA_017654935.2 Phymorhynchus buccinoides
AGTCCCCTCGCAGCATCGCCGAGCTACTCCGAAATCGGAATGTGTCGGCGGTACACACAGCGGGGAGACCATTAAGAACTGAAAACAGGACGCACGCACGGACGGATGGACGGCCGGAAAGAAGAGGGACATAGCGGGCCTGTGACACAAAGGGCCTAGGGCACAGCGGGTAATGTAAAACTAAATACATCAGTGGATAGCTTGCATCTTGGCAAACTAGTATACCAAATTTGATGATGATAGACTGAATAGTTTTTGAGAAGTGGGACATAGCGGGCCTGTGACACAAAGGGCCTAGGGCACAGCGGGTAATGTAAAACTAAATACATCAGTGGATAGCTTGCATCTTGGTAAACTAGTATGCCAAATTTGATGATGATAGACTGAATAGGTTTTGAGAAAAACGGACGACATAGCGGGCCTGTGACACAAAGGGCCTAGGGCACAGCGGGTAATGTAAAACTAAATACATCAGTGGATAGCATGCATCTTGGCAAACTAGTATACCAAATTTGATGATGATAGACTGAATAGTTTTTGAGAAAAACGGACGAATAGCCGGACGGACGGACGGACAGACGCCAGACGAACGGACGGACCAGACAAAAACAATAGTTCCCCGAACCTTCGGCTGAGGGGACTAACAAGGAAACACGAAGTGAGTTCTCATTTTTTTCCCCACCTCCTTCTGACCCAGATGACTGTATGAAGACTGAAGGGTTTCGAGAGTGTCAGGGCCAAGGAAGTACGATATACTCAAGTACCGGACACGACGCTTCCTCTCATACGACTGGGGCTTGGAAGGACTCAAGTGGGGCACAATAATCTGAATTTGATTTTTTTTTTTTTTACTCTTCAGTTATGTTCGCTTCATATTTACTGCTCATGCTCAATGCATGGCAACCCCTTTCCCTTCTGCATGAAACAAAGAATGCAAAAGAAAAGAAAAAGTAGAAAAATACAGTTTTAATGTAACGCAAAAATGTAACGCAAGTAAAAGTAGTTTTCTGATTCAGGGGTTTATCATTATTTGTTTAAGTTTTGCTTTGGTATGGATTTCTGGAGAGGTAAATTGAAAGTAGCGAACAACGCTTAATCATATTCTCCTAAACAAAATTAACTTTGTCAGTGTTTCGGGGGCTTCGGTATCAAACTGATATTTGAACAACGACAAAGCCGTGTCGCCACGGGTCGACCTGGTATTGCGGTAGCTCCAGGATCGACCCACTTATCACGAAGACAACCGCATCAGAAGAATTTGTCCCTTAAGGGCAAACAACCACGAATGATGTGAAACTTTCTTTCTAGTCAACACAGACATCTATAGTTCTCTGGATGTGATACAAACAGATACATAAACAAACAGACAGTGAAAAAACATCCCCACCACATCCACCACCACCACCACCACCACCAACAACAACAATAATCTAAACACTCCTAATCGTAAACGATGGAATAGTACGATTTTGAATATTTCCAAAGGAACTTGTTTTCAAATCAATCAGCAGCGCAAGCCGTTTCCACCGTCAAACAATGTTTCAATCAGGTCCTCCGAAATAGATGTTGCTTTCTTTGCTATCTGGAAGTCATTGTTGGAAACGAAAGACTGGCAGGCATGCATAATTATATTATGTCACGGGAAAGTGTAGATTCCAGGAAAATTCAGAAAATTTCCATTACAAAATCAGAATACCAAATTTTCATTCGGAAAAATTCTGAGTTTTCCCAATCTCAGGAAGATTAAGCATTTTCCCAGTAAAATTCGCGGATTGAAATTTTTTGTGATGCATGCATACTAGTCTTGCATTCTTTCAAGAACCTTGGTGAGCGTCACTTTGCACTCATAAGTCTAGTCTTGTATCCATAACCCGTTGTCAACCCTATGGTTCGGCAAGTCGTCTTGCATATCACCCCTTGTATGTGATAAAAAAAAAAAAAAAAAAAAAAAAGATGTTGGTAATCCCACAGCGATACAAGATGAAAACAGGATGGCAACACCATGTAAACGTAGTCCCAGTTACCAGCAACACCCACACACATAAATACACCCCGTCACCCGTCACACACACTTTACTGTCTATAAGAGGCTACGCCTAAGTAGACATTAAACCAACCAGAGAGAGAGAGAGAGAGAGAGAGAGAGAGAGAGAGAGAGAGAGAGAGAGAGAGAGAGAGAGAGAGAGAGAGAGAGAGAGAGAGAGAGAGAGAGAGAGAGAGAGAGAGAGAGAGAGAGAGAGAGAGAGAGAGAGAGAGAGAGAGAGAGAGAGAGAGAGAGAGAGAGAGACAGACAGACAGACAGAGAGAGAGAGAGAGAGAGAGAGAGAGAGAGAGAGAGAGAGAGAGAGAGAGAGAGAGAGAGAGAGAGAGAGAGAGAGAGAGAGAGAGAGAGAGAGAGAGAGAGAGTGAGAGAGAGAGAGAGAGAGAGAGAGAGAGAGAGAGAGAGAGAGAGAGACACTTGACACTTGAAAACTTTATTACGCAAGGATTGAGATTTTAGGCCAGGCCTATTCTTACATTCTGTCCTTGATACAGAAACAAGACTTATACAAAACGAGAAGGCAAACAGATAATAATGATATGAACATGCATGATGATGCAAAACATCAAAGTGAACACATTTAGAGAGAAATAATATAAACAATAACTAACAAGTAGGGGTGGGGACAAGAAAAGGGAGAGAGAGAGAGAGAGAGAGAGAGAGAGAGAGAGAGAGAGAGAGAGAGAGAGAGAGAGAGAGAGAGAGAGAGAAGAGAGAGAGAGAGAGAGAGAGACTGGACACTGGACACTGGACACTGGAAAACTTTATTTGACAAGGATAAAGATTTTAGGCACTGTGAAAAAGAGAGAGAAAGGTAGAGAGAAAGAGAGAGAGAGAGAGAGAGAGAGAGAGAGAGAGAGAGAGAGAGAGAGAGGAGAGAGAGAGAGAGAGAAGAGAGAGAGAGAGAGAGAGAGAGAGAGAGAGAGAGAGAGAGAGAGAGAGAGAGAGAGAGAGAGAGAGAGAGAGAGAGAGAGAGAGAGAGAGAGAGAGAGAGAGAGAGAGAGGAGAGAGAGAGAGAGAGAGAGAGAGAGAGAGAGAGAGAGAGAGAGAGAGAGAGAGAGAGAGAGAGAGAGAGAGAGAGAGAGAGAGAGAGAGAGAGAGAGAGAGAGAGAGAGCACTGCCCAAGATTGATGATAGCAATGGAAAGAAAGACGCGAACGAAGGAGAAAGTTTAACAAAGTTAGGGGGCCAAGGTTTCCGCAACACAAAATGGATCAAAGACTCAATGGTGGCATCGAAGAGGCATTAACGCCTTTAGTGTAATGCCCATTGTTATTGTGCAGGGAAGCGGTACATGTGCTGGAACACTCTGCACTGTCGCCTCTTGGCACCACAATGATGTAGCACCCATGTCACTGAAAGGCATCAGATGAGGGTCTGGTATCCAGTGACCTTATATGATCTTAATCTTGGGAAGTAAGGGTAGGCCCTATTTTATGCGTGTTACAGAGGAATCCTCAATATTGCACATATTATAATCTTTTTCTCTGCCCAGGTAAGTTTGATTGAAAGTTTTAGCTGAAACATGGCTGGTGTTGAAAGGGTTTTAACATGGACAGAAATCTTTTATGAAGTAGTCTATCATGCTCTCGTGGTTGGCATTAATTGTGAAAGTAGTGGACGGAGTTATGTAACCGGGTATCATCCTCAGGGCATTTGGGAATTGCTATGCCTAGTTGGATTATGTACTGGTCTGTAGGAGTAATGTGGCTACTGAATTTCATACACGTATATGCTACGCACACACGTACACGCACACGTAACCCCCCCCACCCACACCCACACCCACACACGCGCGCGCGCGCGCGCACACAAACACATACATACATACATACACACACACGTGCGCACGCACAGAGAGAGAGAAAGAGAGAGAGAGAGAGAGAGAGAGAGAGAGAGAGAGAGAGAGAGAGAGAGAGAGAGAGAGAGAGAGAGAGAGAGAGAGAGAGAGAGAGAGAGAGAGAGAGAGAGAGAGAGAGAGAGAGAGAGAGAGAGAGAGAGAGAGAGAGAGAGAGAGAGAGAGAGAGAGAGAGTACATTGTGAAACAAACGATCAAACAAACAAATAATACAGAATTCTTATTCCCCATACTAGCAGTGAACGCTAACTGTTTAAAAAAAAAAAAAAAACTCACAGAGAATAACGAGGCTCATGCTCATCTCGACAAAGTCATGATAATGAGGAAGATGTGGTTCATTGTTTTGTTTGATTGTTTGAAAGCATATTCCTTTTTTTTTTTTTTTCTCTTTTTCTCCCCCCCCCCCCCCCCCCCCCAGGTGCATTGCCGCTCAGCGTTGTGTGTTTCAGTACAATATTAAAGAATACAAACGAAATACTTTAGCTACCCCCCCCCCCCCCCCCCCCACCCCCCCACTTAAATCAATTTTCGCATTTACAATTTTCACTGACATAAATGATGAAAGTTCGTTTAACGTCCTCCGGCCTGGAACAGGCACATATGGGACAGTAATAACTATAAAGATAGTGGGACGATCCTGGAGGTACTGCAATACCAGGAAAGTCCCGAAGTTTAAAAAAAAAAAAATCAAGATGTATTGACTTTTTTTTTTTTTTTTATATTTTTTTTACTGAGAAGCGAATAAAATCCGATTAACGTCCTCCGGTCTGAAACAGACACATATGGGACATTAGTAGATATAAAGATGGTGGGAACCGAACGATCCTGGAGGCAATGCCCGGAGGCAGTGCAACTCCAGGAAAGTCGCGAATTTTTTATCGATACAGATGTATAATACAATTTCACTGAGAAGCAACATTCTGCAATTATTTTGGGAAAGGGATAGCCTTGTTGGATTATTTTCATAAAACTAAAAGAAGTAGACGTTTCGAGTGAGGGTCCACATCTCAGTCCAAGCGACAAAGAGGGACACCGGGTGACAAGCTTGACAATTTTGTTTATTAAAACTCGGGCGGCTGAAACTGAAAGGACGGAGAGCCT
>CM065683.1:27471559-27474059 GCA_017654935.2 Phymorhynchus buccinoides
GCAGAAGGAGGAGTGAGGAGGAGGGAGCAGAGTAAGAAGAAGAAGAAGAAGAAGAAGAAAGAAGGAAGAAGAAGAAGAAGAAGAAGAAGAAAGAAGAAGAAAGAAGAAGAAGAAGAAGAAGAAGAAGAAGAAGACGAAGAAGAAAGGAGAAGGAGGCAGAAGAATAAGAAGAAGAAGAAGAAGAAAAGAAGAGAAGAAGAACGAAGAAGACGAAGAAGAAGAAGAAGAAGAGACGAAGAGAAGAATAGAGGAGGAGGAGAAGAAGACGACAAAAAAAAGAAATTCAAGAGCTTCCCTTCCCCCTCCCCCATTTCTTTTACCCCCTCCTTCTAACCCCATACCCCATACACACACGTGCATATTTTTGCCACGTACAATACAATTATAATTATTGATTTTTTTTTTTCCTCGTGTAAATTGCTAGTACTAAAACATGATTTTTGTCATTTGTTTATACTGGATTCGTTGTAATAATGTGTTATGACAGTTTTGACACGACAAAGCAAACGAAAAAAAAACATGAATTCATTTATAAATAATTGTCTATCATAATTATCGTACAACAGTGATTGTGCGTGGGAAAACCAGACATAATGGAATTTTGGCATAAATTGAGGTTTTAGTTTTTCATGATCGTGCAAAGATGCCTTGTGAATACACAGAAACCCGAATTGAGTTATCTTGTTTAGTTTTTTTTTAATTGTATAAGTATTTGAAGTTTGGCATTCGAGATAGATCATTAATTTTGCAGAAATTGGACATAGAAGGCGTAATCTTGCTTCTTTCTTTCTATTGACTTGATTTAAAAAAACTAAAACAAAATCAAATAAACAAAGAAATCATTCAACATTGTCTTTCATGTTGTGGGTACTGGTTGAATACATAAAAATAGACATACATGTTCCCTAAATAGAAAATTGATATTGTTGGGGTTGTTGACTATTCAGTCAGTTTTGGCTTTTGCTCAAACACATTCTGAGCGACTTATGTAGGATTTTCCCATGCACCATCTTATTTATTTTAAAAAAACCTTTTACGTCTAAGCATTACAGTGGTCACAAAGTCATGGACTCAGAACGTTGCGAATGTACGGATACAAAAACTTGAGCAAAGGTAGATGTAGGACTACAACGCAAATGTCCTCTTTTTGTACTCTATGTCATGGCTATATCATTATGATATATGAAAATAATTTATAGAAAGTATGTGGTACATGACAAGAAGAGAAGAGGAGGAGGAGGAGGAGGAGGAGGAGAAGAAGAAGGAGGATGAGGAGAAGAAGAAGAAGGAGGAGGAGGAGGAGGAGGAGGGGAGGAGGAGGATAGGAGGAGGAGGAGGAGGAGGATAATAATAATAATAATAAGAAGAAGAAGAAGAAGAAGAAGAAGAAGAAGAAGAAGAAGAAGAAGAAGAAGAAGAAGAAGAAGAAGAAGAAGAAGAAGAAGAAAAGAAGAAGAAGAAGAAGAAGAAGAAGAAGAAGAAGGAAGAGAAGAAGAAGAAGAAGAAGAAGAAGAGGAGGAGGAGAAGGAGGAGGAGGAGGAGGAGAAGAAGACGACACAAAAAAAAAAATTTCCAGAGCTTCCCTTCCCCTTCCCTCATACCCCCTCCTTCTAACCCCATACCCCCCCCCCCCCCACACACACGTGCACATTTTAAAGAGCAAAACGAGACAACGTAAAAAGAAAGAACCCAAAATAAGAATTCGATATATAATCCCCCCACCCGACCGGGGTAATCCGAAACTGTCACTCTAAATATCCTCCCCTCTCTTTTTTTTCTTTTCATATCACCCCCCCCCCCACACGTTCCACCCCACCTCACCCTATTTCCCCCTCCCCCACTGATCACTCCTTGAGTCTGGAATTTGAGCTGTGTTTTCCCATCATCGCAAGATGCCTCCTCCTCCTCCTCCATTTCAATTTGTGCATGCAGTGCTGGAATCATCAGAGTTAGATTAGATTATGTCACATCCGTCTGTCCTTATTGAGAGATAGAAAAAAAAGGGTATCGCAGCGTTTGACTTTGTAAACTTAATTCTATGTAATTTATGAGACCCAGCTCCATGAAAGGGACATTAAGTCGCAGGGCTAGTTTCTCACAACAGGCTTGCGCTGCAAAGTCACAAATATCATTTTTGTGTCAATTATGAGTTATGTGTATTTTTGTGTTCTCTATTATCTGATCTTTCATATTTTTAAAGGATCATCTTTAATATTGGTCTCTAAATAGTTTTATAAGTGTTTTAAGACAAGTAGCTCAATGCATTTGCTTCAGCTAGGCTAGAATTTAGACAGTGTTTTCTCAAAATGGCCGGTGTCGTATATAATACTGTCGCCGTGGGATCGTGTCGCAGCGATAGCATTTCACGTGAAATACTGTTGCAGCGATATTATTTTCTGAAACAAACTGTCGCGCGACAAATTTTCACGAAAAATGTCGTATAAAATATTGTCTCATGACTTAAAATACTGTCGCTCCAAATTTTGCGACAGGACACTGT
>CM065683.1:27481559-27484059 GCA_017654935.2 Phymorhynchus buccinoides
GACTATAAAGTACCTAATACCTAATACCTAATACCCATTTAAGACCTACATCTCGGAGACATTGCCCTTATTTGCAAGCATTAAAATTACCTCCCTTATGCAACTCCCTCCCATTTAACACCTCATGTTGGTTGATTTTTGAAGGTCTTATATAAGGAAATTGAACAAAGGGGGATAACTCTCTTTCTAATTAACTCCACTCCACCAAAGTTGATTACGATACCAATCATCTAGCAACGCGTGGATCAGAGCCAAAGGGAGGCAAGCAAAGCATCAACTTTGGTGGATGGGGAGTTAATTATAAAAAGAGTTCTCCCCCTTTGTTCTATTTCGTCATCTCCTCTCTTGTCCTAACTATTTCATTCTTATATAAGGGAGGTTCCACTTTATAAGCATTAACGTCAATTCATCGCATCTTTAATACTACCTTTACTTGTGGCGGTGCCATAGCCGATGAAGTTTAACCGAGGCGTGGTCACCGCTACAGCTATCTGTATTAATTTAAAAAAATCGGGACTTTACTGGTTTCGTACTGCCTCCGGGCATTGCCTCCAGTATTGTTCCCACCATATTTGTATTTACAAATGTCCCATATGTGTCTGATTCAGACCAAGAGGACGTAAAACACCATTTTCGCTCGCTCGCGATAAGCATTAACGTGTTTTAGCTTCTGCGGGTTCTCCTTTCTTTGGACTGCAGAGTCTTGTGCAAACTACAGTGTAATACAAAATACAGAGTGACCTATAATTCCTCGTGACAAGTAGTTAGACCCCGCTTTCGTAGTAACAAACCGATCTCGCAGACACAGTTTGGCCGTGGAAATGCAACGCAGTTAGTGAGTTGCATAAGATCAGACTCTGCAGTACAATCTGAGTTACATCACAGGGGGGTGATTAAGCCAGTAATTACATGGGTATTTTCAGTAACCAGCCCTCGGGCATCCAGGTAACATGTAACTTGGTTCAGCAGATCCATGGAACAAGTCCACAAGCACCAATTAACAACAAACAGCCGGCCGGCTGCAGTAGCCTTTGTTGGATGTCACGTTTCGCTTCTCTCCCTTCAGTCCAGGAAGTCACGTGGGTAGCCGAGGCTATTCTGGGCCACTAACCCGGATGTACGACGCGTTGCGCGGGTAAGGGAACACGGAAGATCGAAGAACGATAAGCATGCTGCCGTCATTGTTTCATTTTTATTATTTTATATTCATACGCATCTGTTTGTCACGATATAATGTTAAAAACGTACTGATGAAAGGATGGTATGTCTGAAATTCTGTTTTCTGTTTCTTTTTTGGATTGTAACGAGGTTACATGATAGGCCTATTTAGCAACGCCATTATTAATATTTTCTTCTTTTTTCTTTTGAAAGAAAAGATCAGATTGCCATGAAAGGGAAGGAGTGAAACAGCTCCTGCCTCGAACAAACTTATAAACCGCTAAGATAAATATATATAAACAAAGAAAATAAAACGAGACACACAACAATCGAAATGTCATCGATTCAAATCAATTACTTTCTGAAAGATAACATTTAACTATTGTTCACTAATCGTTATCATAACGACAATAATAGCACCAAACGCGATTACCATTGCCCTTTACAAGGCCCCCCTTTTTGAGGGGGTTGGAACAGGGTTGGGGGTGGGGGTGAGGGTGGGGTTGAGGTGGTGATAAAAATGGTAATGTGAGTGAGGCAGTGGGGGTGGGGGGGGGGGGGGGGGGGGGGCGGAACGAAGTACCGGTATTAATATCGTATCTCCCTAAATGTCTTATATTCATTGAGCATCTAGTTAGTCCCCGAGCCGAAGGTTCGGGGAGCTATTGTTTTTGTCTGATCCGTCCGTCCGGTGTCCGTCCGGTGTCCGTCCGTCCGCCCGGCGTGCCTCCGTCCGGCTATTCGTCCGTTTTTCTCAAAAACTATTCAGTCTATCATCATCAAATTTGGTATACTAGTTTGCCAAGATGCAAGCTATCCACTGATGTATTTAGTTTTACATTAAGGTCAAGGTCGCGCCAGTCACGGGGTTCAAACCCCGAAACACATAATCGCTAATATCTCGCGAAGTTTTGCATGTATTTTAATGCAGTTTTTTTCCACAACATTTCTTGATGAATGGTCTATAACACAGGTGTCATGAATTTTTCTGTGCGCGCGTGTGCGCATGATCGCGCGCGCTCAAATCACGGGTCCGAACCCCAAGGCTATATATAAAAAACTATTCAGTTACGTGCTGCTTTGATGCGTTTTTATGTAGTTACCTGCTGTTTTTATGCGTTTGTATGTATGTGCACAGCCGACACATTCCGATTTCCGAGTAGCTCGGCCATGCTGCGAGGGGACTTTGCTACCGCTCGGCGTTTCACTTGTTTATGTTTTCTTTATGATGGGCGCCCAATTTGCGTAGAAGACATCAATGGAGGAATGTGGATTATGCATCAGAGACGATAAAACTCTAACGATGCTTCACGGGGAGCAAATAACAACTTATATTACTAAC
>CM065683.1:27494059-27506559 GCA_017654935.2 Phymorhynchus buccinoides
TCTCTCTCGAGAAAAAAAGGTCGAACACAAACTGGTCGAATCTAACGAGATGGTCGATTAGAGCATAGAATAATCGTGGGACGTAGATAATAGAAAGATTGATATCAATAAGATATTGAGGGGCAGTGCCATTGACAGAGTTGAAGGTGAGGCATGCAACTTTGTATTGAATGCGAGCAGAAATAGGAAGCCTGTGAAGAGTGTGGAGTAGTGGGGTAATGTGTACTTTCCTTTTAGTTTTGAAAATCAGTCTTGCTGCTGCGTTTGGAACTTTTTGAAGTTTTTGGATTAGAGATTGAGGGCAGCCGTATAACAGAGAGTTGCAATAGTCGAGCCTAGATAGGACAAGAGAGCAAATAAGAGTCTGTGTTGCCTGAATGGTAAGGAGATGGCGGATGGAACTGATCTTTCGTAACTGTCAGTATGCAGCTTTGCAGAAGTTGTTCACGTGGGCTTTCATTGAAATGTGGGAATCAATAGCTCCGCCAAGATTGTTCACAGAAGGTATGCGATTTATGGATTGCGCACGGCCTTCCGCATGGAATATCCGCTTAACTGTGTACACGGCCATAGGTAAACACACACACTCTTTTACAAACAGAAACCCAGCGTAGGTCTAACTATTTTAACTAGTCAATATTGATATGTATATAGGACAAACATTATTAAGAGAAATATATAAATGGAGAGAGAAGGAAAATCATACAGAGAGAGACGAGAGAGAGAGAGAGAGAGAGAGAGAGAGAGAGAGAGAGAGAGAGAGAGAGAGAGAGAGAGAGAGAGAGAGAGAGAGAGAGAGAGAGAGAGAGAGAGAGAGAGAGAGAGAAGTGCGAATGCGAATGCGAATAATTTATTCAAATAGGCCAAGGCCCCTTATGAAGGGGAAGTGAACAAACAAAGATCAACAGCCATAATAAACTTAGCAATCCATCAAATAATAAATCAAAAAGGAATACAAATCATCATCATCATCAGAGATCGGTCGACGTGACATTATCTAGAGAGAGAGAGAGAGAGAGAGAGAGAGAGAGAGAGAGAGAGAGAGAGGAGAGAGAGAGAGAGAGAGAGAGAGAGAGAGAGAGAGAGAGAGAGAGAGAGAGAGAGAGAGAGAGAGAGAGAGAGAGAGAGAGAGAGAGAGAGAGAGAGAAGAGAGAGAGAGAGAGAGAGAGAGAGAGAGAGAGACGTTGACAGAGAGAGAGAGAGAGAGGAGAGAGAGAGAGAGAGAGAGAGAGAGAGATGAGAGAGGAGAGAGAGAGAGTCCGAGAGAGAGAGACAGAGAGAGAGAGAGAGAGAGAGACAGAGAGACAGAGACAGAGCGAGACAGAGAGAGAGAGAGAGAGAGAGAGAGAGAGAGAGAGAGAGAGAGAGAGAGAGAGAGAGAGAGAGAGAGAGAGAGAGAGAGAGAGAGAGAGAGACAGAGAGAGAGAGAGGGAGGGGGGAGGTTGTGCTGATGATGTGAGAGCACAGACAACCACAAACAAGAACATCCACAGACAGTGTAGTTATTGCGTATATGTCTTGATGCTGACCATGTCATAACTAACTCATAAAACACAAACGCGCGCCTATAATTTGCTTTACATCTCCATCACCCACCCCCACCCCATCCACCCGCCGAGTCGAGTGCGCATCACTTACTAACACGGGAAATTGTGCTTAAAGACCCACCACGTCACGTGTCAAAATCACGGGTTTCACGTGTTTTCCCTCTTATAGCTGGTAAGAAATCTTAAGAAATCCTCCTAGCGTAAGAGGGAATGTGACACGTGACGTGGGGGGTCTTTAAAGGCAATACATTGCAGATAAAGTCTCATATTACGCTACTTGTTTTTACTTGTCCCTCAGAGCAACCGCTCTGAGGACGTAAAACCTTCTACAAATAACAACAATCGTATTACGCATCAGATACTTGATTAGATAATGATCTATCTATCCAAAGCAGTGCAGAATACGACAAACGCGACCAATGGATGTCTGCAGAACTGCTGGGAAGTGTCAGCCTAAATTGGATCCTCATCTCCTTTCCACGGAATGTTGTCTCCGTCTGTCTGTCTCTCTGCCTCTCTCTCTCTCTCTCTCTCTCTCTCTCTTCTCTCTCTCTCTCTCTCTCTCTCTCCTCTCTCTCTCTCTCTCTCTCTCTCTCTCTCTCTCTCTCTCTCTCTCTCTCTCTCTCTCTCTCTCTCTCTCTCTCCCTCTCTCTCTCTCTCTCTCTCTCTCTCTCTCTCTCTCTCTCTCTCTCTCTCTCTCTCTCTCTCTCTCTCTCTCTTTGCTTGCCCTTACAGGGACACCCTGACGGATGAGTTTGTTTGGCAAGAAACACGTCGAGATCACCAGGAAAACACCCTTTACAGAGATCGCAACACTCCCTTTGCTCTGGTTTCCTAGAAATCAAACCGTCAAAACGGCGATTCCTCCTTGACGGATGTGCTGGAAGTCAAATTCTTTCAGTGAAAAAGAAAATGGCCGCCTGAGTTTAGACCAAATCGTTTTCTCGAAATTTTCACAATACAAGCCTTTTTATTATTATTATTTTTTTTTTTTTTGTATACAGTTTACCTAAAGGAGTTTCGCTCATAACAAAGAAAATAGCTACAATGTTTTTTTGGGTGTTGTTTTTACTGCACTACAAAAATGAAAAAGCTTCAACCACAATGAGTGAACTTCCACCCACCCTATCTAAAATGGCTTCTCTCTCCGGCATGTCCGCTATGGAGGAATCGGTTCGATTTCTAGGAAACCAGAGCAAAGTGAGTGTTCCGATCCTTGAAGAGGCTGTCTTTCTTGTGATCTCGACATGTTTCTTGCAAAAAACTCACCCGCCAGGGTCCTCCTTTAACTTTGACATCTCGCAACGATAATAAACTCTGACCTGGCTGTCACGGTGGAGGTAAATTCAGGTCGATTTGTGTGCAACGGTCGTAACCAACTGCCAAAGCGATCAGCTATGATGAAATTAAGCGAGAGAACACTGCAAGGCGTTTTGCCTTTTTGCCTTTATGATCTATACCGCTCACAAAAAGTAGAGGATATTGTGATTTGTAGGATCACCATGGGTTCAATGACGAACTGAGAAGTTCTATTCAATTTGAAAACAAAAATATGTTATTTCTTGAAGATAAAATCGAAGGCTAAAATTAATTTTGAAACGTCACGTGATTACCAGAGAAGACGGACGTCAATGGGTGCAATGTCCACAGTCACAAACATAGTCATAAAACAGTTCAAAATGTGTTGGACCACGGTTTACTGCAAGGCATAGCGGGGCATTTGATTGAAAAATCGTCAGGAGACCTTGTAGACCGTGGGAAGATCTGGGTTTCGTGGATGTGAAGGTGGTCTTGCACAAAATGTGCTCAGTGGAGACACGAATTGTCATTTTGGGGGTTGCAATCTGCCCAACGCTGGCGTTTTTTAAATTTCAGCTTGCACCATTGTAACGGTCATAAGAGTGTCTAGGGACGCCGGGGAAAAAAACCCATTGCGCTGTAAATCCTCTGGACAATCTTCAGGAGACTGTTCCAGAGCATGAAAAGGCATTGCCTTAAATGCTTGGTAGCAAACAGTGGCCCAACAATCTGTCAACCGTGTAAAAGTGTTTTGTGATTTGGAATGTATAAACACACCCACTGATGTGTATCGCCTCTGGCAGTCACGTGACATATTAACATTATTTTCTTGTATTCGATTTTACAACCACGAAAGACTGAACTATCATTTTCACATGAAATGAAACTTATGGTCTGGTTATTGAACCCATGGTGGTATTGCAAAATCAACATCCCCTACTTTTTGTGAGCAATGTAGGTGCTTGAAACTTCGGGTTTATGTTCACCCCTTCCTTCTTATCCAAGCATCCGTCTTATCTACGCTTAGATCTATGCTACTTTCGCTCTAACATTATTTCTGATGCCTCCTTTTTTTCCCCACCAATCCCTCACCCCCACCCCCTTCTCCACCCGAACTCCCCGAGCTTCTTCTGCAAATGTTAGGATCTTCTGTTCCTCCTCTTCCTCTTCCTCCTTCTCCCCCTCCTTCTTTCCCTCCTCCTCCCCCCCCCCCTTCTACTCATCTTCCTGTTGTTGTGTTTTCTTGGTTTTGGCGTTCGTGACATTTTTCGAGTTAAAAAAAATACCAAAGCTTAGGAGCCCGGTCTGTCCAAAAAGGATTGGTTCTAGCATTTTATATCATATATACTGCCCGGCAAAAAACACACCTACACACGTGCATTTTATATACGCATTTAATCAACGGCTCACTCATATCACTTTAGATTTTGCAGATGTCTAATGGTCGACTTATGGCGATATTTTGTTCACGCCAGAGGGCAGTCAATGCACTAGGGGCTTAACGCGATTTTCTTAGTTGGGCGTAGTAAGGAGAGAGAGATGGTAGGACTCACTCTCTCTCTCTCTCATTTTCTTTATCCCAACTAAGAATATAGAATGATTAGCCCCACACGAGCGACATGTCTGGCGTGAAAACAATCACTAAGTTATTCAATTAGTGTGTACACACACTTTTAAGTTTTATTGCATTCGAGCGATTAAGTTCGACACAATAGCTCAACAAACAACACCATCCCCAAATTGGAAAATCACAAAAGCATGGCTTACACAAAAAGTGCACTTTGAAATGATTTGAACGAGGCATTGTTTTATGCGCGTATGAAATGCATGTGTGTAGTTGCTTTTGCCGGACAGTATATTATATTATTTATCTACTGTAAAAATTCCTTGGCGCTTCTGAAACACCTAGCCATCATAATAATAATAGGCCTAATAATAGGCCTAATAATAATAATAATAATAATAATAATAATATAATAATAATAATAATAATAATAATAATAATAATAATAATAATTAGCATTCATAGAGCCTAATCTTAAAAAAAGCCCTAAGCGCTTACAATAATAAATGAATAAACCAGCAAGCAATATAAATAAATAAACGACAAAAAAATATATTATACACACACGCGCGCGCGCGCGCACGCACGCACACACGCACGCACAAACACACGCACACACACACACACACACACACACACACACACACACACACACACACACACACACACACACACACACACACACACACACACACACACACACACACACACACACACACACACACACACACACACACACACACACACACACACACACACACACACACACACACACAAACACACACACACAACACACACACACACACACGAATGCACACACACACACACACACACACACACACACACACACACACACATACACACACCACACACACACACACACACAACACACACACACACACACACACACACACACACACACACACACACACACACACACACACACACACACACACACACACACACACACACACGCATGCACACAAACACACGCGGATGGAAGGGGCACAGTACTTTGGAAACAAATATAGCAGGCTGTGATTTGAAAAGAGTAGTAAGAGGACGACTCATTGTGGCGGTACCATAGCCGATGAGGTTTAACCGAGGCGTGGTTACCGCTACACCTATCTGTATTGTTAAAAAAATCGGGACTTTACTGGTGTTGCACTGCCTCCGGGCATAGCTCCAGTATTGATCCCACCATCTTTGTATCTACAAATGTCCCATATGTGTCTGTTCCAGACCGAGAGGACGTAAAACACCATTTGTCAAAAGAGTAGTTTTGAGAGAAGACTTAAATGAACGAGTGTGTTAGACTAGAACTTCTCGTTTGTCCATCAAGCTTGATCGATTTCGTTTATTGCGAAACTAAATAGGTGCTACTCCCCAGCACTCCTGCATTGGTGAGACAAACTGCACCCTTCTTTACTTACCGTCAGGGTTCTTGTCTCTTTAACTTCCTGCGGAAAGTCGACTAGTTTTACTTATACGGGGTGTTATCTAATTACGAAGTAAAATACATTAACGTCAGCAGTCCTTACCTTCAGCTTACATAAACTGACAAAGTTTACTGAACAAACCGTCAAATACATTAATATCAAACCATGAAGAATGTTGACTCACATGCAGATTCAAACAAAAGGTGAATTGGAAAAAAAGAAAGAAAAAAAAATCCGCCCAAGAAACCATCTATTTTTTGGTTCCGCTTACGCACTGGGAAAGCAATTATTATCCCTGAAAAATGGTTGAATAGGAATTGTTCGGAAATAATTAAGGGGAGTAATTTCATGGTGTGTGGGAGTGATCTGGCCTAATTCAGTCGGTCAAACAGGGGAAGTCACTCTACCATCAGCTCTCGTAGCCTATCGACTCGTGTGTTTGAGCAGACATACAGCACTTAGAACACCGTGCGTCATTCTAAAACAAATCATGTCATTTATATTTTTACTTCAACATGTTGCAAGTTTTATCAGTTTGTGGCCACTGGCCACCCCTAATTTTTCACACACAAAAACTGTTTGCAAATCGCTGACTCGCATCCTGCGGTTTCAAGCTTCGACGCCATCGTTGCATTGTTGCTATGGTATTTGAGCGAGTAATGGAGGTAAGCAACTCTCATTTTCACGAAGCGCTCTCCCCTAGTTTTTTTCTTTTCTTCCGAAAATCGTCTATTAGTGTGTGCTTCTAACGTATCTAGGGCCTAATTACCAAGACGATCAAAACAAACCTAGGTGACTTTCTTTGCTCACATTCATCTGACAACATTGAAACGACCTCTTGCTTGATGTACTGACGCCCCACACACCATTCTTCTCTTCCCTTAAGAACATGTTGACGAATCGTGTTTGAAGATATTTGTTTTTCTGCTTTCGTATTTTGCTCTGATCCCCTTTGTTTCCCAGGAAAGACGGTGCGAGATCAAAAGGGACAGGCGGGTCGGCAATTAATTGATAATAGGGTTTTGTAAATACATTTCTAGTGTTGTTGACGAATGCAAACTTCAACCGGTTGGGGAGGGGGACGGGTAGGATGGTGGTGGTGGTGACTACATTCTGGGCAAACTTGAAACATTGTGATTATCTGTCCTACTAGACTGATCTGTGTTCTTTTTGTCGAGATGTTTATAAGGTGACTCGGTGTTGCACAGTGGCACCTCCCTTATAAGACCTTCAAAAATCATCCCAAATGGGGTCTTATAGGGAGGGGTCTTATAAGGGAGGTAAGTTTAACCCTTTCACCGCCAATGTCGCATTTTAGCACCACAGTGATTTAACACCTATGTCACTAAAAGGCATCAAATTGGGGTCTATTATCCAAAGACCCCGTTGTCTTAGTTTTGGGAAGTAAGGATAGACCTTATTTTATATATGTCACAGAAGAATCCCCAATACTGCAGATGGATTGTGTTCTATACCCAGGTAAATTGAATGGAAATATTTGGCTGAAGTATGGCTGGCGGTGAAAGGGTTAATACTTACAAAGAAGGGCAAAATGTCTCAGAGAAGTAGGTCTTACGTGGGAGGGAGTCTTATAATGGGAGGTCTTTATAAGGGAGGTTCCACTGTATTAAACAATACATTGATCTACACACCATAAAGGGGCACACTAACTGCATACGATTCAATCTAACTGCGATCCGATTGTGAGGCGTGATTCTCGTGCAATTCTACTGTCTAAATGAATCTGATCACATCCTACTAGTTTTTGTTCACAATAATTTGTAGTCCCCTCGTACACGAATCTGATCAAATAATCTGTATTTGTGAGTCAGGCATTTGAAGTGATTCGTGAATTGGGGTCCGGGTCTACACGAGTATAGCGAACGAAACCAAAGACACTGAAAAGAAAAGACTAACACCCGGTCCCTTTTCCCTATATGAGTAGTGAGGACTGAAACACTGGTTATGTCCCTTTTAAGCGTGACACATTTACACGTCAATAGGCCAGTTGAATTCTCCGTTCAAATTCCAGTCTGAGGTTTTGGATAGCCGCCACCGTGAATGGTGTAACTACCCCACTAACAATAACTCTATCAGCCCGGCTCGCCGTAACTCTTAAGTAGTCCATCTTACGCTTTTAGAGTCTTTGACGAAACTAGAATTATTTTTAGACGGATGTATTTCACGAGAATCGCACCTCAAAACATCTTCACAATCGGATGGCAGTTGGGTTGAGCCGTATGCTTTGTCAGTCGGCCCCTTCAGGAACCCCCAACCGTTAAAACCCCCCACCAATGATGTGACCATCATTGAGAGGTTCCACGGGCCACATCTGGGTTGAGTTTCTCTAGATAACGGTCGTCGCGCGAATAACGCTTACGCCAAACGGGGCCTAAGAAACACTTTAGAAAACGTTTGCGGAAGAATATTACAAGCTCTTGTCTGATTGGTCAATTTACATTTTTTTTTTAACAAACTTTAATGGACCAATCAACAACAAGAAACGTATTCACCCCCTACTAGTTCCGGATAGTTCGCTGCTTGTTCGGTGTTTGGCAAGAACTATCGGCAAACGAAGGGTGTTTCTTAGACCGTTTTCGCCGATTTGAGCGAGCGCAACGTAACGTTAGTCCTTGTGAAACGGCCCCCTGAACTACTAGTCATAAAACATCTAGTCGTAGTCCTATGTCGGCCAATGTTTATTTTTCGGGTGCAGGGGCGGATTATGGAGGGGGTGGGGTGTGTGCGTGCTGTAGTTGCACGGAAACCCCTTTCGGCTGCCTTAATAAATAATGAAAAAAGAATCTCTCTCTCTATCTCTCTTTCTCCCTCCCCCCCCCCCTCTCTCTCTCTCTCTCTCTCTCTCTCTCTCTCTCTCTCTCTCTCTCTCTCTCTCTCCTTCTCTCTCTCTCTCTCTCTCTCTCTCTCTCTCTCTCTCTCTCTCTCTCTCTCTCTCTCTCTCTCTCTCTCTCTCTCTATCTCTCTCTCTCTCTCTCCATTTTTAAAAAACTTGATTGCGTTATGTCAAATGTTCTTGCTTGATGCATGGCATGAATGTGTGAGTGAGAGGGCAAGGTGCAAAGAAGCTATTGTACCTGATCCTTTTTACCCTCAATAAAACATTCATATTTCGTATTTCGTATTTCGTATTCTCTCTCTCTCTCTCTCTCTCTCTCTCTCTCTCTCTCTCTCTCTCTCTCTCTCTCTCTCTCTCTCTCTCTCTCTCTCTCTCTCTCTCTCTCTCTCTCTCTCTCTCTCTCTCTCTCTCTCTCTCTCTCTCTCTCTCTCTCTCTCTCTCTCTCTCTCTCTCTCTCTCTCTCTCTCTCTCTCTCTCTCTCTCTCTCTCTCTCTCTCTCTGCTTTGTCTTATGTATATGTCAACACTGACTCGTTAATGTAGATGATGTATTGTTGACTCATGCTGATTTCAAATAACCATAAACTTTTCACAAAACCTACTGGACCCCCTGTCTTTATTTACAGCTTAACCCAGCCTTGGGGTGAGAAGTCTGCTGCAGTTAACGAAATACACAGACATCAACACTAGTAAAGAAACACCCACTCAAATAGCTCTGTTTTTCACGTTTGGACGCAACGATTGTCAAAATGGTGCTGAATTTTGTGGAAATGGCAAACCATTTAGCTACGAAAATGACCAACTAATGTAGTTTTGCATGTAAACCTAGTTCCATTCCCTTCTGTTCAGCATCCCCAACTTCTGTATACTGAGCAAATAAATGTATAGGGACGTTTGTTACCAAATGGTGGATTTAAAAAAATGCGTTCTATGCACAGTTAACTGGACTCATCACACTGAAACAGCCCCCAATGGCATTTAACCCTTTGACCGCCAAAATCGCATTTAAGCACCACAGGGATTTATCACCTATGTTACTAAAAGGCATCACATTGGGGTCTATTATCCAAAAACTATTCTCTTAGTTTTGGGAAGTAAGGATAGACCTTATTTTACATGTGCCACAGAAGAATCCCCAATACTGCAGACGGATTTTGTTATCTACCCAGGTAACTTTAATGGGAATTCTTGCCTGAAGTACGGCTGGCGGTGAAAGGGTTAATATAATGCCTTTGATGCAAAATCAATATCACAAAATTGTACGCACCAACCGTACTGTCCCCAGTAAACCGTGTGTTGAAAGCTTTTCAAAAGTTGTTTTGTTTTATTTAAAACGTAACGTAATATATTCAAGATTAGAAGGCTACGCCATTCTTCAATGCATGCTGATTTGTTCGTACACTATTCTCTCTACCAACGGTGTTGTGGAATCCGTGGAATTAATACAAAATATGGCCATTCTAAAGGTCAGACTACAGGAATCAAGAAACTAACAAACGGACAAACAAACAAATTAGTACCTAAAATATTGCGTTCGCACACACATGCACACACACTCACATACTCCGTCCCCGCGCACAAAATCTCTCTCTCTCTCTCTCTCTCTCTCTCTCTCTCTCTCTCTCTCTCTCTCTCTCTCTCTCTCTCTCTCTCTCTCTCTCTCTCTCTCTCTCTGTTTTTTTAAAATTCTATCTCTTTCTCTCTATGTTTGTCTCTCTATGCGTGCCATGTTTGTGTTCTATGTTCGTATATGTACAAAGGACAGATTGGAAGACTAGGCGTTGCCTAAAATCTTTATCCTTGAAAAATAAAGTTAAAGTTTTCAAGTTTTCTCTGTCTGTCTGTCTGTCTCTCCCCCCCCCCCTTGCGTTTATCTCTGTCTCTATCTGACTGTCTATCTGTCCGAAATTCAATCCCTTCCTCCCCCCCCCCCCGCCTCTCTCTCTCTCTCTCTCTCTCTTTCTCTCTCTCTCTCTCTCTCTCTCTCTCTCTCTCTCTCTCTCTCTCTCTCTCTCTCTCTCTCTCTCACCAATCTGTGCGTGTGTTCTCTCTTGCGCTCGCGTATTGTGTGTATATTCTGAACTGTCAGAGGCAGAAAAGCGGAAAATAGAGAAAAGTGAAAGCCCCCCCCCCCCCCCCCCCCCCCCCCCCCAGTGGCAAAGCTAACCCACAGTCATTTGGGCGGACACGAGTGTAAACTAGTGAATGTCTTTAAATTTTGTTAAAAAAAAAATTTGGGGGGGTATTTTTGTCTCTTTTTCTGACACTTATGTAAGGTCTGTGAGCCTTAGTGGAGAAAAAAAAGTTCCAGCTATGAAATGTATAAATTTTATCTTCTGACATTTTTGTTTGTGATGTTGTTGTTATTAAACTATTCTACTTTTGTTCCCCTAGCCAAGCGGCGGGAACTATTGTTTTTGTTTCATCCGGCCATTCGGCGCGCGCGTCTGCGTGCGCCCGTCCGTACGTTCGTGCTCGACCTTGTCCACGAGGGAACGTTGCACCCAACTCAGGTTCAGCCTTGTGCTGTTGTTGTTGTGTTTGTTGTTAATGGTCTTGTTACTGCTGTCGGTTTTGGAGATTCTTGCAGCTGTTGTTGTGTTTGTTGTTAATGGTCTTGTTACTGCTGTCGGTTTTGGAGATTCTTGCAGCTGTTGTTGTGTTTGTTGTTAATGGTCTTGTTACTGCTGTTGGTTTTGGAGATTCTTGCAGCTGTTGTTGTGTTTGTTGTTAATGGTCTTGTTACTGCTGTCGGTTTTGGAGATTCTTGCAGCTGTTGTTGTGTTTGTTGTTAATGGTCTTGTTACTGCTGTCGGTTTTGGAGATTCTTGCAGCTGTTGTTGTGTTTGTTGTTAATGGTCTTGTTACTGCTGTTGGTTTTGGAGATTCTTGCAGCTGTTGTTGTGTTTGTTGTTAATGGTCTTGCTACTGCTGTCGGTTTTGGAGATTCTTGCAGCTGTTGTTGTGTTTGTTGTTAATGGTCTTGTTACTGCTGTCGTTTTGGAGATTCTTGCAGCTGTTGTTGTGTTTGTTGTTAATGGTCTTGTTACTGCTGTCGGTTTTGGAGATTCTTGCAGCTGTTGTTGTGTTTGTTGTTAATGGTCTTGTTACTGCTGTCGGTTTTGGAGATTCTTGCAGCTGTTGTTGTGTTTGTTGTTAATGGTCTTGTTACTGCTGTCGTTTTGGAGATTCTTGCAGCTGTTGTTGTGCCTTATTTTGTTTACAGTTGTGTCTGTTTATTTTCTTTAAATAAAATAATGTTATCGTGTTGTCGTTGTTGGTTTTCTTCTCGCTGCTGGCGCAGTGGGTGGATGCCTCGTGCCTCCATACGGGGAGCTGGACTATCCCGCTCCCTCCACCAGTCTCTCCCCGTGGGGATGCCGTGTGTGTGTGTGTGTGTGTGTGTGTGTGTGTGTGTGTGTGTGTGTGTGTGTGTGTGTGTGTGTGTGTGTGTGTGTGTGTGTGTGTGTGTGTGTGTGTGTGGTTCTTTCGTAAAAATAGTTCCCCACCTTCTGGAAGTTTTGTGCTTGTAACTTCCTCTAATCTGCCACTCTCTTTGCCTCTGCTTTTTCCCCTATGCTTTCTATCATCTACTATCTTTCTGACTTATTGGCCCATTCTCCTGCCTTTAAAAAAAACACCAAAATTAAATCTTCCAAATAATGTTTCTCTTTTGAGCTCCTCCGAAATCGGAATGTGTCGGCTGTACGCAGCGGGGAGACCAGTGAAAACTGAAAACCGGACACATGCGTACCTTATCCATTATGGCCATATGGCCTGGGAACAGGGAAGAAG
>CM065683.1:27511559-27529059 GCA_017654935.2 Phymorhynchus buccinoides
GTATCCCATTTATCCCAACTCTTACGTTAAAAATAATATGTATTATAAATGAACTAAACTGACAAGAATGGCAAACCGTAAATTACCGTACAAAGCTTAAAACATATTGTATTATCTTGATACTAATGGAAAGAAAACTTGGGTCACAAAATAATGTTCGTAAATATTTGTATTCCTATGGTTTTGCATTTGCTTGCAATAACCAGGGTGTCGAAAAAATTATTGCTGCCTTTACTATTAAATGTTTCAAGTAAAGAATTATAGATCGTAGGTGGCAAGACTGGTATGACCACATAAATAGAAGTGAGAGATTTGCTGAATATAGAATTTTTTTAAGCAACTAACTGTAAAGAACCGTATTTTGGTATTTGGTATATTCTAGTCACAGAGACTTATCTCTGTGAAATCCGGGATGCTCTCCCCCGGAGAGCGCGTCGCTGCAATTTATAAAAAAAAATTGGGGGGGGGGGGGGCACAGGCTGAGGAGGGGGGGGGGGGGGGCACACTTGTAAAATCTAGCTATCAATTTGGCCATACCAGGCAGCGGGATTTCTTCCTGCTCTTACCGACTTTGAACTGCCGTGGGATTTTTACGTGCGTAAAGCGCACGGGTCAGACTAGCTTTAAGTCCCCATCCGAAAGACTCGACGTTCAGTTCGATTTTCCTGTCGAACTAGAAAGAAAGGGCGAGGCCGGGATTCGAACCCGTGTCACTCACGTTGCAGTCGCGCGCTACATTTGGCAGGCGAATGTCTTAACCACTCTTCCACCTTTCTCACCTTTTGTCTCTCCATAATTATGTAGAAATTGATATGAATACATACATAATCTAGAGCGTTAAGACGCTAAACCACCAAACGCGCGGCAGCGTTATTCGGCTCCAGTGACCTTGACCTTTGACCCATAACCTTCATTATCGAACTTGGCCTAGATCGTCCTACTACCTACCCGCATGCATAATTTGAGCACTCTAAGTCCATCCGTTCAAACGCTAGAGAGGATACATACAAACATACAAACACAAACACAAACATACAAACATACAAACACCACCTCAGACACGAGTGAAAACATTACCAATCCGCTCTCTACGATCACGGTTGGTAAAAAGTGCCCCCTCAAAGCTTAGATTAGGTGTGTCTGAAATTGCTTGCCTTACATTTAAATATGACGAAACATCTTCTAGTCATATAGTATGTCGTTAGTTTCATGATGCAGAAGAAGACATAGTTCACTTTATATTATGTTCTGTTGCCCTGTTCTTCATGACTTGAGAAATAAACCAGTTCAGTTAAAATATTATAAGTAGTTATTTCCATGTCTTTTTCGTTTGAATTTACTCATGTTACGTAGAAGCGAAAATGTCTTGTCTAATGTAGCTTTGTTTGTTTATGAACTTGAAGCTTTAGCCCTTTCGCAGCCAGCCATTTTTTAGCTAAAAAATACCATTAAACTTAACTGGGTAGAAAAGAAAAAAAATCTACAATATTGCAAATTCCTTTGTGACGTGTATAACATTAGGCCTATCCTTACTTTCCAAAATTTAGAAAATAAGGTCTTCGGATAATAGGCCATGATTTTATGAATTTTAGTGACATGGGTGTTAAACCATTGTGGTGCAAAACTACGACATTGGCGGCGAAAGGGTGATTACGAACTGCGACGTCTTAAACATACATAATGGTATAATACCATGAAAGATTAACTCATATTTATAAGTTTAACCCTTTCGCCGCCAACCATTTTTCAGCCACAAAATATCATGAAACCTACCTGAGTCACAGATAAAACAAATATCTGCAATATTGCAAATTCCTCTGTGACATGTATAACATTAGGCCTATCCTTACCTCCCAAAATTACAAAAAATAGGGTCTTTGGATAACAGGTCCTGATTTGATGCTTTTTAGTGACATGGGTGTTAAACCATTGTGGTGCAAAAATGCGACATTGGCAATGAAAGGGTTAAGATATTATTTTTTGGTCACTCATCTTTGATGCAGTGTTTGATGCGCCAAAATATATAAATGTTATGCTATGTTGGTAGCAATGCACACTAATGTTGATAACAATGTGCAAATTATGTGTAGCTATGTTGTGTTTGCCCCCATCAGATAGGGGCTTTGGCCTAAAATCTGATGACATCACTCGTATTCGTATTCTCTCTGTCTCTGTGTGTGCCTCTCTCTCTCGTTCATTAAATCATTGTTCGTTGTTTTTTCTTCTCTCTCTCTCTTTCTCTTTCTCTCTCACTCTCTCTCTCTCTCTCTCTCTCTCTCTCTCTCTCTCTCTCTCTCTCTCTCTCTCTCTCTCTCTCTCTCTCTCTCTCTCTCTCTCTCTCTCTCTCTCTCTCTCTCTCTCTCTCTCTCTCTCTCTCACACATCTCTCATCTTAAATCAACTCGACGGTTCATCTCTAGTCTCCTTTCTATTCCCTTCCTATTTTTTTGTGACGCTGTTGGGTTGGGGTGTTGGGGTGTTGGGGTGGGGGTGTGCGTGCGGGTGGTTGCGGTGAGGGAGTGGGTGGTTGGGGGTGGGGGTGAGGGGTGAGGGGATGGGTGCTGTTCTTCGCCCTCGACGAAAATTCGCAGCGTATCAAATTCGGGTAATTCGCACTCTCGTGACAAGATATTTCAGCCTAATTTGTGTTTGTGGGCTTAGTTATTAGTTTGAAAATTCAACGTTGTTTGTTTGTTTTTTGTTTGTTTGTTTGTGTGTTTGTTCTCCTGTTTGCCCTTTTTTGTTTGTTTGTTTGTTTGCGTCTAGCTAATAATTTCCCAGCACGCATTGTGCTGCTTGAGTTTGACTACCTCATCACATAAAATGCCACCGAGAGAATGGAATTGTGGTATGAGGTTAGTACGGTGAGAGAGAGAGAGAGAGAGAGAGAGAGAGAGAGAGAGAGAGAGAGAGAGAGAGAGAGAGAGAGAGAGAGAGAGAGAGAGAGAGAGAGAGAGAGAGAGAGAGAGAGAGAGAGAGAGAGAGAGAGAGAGAGAGAGAGAGAGAGAGAGAGAGAGAGAGAGAGAGAGAGAGAGAGAGAGAGAGAGAGAGAGAGAGAGAGAGAGAGAGAGAGAGAGAGGGAGAGAGAGAGAGAGAGAGAGAGAGAGAGAGAGAGAGAGAGAGAGAGAGAGAGAGAGAGAGAGAGAGAGAGAGAGAGAGAGAGAGAGAGAGAGAGAGAGAGAGAGAGAGAGAGAGAGAGAGAGAGAGAGAGAGAGAGAGAGAGAGAGAGAGAGAGAGAGAGGAGAGAGAGAGAGAGAGAGAGAGAGAGAGAGAGAGAGAGAGAGAGAGAGAGAGAGAGAGAGAGAGAGAGAGAGAGAGAGAGAGAGAGAGAGAGAGAGAGAGAGAGAGAGAGAGAGAGAGAGAGAGAGAGAGAGAGAGAGAGAGAGAGAGAGAGAGAGAGAGAGAGAGAGAGAGAGAGAGAGAGAGAGAGAGAGAGAGAGAGAGAGAGAGAGAGAGAGAGAGAGAGAGAGAGAGAGAGAGAGCGAGAGAGAGAGAGAGAGAGAGAGAGAGAGAGAAGAGAGAGAGAGTTATTCATTGGTAGCCAAAAATAACCAAATTAATGCAGTTTAAAAAAAAATCGCGGCAAATGCTGCTGTAACGTACTCGTATCAAAAAACTGATACCGGAGAGAGAGAGAGAGAGAGAGAGAGAGAGAGAGAGAGAGAGAGAGAGAGAGAGAGAGAGAGAGAGAGAGAGAGAGAGAGAGGGGGGGGAGAGAGAGAGGAGAGAGAGAGAGAGAGAGAGAGAGAGGAGAGAGAGAGAGAGAGAGAGAGAGAGAGAGAGAGGGGGGGGGGGGGGCGTAGAAAGAAAGACGGACAGAGACAGAAAGAGATCGTTCACAGGAGGGAAGGCATTCATCAACTCAAATTGCCACTCCGTTTAAAACTTTTAAACGAAAGAAAACCCTCAAGAAGGTTTACTATACAAACACAGAAACTTAGCAATCTAATCAAAATTCTTGTAAAAAACAACAACACCTGTTATCGAGTGAAACGAGTTGTTTTCCACGCACACGCGTTTCATTAGAATCGTCCGACAGACAATATGAATCCATTCCTGTTATTGAGATTTTATATTATGTTACGCCTCTCGAAATAAATGCATTAAGAGGAAACACAAAAACACACGCATTTAATTCCGCTTCGATATGAAAATAAAGAAGATTGAATTACAGACAGGAGGATATTTGATTACTGAGGAGGCTGGAGAGGCGACTCACGATTCTCTAACAGTTTGGTAATTCCAGGGCAGTTAAGGGGTTAATATAATATATTATGATCGTGTCGGGGAGTTCTTTTTTCCTTGTGTCGTGTTTGAGTTTTCGCTAATGACTTCAACTTGCAGCATGACAAAGTTTAGGATTTCAGAGGAATGCATGTCTTGTGTCTTGAGTTTGTTTACTGAGAGTTGTAGCGTTAAATAATACGTGATTGTATGCTTCAACTCTGTATTGATTCGATCACGCTATCGCGCGCGCGCGTACGTGCGTGTGTGTGTGTGTGTGTGTGTGTGTGTGTGTGTGTGTGTGTGTGTGTGTGTGTGTGTGTGTGTGTGTGTGTGTGTGTGTGTGTGTGTGTGATTTAGAGTCATGAAAGAGAGAGAGAGAGAGAGAGAGAGAGAGAGAGAGAGAGAGAGAGAGAGAGAGAGAGAGAGAGAGAGAGAGAGAGAGAGAGAGAGAGAGAGAGAGAGAGAGAGAGAGAGAGAGAGAGAGAGAGAGAGAGAGAGAGAGAGAGAGAGAGAGAGAGAGAGAGAGAGAGAGAGAGAGAGAGAGAGAGAGAGAGAGAGAGAGAGAGAGAACGAACGAACGAACGAACGAATCTTTTTTTTATTGATGGTTAAGAATAAGCATAGCTTCTTTACATCTTGCCATCAAAAAAGAGAAAATGCAACAACAAATAATTCATGAATAAACAACATTAGCTAGTAAATCATAATGTAGACCAAAAACGCAAGAAAAAGTACATGAAAATACCAAGAAAACACACACACGCACGCGCACACGCGCGCGCACACACACGCGCGCGCGCACACACACGCTCACACACGCACGCACGCAAAAAACAGACACAGACACACACACAGACACACTAACAAACGTCTACGCTAACATCAAGATAAATAACCATACATATCAAGTCACATCATAATAATTAAAAATCGATGACACATGAAAACATATGAAATGAGAACATCGAATTGGCGCTAGTGACAAATTATGGATGATGAGGACTAGAATAAATATTTATTACTTTGAATTAACAAACTCTGTCATCAACAGCTTATGGTAGTTATGTTTAAAACTGCTCAAACTACCTTTGATTGATGAAGTAGCGAGGATCGTGTTCCACAAAGCACCACCAGAATAGGTTAGGCTTGACTTGAAAAGGTCAATGCGCGGCAAAGGTAACATGAGTTTGTGTGTATGGCGTTGATCATTAGTTATAAATTTATTTGTGAGTGATGGTGGAGCACAACTAGATAATATTTTGAACATAAAAACAGCCTTGTTGAATGTAAGTTTCAAATGGAAAGGCAAGATGTCTAATGTCACATAATCCGAAATGGTTAATGTTGACGATTTAGCTAAGACTAATTTCAGAGCACGTCTATAAAGACTTGACAGTGGCTTTAGAATATTTTCACTTGCACCATCCCAGATAGTTGATGCATAATTTATATGGGATTCAATAAAGGAATGAAAAAATATTTTACGAGAATGTAAGTCTAAAAAGTGCTTAATTTTGGATAACTGAAATATGTTTTGGGAGACACATTTGCAAACATTTGACACATGTTCAGACCAACAACTACACCAAGAACTTTGTGGAAAGAAACTTGATTAATATTGTTACCGTTTATAAGAAGAGGAGGGACATTAAGATGAAGATTTTGTCGTTTCTGTCTACTTGTTATAACCATAAATCTAGTCTTTAATGGATGGAGACTCATGTGATTTAATTCAGACCAGTTAAGTAATTCATCAATGCTCTTTTGTAATATAGACAATACAGTTCTGTAATCAGAATGACTTGAATGCAGTGTAGTATCATCTGCGAATAATTCGCACAGAGAACTGAGAACTAGAGGCAAATCATTAATGTAGATAGTGAATAATAAGGGTCCAAGAACTGAACCTTGAGGTATACCATACTTGGTTGTTAGAGTGGTAGACATAGCGCCATTAATTGCAACAATCTGCTTCCTATCAGTTAAAAACGACGAAAGAAGCTCTATTATGTTAGTAGATATACCATATATTTTAAGCTTTTTTAGAAGTAGGGAATGATCAATGACGTCAAATGCTTTCGCAAAATCAACTATAAGGACACCAGTTAATTCATTGTTATTAATATTGGATAGAGAGAGAGAGAGAGAGAGAGGGAGAGAGAGAGAGAGAGAGAGAGAGAGAGAGAGAGAGAGAGAGAGAGAGAGAGAGAGAGAGAGAGAGATAGTGGGGGGAGGAGGGGGAGGGGAGACAGACAGATAGACAGAAATGAATGTAGGTTCTGGGTATGGTAGCAATACCACAAGTTAAAACAAAAAGCCTCTAACACTTTCATTTCATTAGTTTTGACCCCAAAACACTTTTTGTTTTGCAAAAAGAAAGTCATGTAGAAATATGTTATAAACGAAAAGAAGATGGAAATGGAAAAAAAATCCCACAACAACTTTAGATTAAAAAACTGAAACAATCTTTTCAGTTTATTTCCATATCTAAATCAATGAAGTTGTTGATGTACCCAAAACATAGTGTTTTAAGCTTTTCGTTGTCTTTTTAGTTTATTTACACATATCTATATCAATGAAGTTGTTGATATACTCAAAAATGGTGTTTTACGTTTTTCGTTATCGTTTCAGTTTATTTACACATATCTAAATCAACGAAGTTGTTGATGTACCCCAAAATGGTGTTTTAAGTTTTTCGTTATGCGTTTTAATGGCCGTTTGTTTCTGATTGTTTATTCAGTCCGTGAAAACAGGGACCCTTTGCCGCTTGAACAAGACAAAAAGCAACAACTCTCGTGTAGGTAGGGCAGGTAGGGCCAGTATGTCTCTGGGTTCTACCCGCACTTCTGTGTGCTTTTTGTTTCTCTAGGATATTGATCGAACAGAACAAATGCCTTTTCACCATGAAGTTTCAATAAGCGAACAGCGTGTGTCTGTGTTTTTTCACCATGAAGCTTCCCCCCCAACAAAGTTACTACATTACAATAAAAACGTCCGAGAAACAGTGTTGTGTAATTGTGATGTGCAGCTATGCTGTCACGTATTGTCTGATCAAGAGATCTATAAACCACTGAAAGTAGGCCTACCGAAGAATGCTATTTTGTTTTAAGGAGACAAAAACACAGACACAAAAACCCGACTGAAGTTGTAATCTACCATTTTGTTATCTGCGTGCGTAAGAAATTGTCATCGAGTCATGGTGTTCAGAAAACATTTATTCGTATGTACAATATCACCTTTAATTTACACACACACACACACACACACGCACACGCACACGCACGCACACACACACACACACACACACACACACACACATATATAATTATATACACAGTTGTCTCAACCAATAGCCTCAATTGCCTGAAGAAGTAGCGCAACCAGTACAAAGAAAGATGAAAAAACAGAAGTATTTAACAAAAAAATGTTCAGTAATTGAACTTTATAAACTGTTATTATTCCGTTAATGTTATTTTTATTAGTGTCGTATAAAACCTTGTGTTGGTTGTAAAGGGCAATAGACATTGATTCTGATTCTGATTCTGATTCACACACACACACACACACACACACACACACACACACACACACACACACACACACACACACACACACACACACACACACACGCACGCCTGTAGTGCTATTTTACCCAAATAGCAGGCAAACCTTTATTTTATAAAACATATCCAGTCAGTTCAATTCGGTTTTGTTCTTTGTGGTAAAACTGTGAGCACGGCTATATGGCTTTGACGTCTGGTTTTCATTTCATTCTTCCTGTTAATCATAGCCTATAGATTAAAAGACGATATTATTTACACGTGTCTTATAATTGGTTTGCTCGTCATTTGTTTTCAGAATGTGACCATTGTCTGTCTTTTTCTCTTATCTTCTAAAATGTTGTTAAGCTTGCAAAATAGGCCACGTCGTTTTCTTCTTACTACTTTTTGTATTACGCTTCTACGCTCTTTTTGGGGGGGTTAAATTAATGTTGTTGTGTTTTTTCTTGTATGAAAAGGGACGAAAATGTTTCCGTTGATCCCTTTATAATCAATAAACAATGTTACTGTCTGTAACTGACTCACTTGAAGACGCGCGCGCATGCAGATGCGCTCACACACAGAACTATTTTACATATAAAATATCAGATTTCGTTTATTTTATTATATTTATCATTGTTTTGTTAATGGGAGTCAGCAGTCAACAAATAGCACGTGTTTCTTTCAAATATAAATAAGTCGATTAATCATATTTTTGTTAATAAATTTATTATATTGATACTTTGGGAATACACCTCACTTTTGCTTCGATTCAGGTATCACAGTCATAAAACTGAAATAAACGTCAGAGTTAACCTCTGCCCCGAATTTCTTTTTTAAAATTACGGCTTACTCGAAAGAACAGAGGGTATGTTTGTTATGATCCTAATATAATTATTAAGCACGCAATCAAACGTATCATTCAAAGTGTTAAACGTGTTGGTAACTCCAATTGATAAAAAAAAAGTATTTCAAACAAACAAACAAACAAACATAAATAGCAAGCAAAACAACAACAAAACAAAACAAGTTACAAAAAAATCAAAATTCCTCCGCCATTACAGTTTCCTAAATGTCATTGGATTGGGGATTAGACTCTTTCACAGCAGAAATACAATAAGTAAATAGAGGATTAGTTTACAAGCAAAAGATATCAAGTAGTAGATGAGGGCGGAGCGGAGGAAGGGGGGGGGGGGGGGGCTGCGTGTGGAGAAGCGAAACGTATCTTCAATAAGTGGGAGGAAGTGTCTGGGGAGAAGGCGGGTTCAGTTAAGAACACGAACGACTTCCTGTTGTATTTGTTGTTGTGATATTGTTTCTTGATCCACTTTCAGAACTTCCTACGTTCGCTATAGTTTGCTTCATTTTTTTTTTTTTTTTTTTTTTTTTTTAGGGAGGGGGCGGGGGAGTTTAGTGAACATCATCTGCCTATTGTTTGAAGAAAATAATATCATATTTTGATTAAATCATGTATGTGTCATGTATACCGTACTTTTTGGGGGTTTTTTTTGTACAGTATATTTAACTGAAAATGAGAATGTTCTTGTTTCGTGTTTTGGTATTAACCCTTTCACCGCCAGCCATCTTTGAAACAAAAATTGTCCATAAAATTTATCTGGTTACAGAAAAGATTTCAGCTGCAACATTGTGGGATTTCTCTGTGACACATTTAGAATAAGGTCAATCCTTACTGCCCAGATTTAGGAACACAATATTACTGAATAACAGGCCCCGATTCAAGAGTTTTAATGACACGTGTGCTAAATCATTGTGCTGCAAAAAATGCGACATTGGCGGTGAAAGGGTTAAGAATTTTGAGCACAAATTGTACACCATGGAAAGCCAAAGGCAGCCCTTCTTCTTTATTTCGACTATAATTTTGAAACATTGTGATCTCTCCAATACTCTACATACGGGCTTCAAGGCATTTAAGTGGGCTTATCTGAAATCTTTGTAGCAATTCGTGATCTTGGGTCTCCTGGATGTTATTACATATCTCTGTAGTTTTTCAATATTTCTGACTCCAGTCTGCAATATGTGAATAAAGGTGGGGTGATGGTGGTGGCTGGGAGTGGGGAGGACTGGGGGGGGGGGGGGGGGGGAGAGGAGTCAATGAATGAGATCCACAAAGCATTCCAGGACCCGCTTAATTTAATGAAAAGCTACTCTGCCGATCTCTGCGCTTGACGTGGGCATTACCCCCCTTTCTGTAAGACGATCATTGCGAGGGTAGGGGGGGGGGGGGGGGGGGGGCAGAAGTTGACGATTGTTTGAATGTAAAAGAAGCAAAGGAAGCCTCTCCTGGGATAAGTCTATGTGAATGTTAGAAGTTGACGATTGTTTGAATGTAAAAGACGCAAAGGAAGCCTCTCCTGGGAGAATACTATGTGAATTTGCCGAAGAATTATGGTGTTCTCTAGTCAACTCTTGAGTGTGATCATCAGTTCGGTCACCACTCCAATTGTACATTTGTTGGTATTGATATTAGTATTTTGTATATTCTAGACTTATCCCTTGTGACATTCGGACTGCTCTTCACTTCGGAGAGAGAGTCGCCGCAAGTGCAGCGCCTACCCCATGTTTTAAATTTAATTTAAAATAAATAAAAATGTCATCACCCCACACACCCTCATGTATCATGCATGTCATTCGTGTCCGACCACGCCTGCCAGATAACAGTCAGACAGATGCTATTCCGTACGGGCTGCGCTAACTAGAAGTTGTTAACCCTTTCACCGCCAAAGTTGCATTTAAGCACCACATTGATTTAACACCTATGTCACTAAAAGGCATCAAATTGAGGTATATTGCCCAAAGACCCTATTGTCTTAGTTTTGGGAAGTAAGGATAGAACCTATTTTTTATATGTCACAGAAGAATCCCCAATACTGCAGATGGATTTTGATCTCAACCCAGGTAAACTTAATGGACATGTTTGGCTCAAATATGCCTGGCGGTGAAAGGGTTAATAATGGTGATGCCTTGCCTAAAAAAATGCAATTTTTGTTATCGAAAATGTGTGTGTGTATGTATGTATATATATGTGTGTGTGTGTGTGTGTGTGTGTTGTGTGTGTGTGTGTGTGTGTGTGTGTGCGTGCGTGTGCGTGTGAGTGTGTGTGTGTGTGTGTGTGTGTGTGTGTGTGTGTGTGTGTGTGCGTGTGAGTGTGTGTGTGTGTGTGTGTGTGTGTGTGTGTGTGTGTGTGTGTGTGTGTTGTGTGTGTGTGTGTGTGTGTGTGTTCGTTTTTAATCTTCTTCTTTTTTTAAAAGCGAATATGCATGCATGCATGTACTGCCATGCATAGAATGCCATTCGGTTTCTGAAATAATTTCAGGTATATAAAAATGAATGTTAGAAACAACTTTTTAATCCGTACTGAAAAGGCACTTGGGCTTAACAAAGCAAACAATAACAATAATAATAATAATAATAATAATAATAATAATAATAATAATAATAATAATAGTAATAATAATAATAATGATGATGATGAAGATGATGATGATGATGATGATGATGATGAAATTAAAAAAAAAAAAAAAAAAAAAATAAATAAATAATAATTAGCATTTATAGCGCCTAAACTTAAAAAAGCCCTAAGCGCTTACAACAATAAAAGAATAAACCAGCAAGCAATATAAATAAATAAACGTCAAAAATAGATTATACACACACACATACACACACACGCGCGCACGCTCACGCACACACGCACACGCACACGTACGCGCACGCACGCACGCACACACACGCACGCACACGCACACACACACACACACACACACACACACACACACACACACACACACACACACACACACACACACACACACACACACACTACACACGCACAAACAACACGCAGGCACACAAACACACGCGGATGGAAGGGGCACAGTACTTTGAACAGAAATATAGCAGGCTATGATTTGAAGAGAGTAGTTTTGAGAGAAGACTTAAATGAAGAAAGGGAGTTGGCAGAACGGAGAGGTAAAGGGAGTTTACTCCAAGTGTGTGTGTGTGGGGGGGGGGGGAGGGCTGGAAAGAGAAGGAGCGTTCGCCAAGGGTCCTGGTGCGGTAACGAGGGATCTGGAGGAGAGAAGTATCAGAAGAGGAGCGTAACTGTCTAAGAGGTGTGTAAAGGTTCAGAAGATCAGCGAGATAAGGAGCCAGACCATTTAGGGATTTGTAACAGAGCAGAGAGAGAGAGAGCTTGTATTCGATACGCCTTCTGACAGACAAACAAACAAATAAACAAACAAACTAAGCCCCACTCAGCTTTTTTTCTCTACCCCCTCCCCACCTTCAGCCTCCCATCCTACACTTCACCCCCACACACCTTAATCTCACTCCCTTAGTCCGCGTCGCCTCCGCAACCGCCCGCACCCACCCGTAAGTAACCCTATCTGTCTTTGCTTATTTTCAAACTGCCAATACGTCAAACTGACACGAACAGGAACTCTCGTCCTCTGAGTTTTTGAATATGTGCATTGTTCCCCTTTGCTAAAGAATAACTCCGAAGAATGAACAAAGATGGCCACGGAAGGTAATTTAGATTTTCCAATTAAACTGGAAACAAAAGGCACCTCTTCAAAGGACTTTGGACGCGAATAATAACCGAACTTGTTTTCCGTCTGTACACCCACCCTCTTTTCATCAATCTGTCTTTGAGGGCATTGTGAGGTCTATTAAGTTTCGACTTTTGTTGCATCGTCATCAAGTATTTTTTTTATATGGGAAGAACTAATTCAGACATGTTGATGAACTTGAAGCGATGTTTGCCTTAGATCCACCCATCTAAAGGAAACTCAATTTTCCACAGCTAATCCAAATACCCCAAAGTTCATAAGTTCATTTTATTTTTATTCCTACACGATTAATGCATTTGTCAGTAACACAATTTAACCCTAATCAACGAAATAGCCTTCAACAAAGCTATGCCAATTTAAAAAAAACCCACCTAATTTTGTTTAAAAAAATCTTGGTTTCATTGAAATATTATTTATGTCTGGTTTTGGATAAAATATACTTCCTTGATATAGTGTTGTTTTAGAATCACGACATAGAAACACCCGAAGATGCATACTAAATAAACATGTTCAGTTCAAAAATGTATTTGTCACTGTTCCTATCAGTAAAGAATTTCCAGGAAAGGTTGAAGTTTTTCTTTTTGATTAGTTTGCAGCCTGTTCACATTTGATGTATGACATCTGGCAAAATTATAACAAAAAGCTATAGGTATGCGTCGTAAATCGTGGTTTGCTCCCTAAGAATGTCCCATTTTCTAATGAGAGCAAAGAGTTAATGTGTTGGGTCAGTGCAAACCTTCGCCAATTATACGTCAAGTTTGTTTCACATTGTTTTGAAGACAGTTGTTCGACCACACGGGTTCTAATTACAGATTGTGTAACTGGGGAGTCTTGGGGGTTGCGTGGTGGGTGTTTTTTTTAATGACACCCCACCCCACCCCCGCTCCCGAAGGACATGTCTGCCGCTCGCCGACCACAGTACACTAATTCCCTTCATTCTGGCTCCTTTCAGTTTTCCACAGAGAGCTATTTTGTTTCAAGTTATTTCTTTTAACAGCGGCAAATATTCTTATCATTGATTTTTGGCTAGGGGTAGGAAAAGACCTTACAAGTGGTATGCCACCATAAAACAACGTAAGCCTAATGGATAAAACACGTTAAATTGGTTTATGCTGGTGACGAGTGTTAACAAAAGGCATGAACTGAAAGGAGCTGAGAAAAGCTTCTGTGCGACACCCTTGTTTTCGTATTGTTCTGCTGGTTGCTGCTGTTAACCCCTTGACATCCACCAACGTATTACGTACTGACCTGATGACATCACTGATAACGTCATCAGATGAAGTCGAGGAATAACCCTGACATGCTGGCTTTTGCTCTAACACAGTCAAGAGAGTGATATCCCCAGACCATTTTACCAGATTGGCTCTATCAGTTGTCTTTTTCGTGGCATGATTTGACCAATGTTTTTTTTTAAAATTTTATCTGGCAGTCAAGGGGTTAATGGGTTTTTTCGTGGGTTTTTTCTCTAGTCGACATTATTTTGGAGTGGTGGGGTGATGGGTCGGAGACGGGGGTTTAACATGAGAGTGGTCACATCATTTTGCTTAATTAATATTCAGTAGAGGCGCAAAATGACTGAGATTTAAAAAAAAAGGATTCTGCAGGACAGCGAATCGTAATCGAATTGAATTGTTGGCTTTTCATATGTGACCCAGCACCACGAAAGGGACATTAAGTCGCTGGGCTAGTTTCTCACAATAGGCTTGCAAAGTCGAAAATATCATTTTTGATCAATTTTGAGTTGTGTATTTTCGTGCTCCCTAACATCTCATCTTTCATATTTATGAAGGACAATCTTTGTTAGTGTCTCTAAATACTCCAAACAAGTGCTTTAAAATGAGTAGGTTGATACGTTTTGTTCAGCAAGGCTAAAATTTAGACTGTGATTTCTCAAAATGACTGACAGTCACCCTACCAACTTTGAATGCTCATAACTCTAAAACGGAAAACGTTACAAGACTGGTTCTCATATCACTTGAAAGATATGTGTCTGAAGGTTTTACCTGTACCATTTTCTCAGAATGGTCATTTTGATACTTAATGTCCCTTTCGTGGAGCTGAGTCACATATTTTAAGGAAAAATAGATAAGATACAGTTGATGTAAAACAAGACATCTTCACCCCATCTTCTACTCGTCTCAATGACTGTTTGTCATTGTCTTGTTTTTCTTCTTCTCTGTCTGTCTGTCTTTTCTTTTTGTCTGCCTGCTGGCTTGTGCGTCTCTGTATATCTCTGTCTCCGTCTCTGACTATCTGTTCATTGTCTTTCTGTCTGTTTGCTTGTTTTCTTTTCCCCATGTACTTCCCCTTCTTTCTCTCTTTGACTCCGTCTGTTTCCTCTATGTTTTGTTGTTGTCTGCTTTTGTATCGACCACCCCTCTTTCAGTTGTTTTGTCTTTGCCCTGTAGCTTTATGTATGTGTTGTGTTTATTCATTAGTTTTCGTCTTCTTGTCTGCACTCTTTGGGTTCTTAAGCTACAATAACACTAACGGAGGTACAACAGAAAGCAAAAGCACAAGCCAAGCAAAGAAAGAGAATGCATGGTAGGACAACATATAAAGAGTTGTACAATACACAGAGAGAGAGAGAGAGAGAGAGAGAGAGAGAGAGAGAGAGAGAGAGAGAGAGAGAGAGAGAGAGAGAGAGAGAGAGAGAGAGAGAGAGACGGAGACAGAGACAGAGAGAGAGAGAGAGACAGAGACACAGACGCAAACGCAACGCAACGGAAACGCAAATATGTTATTGGCAATAGCTTACATCGCTCTTCTGCCAAGGAAGTGCATTGGTACTGAAAGTACTTCTAAATTAATGGCGACAAAACAACGGAAAGTTACGCATTCAGTAGCAACTTAGATAATAATGCCTAATCCCTATAGACAAGTAAGCTATACTATGAAATTGTAATAAGGTGGTAATCAAAGCATAACCATTGGACAGAGACACAGAGTTAGAGAGAGAGAGACAGACAAACAGAGAGAGAGAGAGAGAGAGAGAGAGAGAGAGAGAGAGAGAGAGAGAGAGAGAGAGAGAGAGAGAGAGAGAGAGAGAGAGAGAGAGAGAGAGAGAGAGAGAGAGAGAGAGAGAGAGAGAGAGAGAGAGAGAGAGAGAGAGAGAGAGAGAGAGAGAGAGAGAGGAGACACAGAGATACAGAGACGGAGAGGTAAATAGACAGACAGAAAGACAGAAAGGCAGATAAGCAGAGATAATTGTTTTTTACTGAGTCAGAAAGACGTACACAAACAAACAGTGACTGAGGGAGAGGAAGGGAGGAATACACAGAAATACAAACATAAAGGGAGAGAGAGAGAGAGAGAGAGAGAGAGAGAGAGAGAGGGGGGGGAGAGAGAGAGAGAGAGAGAGAGAGAGAGAGAGAGAGAGAGAGAGAGAGAGAGAGAGAGAGAGAGAGAAGAGAGAGAGAGAGAGAGAGAGAGAGAGAGAGAGAGAGAGAGAGAGAGAGAGAGAGAGAGAGAGAGAGAGAGAGAGACAGACAGACAGACAGATAGATAGAGACAGAGACAGAAACAGATATTCATGCAGACAAACTGCGAGACAGACAGATAGACAATCAGAGGGACAGCAAGAGAGCGAAAGAGCCTAAAAGCCGCCCCAGACTATCCAACCAATAGGTCATTTCCCACGAGTGTTCGTTCTCTATACTAGACTACTAATTTGCCCTCGCTTGTTCAGCCGGAGTTACGCTGACCTTCCTAATTCAACTCTCTAAATCCAACTCAATGAAATTCAAGGTCGCCGGCACGCGGCAAATGCCCTATTCGGATGTAAATGGTTGTGACCTTTCTACAGTTGTCCTTTCTTTTGACAGAGTGAGTACAAATCACAAATACAATTTTTTGTTTTGGTCTTTGGTCGGATGAAACCCTTCCAACCAGGTCGGAATGAATTGGCGACTGCACCATTTATTTCCGACTCACTCAGGCAGTTGTAGGGATACAGCCAATGCTTGCTGATAGCGAAGGCGGCACACGGCCACCAATAGTTGAATAGAGTTCACAATTAAGGTGGGTTTTTTGTTGCTTTGTTTGTTTTTTAACCAAAAAGGTTGGATAGCGAGAGGCGGCTTTACGACAGAGAACGAGAGGCAGAGATTCTGCAACTTGTTTTGCATAGCATCGGTAATGATGGGTACTGTAATGATTTGTGATGGTACTGTAATGATTTGTGATGGTACTGTAATGATTTGTGATGGTACTGTAATGATTTGTGATGGTACTGTAATGATTTGTGATGGTACTGTAATGATTTGTGATGGTACTGTAATGATTTGTGATGGTACTGTAATGATTTGTGATGGTACTGTAATGATTTGTGATGGTACTGTAATGATTTGTGATGGTACTGTAATGATTTGGGATGGTACTGTAATGATTTGTGATGGTACTGTAAGGATTTGTGATGGTACTGTAATGATTTGTGATGGTACTGTAATGATTTGTGATGGTACTGTAATGATTTGTGATGGTACTGTAATGATTTGTGATGGTACTGTAATGATTTGTGATGGTACTGTAAGGATTTGTGATGGTACTGTAATGATTTGTGATGGTACTGTAATGATTTGTGATGGTACTGTAATGATTTGTGATGGTACTGTAATTTTGTGATGGTACTGTAAGGATTTGTGATGGTACTGTAAGGATTTGTGATGGTACTGTAATGATTTGTGATGGTACTGTAAGGATTTGTGATGGTACTGTAAGGATTTGTGATGGTACTGTAAGGATTTGTGATGGTACTGTAAGGATTTGATTACTGATGGTACTGTAAGGATTTGTGATGGTACTGTAAGGATTTGTGATGGTACTGTAAGGATTTGTGATGGTACTGTAAGGATTTGTGATGGTACTGTAAGGATTTGTGATGGTACTGTAAGGATTTGTGATGGTACTGTAAGGATTTGTGATGGTACTGTAATGATTTGTGATGGTACTGTAATGATTTGTGATGGTACTGTAATGATTTGTGATGGTACTGTAAGGATTTGTGATGGTACTGTAAGGATTTGTGATGGTACTGTAAGGATTTGTGATGGTACTGTAAGGATTTGTGATGGTACTGTAAGGATTTGTGATGGTACTGTAAGGATTTGTGATGGTACTGTAAGGATTTGTGATGGTACTGTAAGGA
>CM065683.1:27551559-27554059 GCA_017654935.2 Phymorhynchus buccinoides
CTACTCTCTTCTCTCTCTCTGTGCTCTCTCTCTCTCTCTCTCTCTCTCTCTCTCTCTCTCTCTCTCTCTCTCTCTCTCTCTCTCTCTCTCTCTCTCTCTCTCTCTCTCTCTCTCTCTCTCTCTCTCTCTCTCTCTCTCTCTCTCTCTCTCCCTTCTTATCTAGCTGTGCTGCATAATTTAAGAATGAAACTAATTCAAGGAAAGTATTATAATAACCCTTGTCGTTTTCGTTTGAATATCTTAATGATGAATATCTATGTCAAAATAAGAAAACTATTGTGAACTTGACTATGTATGTCTACAAAGCCCAGAAAAGGCTACAGTTAATGATTTCTTAATAGGCTTGAATTGTCTTATGTTTTATGATTGAACAAGTTATTAATTTAAAGCTTCGTGATTACGGTTGTTTATGTATTCATATTAACATGCATTGTGTTATTTGACACCCCTTCAGTGAGGGGCCTAGGCCTGAACTGAATAAACATTCGCATTCACATTCGCATTCCCTTAGTATCTACCTTTCTACCCACACGCCTACCCCTTCATCTACCCCTCTATATACATCTCGCGCTTTCCCGTTTCTTCACGTATTATGTGGCTCCATGTTTGGCATTTCATATAGCTAGTTCATAGAGCTGTCACAGAAATACAGCAGTGGGCATTGGAAGTAGTTGACACCCAGTAACACGCATTCAACATTTGAAACTATCTCTTTCGCTCTCTCTCTTTCTTTCTCTCTCTCTCTCTCTCTCTCTCTCTCTCTCTCTCTCTCTCTCTCTCTCTCTCTCTCTCTCTCTCTCTCTCTCTCTCTCTCTCTCTCTCTCTCTCTCTCTCTCTCTCTCTCTCTCTCTCTCTCTCTCTCTCTCTCTCTCTCTCTCTCTCTCTCTCTCTCTCTCTCTCTCTCTCTCTCTCTTGTTCTCTTTATTACTCACAGTCTCTTTCTGTCTCCCACGCTCTGTCTCTCTGTGTCTATCTCTCTGTGTTTCTTTGTCTCTGTCTCTCTCTCTCTCTCTCTCTCTCTCTCTCTCTCTCTCTCTCTCTCTCTCTCTCTCTCTCTCTCTCTCTCTCTCTCTCTCTCTCTCTCTCTCTTCTCCTCCTCCACCCTCATTTCACTCTCTCTTTCTTTGAGTGTAAGTTAGGGTGGTAGGGGTGGTGGTGGGGGTGGTGGCATGAATCAAAACAGGATGAAATACCAAACTAGAGATGCTACGCACTGCAAGAGGACCTGACGCACCTTGAGACCTGGACAGAGATGTTGGGGATGATATTCAACCCGTCAAAATGCTACATACTAAGCATCCGCAATACTTCAAGCCATTACTAACAACTTGGCAATCACATCCTCCAACAAGCTGACTCAAATCCCTACATTGGAGTCCAGATAGAAGACAACTTGTCATGGTCAGAACACATCAACAGAATCGCAAAACGAGCAAATGCCAGCCTTGGGCTCCTGAGGAGGAACCTACAATTTTGTCCAGAGGAATACAGAAAGGCGGCGTATACCTCCCTTGTGCGATCCGTCCTGGAGTATAGCTCCATTATATGGGACCCTCACCTTCAAAAGGATATCGACAAGCTGGAGGGGATACAGCGCCGCGCTGCCCGATTCGTCAAACAGGACTACTCCTCACGAAGCCCAGGCTGCGTTACCCAAATGCTACAAGATCTGCATCTGCCAACACTCCAGGAGAGACGGAAACACCAGCGTCTGTCTTTCTTTTTATATAAGATCATAAATGACCATTTTCCAGCAGTCAAGGCAATAGACTATATCACACCAGTCAGAAACAAGAGACTCATTATCAAAGGAGGCAATGACCATAGAATCTTCTTCTGCGTTCCTAGGCCATATGGCCATAAAGGGTAAGGTACGTATTTGTCCGGTTTTCAGTTTTCGCTGGTCTCCCCGCTGCGTACAGCCAACACATTCCGATTTCGGAGGAGCTCAAAGGAGAACAATTATTTTGAAGATTATTTTTTTTATAAGGCTGGATAATGGTCCGAAATTTTAGTAGATGATAGAAAGCAAAGGGAAAATGCAGAGTCAAAAAGAGTGGCAGATTATAGGAAGTTACAAGCACAGAACTTCAAGAAGTTGGGGGAACCTTTTTTTTTTACGAGGGAAGAGACTCGTGGATGAGGGCGGGGTTGTCCAGCTCCCCGTATGGAGGCACAAGGCATCCACCCACTGCATGCTCTGTAGTTGGTGACCTTGAAGGAAGTAGGCCATCTTCATGGTGTTTCTGCGTCGTCTTGTCCTGTGGAGCACTTCTGTGGGGCTGGAAGGCCATTCTCCATCTGTCTCCCAAATGAGGCGAGATTACAAGATCATCTACGTGCAGATTCCCGATCCATGGGGCTTGGATACCTCGGTGACAAATAAATGTTGTTAGTAAACAACGTTGCAGTGGAACAGAGTCATCCGGGAGGAGTCATTGTAGAGGAGGAAGAGGGATGAACCGGTCAGGAAGAAACTTCTTGCATAATCTAATGCTCC
>CM065683.1:27561559-27574059 GCA_017654935.2 Phymorhynchus buccinoides
AGTGCAACACCAGGAAAGTCCCGAAGTTTTAACAATGCAGATGTGTATAGAGATAAAAGGTCAGGTGAAAACAAAACACCTATATATCCCGCTCTTCTATTGTTCGTCTAACCCCCCCCCCCCCCCCCACACACACACACACACACACACCCTCCCCAAATACACACACTCTCCTCTTTATTGTGTTACTCCTTTCTTCCTTACAAAGCAAAGGGATCTGATGATCATCTCTGTCTATTTCTCTGTCTGTTTGTTTGTCTGTGTGTGGGTGTGGGTGAGAGACAGACACAACAGAAGGAGAAAGATATTCTGGACTGGAACCAATTTATTGTCAGATTAACCATAAAAGCTGTACTGATATTATTAAAAAAAAAGTAAAACAAAAAGCGAAAGATATACAATGAGAGAGAGAGAGAGGGAGAGAGGGAGAGAGGGAGAGAGAGAGAGAGAGAGAGAGAGAGAGAGAGAGAGAGAGAGAGAGAGAGAGAGAGAGAGGGAGAGAGAGAGAGGAGAGAGAGAGAGAGAGAGAGAGAGAGAGAGAGAGAGAGAGAGAGAGAGAGAGAGAGAGAGAGAGAGAGAGAGAGAGAGAGAGAGAGAGAGCGAAAGCGAATGTTAATTCAGTTCAGGCCTATGCCCCTCATGCTCATTGAAAGGGTGTCAGTAATACAACGCATGTTGATATAAATTCACAGACAACCATTATCACGAAGCATTGAATTACTTACTTGCACAAACATTAAACAGAAAACAATTCAAGCCTGTTAAGACATAATTAGCTGTAGCCTTTTTCTGGGCTTTGTAGTCATACATAGCCCCAAGTTCACAATAGTTTTCTCATTTCGACTTGCCATTTAATTAAGAGATTCAACCGAACAAGACGAGGGTGATTATGATACTTTGCTTGAATTAGTTTCATTCTTAGATCATGCAGCACAGGATAAATAAAAAGGAAATGCAGTTCATCTTCTCTACCTACATTACAAAGTCGGCATTTCATTTCATGATCATTTCATATATCCTGTAAGAGAGAGAGAGAGAGAGAGAGAGAGAGAGAGAGAGAGAGAGAGAGAGAGAGAGAGAGAGAGAGAAGAGAGAGAGAGAGAGAGAGAGAGAGAGAGAGAGAGAGAGAGAGAGAGAGAGAGAGAGAGAGAGAGAGAGAGAGAGAAACATGGAGTCACACATAGATATATGCACGCATATAATTGAATCTGTCCAAGCCCGGTATGCCGAAAGAACAGAAGCAGGCCTACCGGAGGCGGTGTTTGTCAAAGCGAGAAACGCAAAATAATTTGAGCGGACAGAAAATTGGTTAGAAGAGGAATGAAGCAACGCAACACGAAACTGAAAGCTGCTGGCAACAAACAAAGAACAGAAAGAAACAAAGAAAGAAAGAAACAAACAAAGAAAGACAAACAGAAAGAAAGAAAGAGAGAAAGTTGATATGTCGAAAGGTAGAGAATAATGAAACACAAACTGAGAACCATGTGTATGTTTGTGTTTGTGTTTGTGTGTGTGTGTGTGTGTGTGTGTGTGTGTGTGTGTGTGTGTGTGTGTGTGTGTGTGTGTGTGTGTGTTTGTGTGTGTGTGTTTGTGTGTGTGTTTGCGTGTGTGTGTGTGTGTGTGTGTGTGTGTGTGTGTGTGTGTGTGTGTCTGCGTGCGTGTGCGTGCGTGCGTGCAGTCGTGATCGTGCGTACGTGTGTATAAGTGTATATATGTATATGTGTATATGCGTTTGCGCGTGTGTGTGTTTGTGTGCGTGAATGAAAGTCCGTTCAACGTCCTCCGACCTGGAACAGGTACACGCGGAACATGTGTAACCATAAAGATAATGCGACGATCCTGGAGGTACTGCAATACCAGGAAAGTCATGGTATTTATTTTAAAATAATCACGTCTAGCATGCATGTGTGTGTTTACGTAGGTGTCTGTGTGCGTACGCACGCAAGCCTGCGCTCGCGAGATGTATGTGTATGTGTGTGTGTGTGCGTGCGTGTGCGCGTGCGCGCGCACGTCCTCGTGTGTATATGCTTGCGCGCGCCCGCGCTTGCTCGAGTATGCATGCGTGCGGATATTAGGCCCATGTGCCTAACATATTAAAAAAAGAAGCTTACTTGCGTGTGCCAATAAACAAAAAAGGCGCAACGTTTAGTGAAACCGTTCACCTGCCTACCCTTATTTCAAAATGGAACGGATATAGATTTTCAAAGGAAATCTAGATGCGCACCCCCCACCCTCTCCCATCCTCCATTTCTCGGTTGTTTCCACTTTTTCCGTTCTTGCCTTTCTTACTGCAGATTGAGTACTTCATCCTCTATCGTTTGCTATATTTAACACTAATTTGCATCCATTTACATAATTAAACAGATGCATTCAATAATAGTAGAAGATAAAGGCTAGACGGAAACACGCAATGAACCAGGACTGTGACAAATGACTCCGCGGCTGTTGTGTGTACTGCACTACATGGCGGGGGGTCATATTAGATAATGGCCTTTATCATGACTGCGCTTAATTATTCAACAAAGATAATTAGCTGAAAAGGTTCATAAAAAATACAGCTTAATGTTTGGTAAGAAATTCAAGTGTGTAAATGCGGGGAGAGCTGATAAATGTAGGGGGGGGGGGGGGGGGGGGGGGGGGGGGGGGGGAGGGGGGGGGGGGGGGGGGGGGGGGGGGGGGGGGGGGGGGGGAAGGCGGGGGGGGGCACATCTTGACCTTTACCGAAATCTTTAACCATTGACAAAACAATCATGCCAGCACTTTAACCCTTTCGCCGCTAATGTCACATTTTTGCACCACAATGGTTTAACACCCATGTCACTAAAAAGCATCAAATCAGGGCCTGTTACCTGAAGACCCTATTTTCGTAATGTTGGGAGGTAAGGATAGGCCTAATGCTATACATGTCACAGAGGAAATTGCAATATTGCAGATCTTTTCTCTCTCTCTATCCAGGTAAATGTAATGGTATTTTAGGGATGAAAAATGGCTGGCGGCGAAAGGGTTGAAATTCCTGTTTGACTTTATTTCTGTATTGAAGACCCTTTCCTTGCTTACAAATCAGTTTTGAAATAACTATTTAAAAAAAAAAAGTAACCGAATTTGATGTTTATGTGTTTTCGATCACCCATATCTAATCCAAGTTACGTGCAAGTTACTATCAAATGACCTCCCTTTCGTCGGTTTCTCGCGCGCTGAGCAGCTCAGATGTAATGAATATAATGTACTGTCACAGTACTACTGGGGTGGTGGTGGGTGGGGGTGGGGATTAAGATTGTATCATTACATTATCACTAACGTCTTAGTCAATTATGTTTTACATACACTCATAGACACACCATTCACACTTGTCTGCATGAAAAGCACACCTCAATATAATATTGTCTGAATCACTTTGAGTGGAAGGACGTAACATCGAAGAACACACACGCACGCGCGCGCGCACGCGCACACACACACACACATACACACACACACACACACTCTCTCCCCCCCCCCCCCCCCCCCTCTCTCTCTCTCTCTCTCTCTCTCTCTCTCTCAGTCTCTCTCTCTCTTCTCTCTCTCTCTCTCTCTCTCTCTCTCTCCTCTCTCTCTCTCTCTCTCTCTCTCTCTCTCTCTCTCTCTCTCTCTCTCTCTAACTCTTCTCTTCGTAAAACAAAACAAAGCATTTCAAAGTAACTCCAAATAAAATACATAAAAATATGAGCATTTTAAGCAAGAAAAACAACAGACAAAAAAGCAACACAGACACATACACGGACACAGACACACACACACACACACACACACACACACACACACACACACACACACACACACACACACACACACACACACACACACACACACAACGCACACAAACATGCACTCTCTCTCTCACACACACACACACACACACACACACACACACACACACACACACACACACACACACACACACACACACACACACACACACGCCGAAGAAGCGGCGGGTAAAATTGAAGGGAAAACAGAACATATTTGATTAAAAAAAACCAGTGAAGGGTTGGGGTTGTGGAGAAAGCTAAAAGAACAGAGAAAAAACAAAGAAGGGGGAGGGGGTTATCAACATCGTTATGTAAATGAGTGTTAATCAATGTTAAAATATTCAAACACCACTTTTCGTTAACACTGGTTTCTTCCCTATGTTGTCCCTGTTTCTTTCGTTCTTTCATATCCCCCCCCCCCTCCCTCAAAGAAGCAACATGCATGTAAAACGGCATTTCCGTTTCGAACATTATTTCATAAAACAATTCTTCTTCTTCTGCATTCCTTGGTCATATGGTCATCATGGGTAAGGTACGTATGTGTCCAGTTTTCAGTTTTCACTGGTCTGCCCGCTAGCGCACAGCCGACGCATTCCGATTTCGGAGGATCCCAAGGGAGAACAAATATTTAGAAGATTATTATTTTATAAAGGCAGGAGAATGGGCCAATAAGCCAGAAAGATAGTAGATGACAGAAAGCAAAGGGGAAAGGCAGAGTCAAAGAGAGTGGAAGATTATTAGAGGAAGCTACAAGCACAGAACTTCCAGAAGGTGGGGGAACTATTTTCGCGAAAGGCCCCCCGGTATCCCCACGGGGAGGCCCACCCTCTCCAAAACCCATATAAAATAATAAAACACCGGTGTTTTGCTTTTTGCATTTCAGATTCGTTCGTTGTTTTTGTTTTGTTTCCTGGGTTCTATGCTCACTGTGTTTTGCTACTTCACTACTGCTCAGTATGCTACGCATAATTATAAGCCTTGTATAAGAAGAGGGCAAATCGCTTAACAATAGATTCACTAGTTGATGCTAAGAGCATAGTAAGTCTAAACATTGACGGATACCGATACTACTTAGAAGGGATGAATCGTTCTCTAAGATCATTTAAAACAGGGCAACAGAGCACAACATGTACTTCGTTATCAACACCAGTCTTGCACAGTGGATCACGATCATTATGCTCCCTGTATCTATAATAATGAGTAAAGAGATCATAAACTCCAATTTAGTCAAAATATACTTCCAACTGTTTATCCATTTAATTGATAAATACGTAGGGATATAATGAATAGTATTAAGCTGTCTATAGAAGATAAATCGATCACTACTCTCAACTTGACTTGACATAATCTTGGCCCTACTTGTCGTACTTGTCATAATTATCATAATTTGTACTTCTTTTTCTTCTTCTTCTTCTTCTTCTTCTTCTTCTTCTTCTTCTTCTTCTTCTTCTTCTTCTTCTTCTTCTTCTTCTTCTTCTTCTTCTTCTTCTTCTATTTGTTTGATTGGTTGTCCATGAATATGTCTATGAATTTGTTTATTCTCCTTTACTTAGTATTCCCACGTTGTTATGCTTCTGTTTCTTTTCCCTTTCTTTCATCATTTACCCAGTGTACTAATTTCACTAGTTGCAGCCAATGCTGTGTACTTCAAATGTTTTGAGCACCTAGTATAAGCTTTAAGCTTGTTGTGCTCTGTGATCCTTATTCTGATGCTGCTTTGATATGTGATTGTTTATGAATAAATTTGCTTAAACCAACTTGACTTGACCATTCTTGCCAACGACAATCAATCAATCTTCTGCGAAGTGTTCGAACAAATTGTTGTGTATCACCTACATTTTGTTGTAACCAAGCATGCCCAAATCCTAAAACAAACAATTTCATGTTTACTTTTGAAGCCCAATTTGATTTCCCTCTAACATCCAAATCATATAGCATACGCTACGCTTTTTTTTGTTTGAGGTTGTCTTACATTATCCATAACAGTTAATTCTAACCAATAGCGAATACATCTTATCACGGAATTCAGACAAATGGGATATCTGTTTGTTTCAGCGTACACTAAATCATTCGGTGTCTTTATACTTATTCTTAAAAAATATTTTAAGCGCAAACAAATCCACATTCTCACAGTAGATTGCTGCATCATAAAGACCCCATAATTCTGATCCATACTGAGCAACTGGTTGTACTTGGGAATCAAACAGCTTCATAAATAGTTCAAAAGACTGATTTTCTAAACGAGAGAGGTTCTGCATTATAACTATCAAAGCACGCTTAGCTCTTCTTGCAAGATCTTTACATGTGACTAGCAAACTTCACTTAGTTGCAAATTAAAGACCTAAATATGTATATATATTAACCACTGGCATCAGCGTGTCATTGTAAGTCCATCTTTCCCTACTACCCAAATATCCACCCTTCCTAAAAAAAACAATTATTTGACTCTTTGAACGTTTGCCACCTTGGACGTGTTTAAAAAAAAAAAGCAACTGTACTCGAAATGGGAGCGCGACGAAAACAAATCGTTATGAATAAGAAAAACAAATTTACTGTATCCATTTGACGTGCTCAATTACCTCAAAGTTCTAAAAGACTTTTTTTCGGTAATTATTAATTTTGTTTTATACATTGTTTATTCACTCTTGGAAGCACGAGGCCCTCATTGTAAAAAAAACATGCATTCCAATTAATTTCATATTTGTCGTATACAATTTGCTTGCAAACAAGCAAATAACGAAACAAAAGAAGAAAAAACAAACCCCAAAACACTTATCATTAGAAACGTGTTTTAAAAACCGGCATGCGATCGGACTTTCAGAAAACTATCATTAAAACAAGTGGAATTTTGATGCCTTAGGCCGGGTTCACACTAGACGCGTACGGAAAACCCTACATAATTGGAAGAAATAAGGATAAACGTTTACGCATATAGGGGCAATTCGGACACGTGCGCAAATCTTTTCCCTTCTTTGTTTCACTTATGTATGGATTGCGTACAGTTTTCTGCACGGAATATCCGCGTATGTGTGTACACGGCTTAAGCCATCCATTAAAAAAAAAAGTGCAAATAACGTTTACTTTTTTTAAAATTAACCCCAAAAAAGACATTTTAAATACAAAGACGAAGAGACATAATACAGACAAACACACGGCATCCTTTTCTGTAGGGAGGAGAGAGGGTGGGGGGTGTGGGTGTTGATAATGAGGCAAACGGCAAATAAAGAAAACAAAAAACACAAAGAAAATACTAACCTGCAATGCATTTCTCCGTGTGCAGTTACGAGCTGTCCCCGTAACTTCTTTTGCCCCAGCCAGGCGCCCGTTTTCCCCATCCGGGTGCTCTCTTGCCCCATCCAGGTGCCCGTTTGCCCCAGCCGGGTGCCCGTTTGCCCCAGCCTGGCGCCCGTTTGCCCCAGCCAGGTGCCCGTTTGCCCCACCCCGGCGCCCGTTTGCTAAAGAGCTGGTCGTCGTCCAGCAAACCTTCAAGTTGGCTCAAGTCCGCCGTTCTCTTGCCCCATCCGGGTGCCCGTTTGCCCCATCCGGGTGCCCTTTTGCCCCACCCGGGTGCCCGTTTTCCCCACCCCGGTGCCCTCTTGCCCCATCCGGGTGCCCTTTTCCCCCAGCCGGGGGCGCGCTTGCCCCAGCCTGGGGCTCTCTTATCCATGTCCGAATCCATCTCATCGTCAGACGCGCCGTCGCCTCCGTAGATCGAGTCCCGATCCTCTTCCAAATCGTCGTCAACATCTTCGTTGTCACCGATGAGGTCGACGCCGCTGAACCGCTTTCCCCACCCGGGGGCTCGTTTCCGTCTCAGGGCCTGCGTGTGAGAGTCCTCGTCGTCATCGTCGGCAGCAACCAAGGAGGCAACAACGTGGCTGTCCTCCCCTTCTCCTCCTCCTCTCGTGTGGATGAGTTCCGGGCTCTTGTTCTCTTCGCCCAAAACGCCAGCGTGCTGGTGGTAGGAAAGGAGCAGCACCTGAGCTAGTAAGCTGAGAGAGAACACCTGCGAAAGTCCGTTCATGCTGAGGGGAGAGTGAAGCTAGTTGGCAGTTAGAAAGAAGAAGAAGAAGAAAAGCAAAACACAACTAAAAAGACTCTTGGCTGGGGTTTTCCTGGATTGGCCCAAGCCGGTAAGTTACTTTTGGTTAGTTTTTTGGGTTTGTTTTTAGTAGTGAAGAGAGTTTGATGGAAAAAGGGTGAGAGGAAAGAAAAGAGTGTCTACCTTGTCTTGTCATAAAGGCCAATGAGAGGGACGGCCAGGTATATATAGCCACCGGGAGCCTCCTCCTCTTCTCTGAGCTGTCATTTGTCCCCGTTGGAGGGTGGGGGTGGGGCACAGCAAATACTGCGCGTGCGTGTATGTGTGTGCGTGTGTGTGAGAGAGAGAGAGAGAGAGAGAGAGAGAGAGAGAGAGAGAGAGAGAGAGAGAGAGAGAGAGAGAGAGAGAGAGAGAGAGAGAGAGAGAGAGAGAGAGAGAGAGAGAGAGAGAGAGAGAGTGCGTGCATGTGTGCGTGCGTGGGTCACGTGGGTGGGTATTTAGCTTTCTTTCACACGAGCCACGCTGTGCGTCAGCGCTCGTGCCACGAGGCAGGATGGAAGAGAGAGTCGTCCAGAACTTTCTCTCTCTGTCTGTGTATTTATGTCTGTTTCTCTCTCCTTCCTTGACCACCCACCTCTCTCTCTCTCTCCCTCTCTCCCTCTCCCTCTCTCCCCTCTCCTCCCTCTCTCTCTCTCTCTCTCTCTCTCTCTCTCTCTCTCTCTCTCTCTCTCTCTCTCTCTCTCTCTCTCTGTGAGAAGGACAGTCTCTTCTTGAAGACCCACCATATCACGTGTGAAAATCACGGGTTTCACGGGTTTTCCCTCTTACAGCTGGTAAGAAATCTTGTTTTGACCAGGTTTGACTACCATGCAAATGCCCCCCAAATTCAAAAGGAAACATCATTTTAATAAAGAGCAGCCTCAATTTGAAGTTGGGGGGGGGGGGATTTGCATGCGGGTCACAGTTACCCAGAAAATAAAACGAGGGACTTAATCATGGTGGGTTATTGTGTCTGTACTATTTCATCTTTGTCAAATACATTTTCTGAAATATCAAGCCTGAACTCTGTCAGTGTCTGTCATACTGTCATTTACTCGCATACAACCCCGCAAGCAGACAGCAAACTCCGCAAGCACACGCTATCACTCCTCTCAACCAGTGCGAACAAATAATAGTCAAGGAATACCAATCTTGGAATACCCCCTCTTCTTAACGACAAAAGAAGAGAATAAATTTATTTATAAATACAAAATAAATATTAAATAGTCACAAAATGCAAAGTTAACAAACGAAATAATAAGTCCCCAAACAAAACAGTTTGTCAAAACAATATCTCACTCTCTCTCTCTCTCTCTCTCTCTCTCTCTCCTCTCTCTCTCTCTCTCTCTCTCTCTCTCTCTCTCTCTCTCTCTCTCTCTCTCTCTCTCTCTCTCTCTCTCTCTCTCTCTCTCTCTCACTCACTCACTCACTCACTCACTCACTCACTCACTCACTCACTCACTCACTCACTCTCTCTCTCTCTCTCTCTCTCTCTCTCTCTCTCTCTCTCTCTCTCTCTCTCTCTCTCTCTCTCTCTCTCTCTCTCTCTCTCGCGACGTCGATTCCTCAGTTTTCAAGCTTGATATCTTTCTCTAGTGGTTTTCAAATTTCAGGGTGTTCGTTCTTCTTTCTTCTTAAATTCTTTCCTCCGCGATATCTCGGCGGGATTCACTGGAATAACTCTTCCAGGGGATGGAACTCGCGACAGCGTCCACCCATCACCTCTCCTTAGGTGACATCAGTCAGGGCCTCCAAGTACACCCATGTACCGCCCAGGGGTCAGCCTGTGTACTGTAAACACATGTGGCGCCCCGATTATACATCATAACAAAATTCATAAATGAATCTTTTAGAACTCACCCATTTATAATCATTACACATGTTTGGTTGCCACAACCTAACCATCACACATATTGAAACACCACCACACTATAATCATCACTACATATGATTATGCGTTATTTTCACTTTTACAATAGAAACTTATATTACCTGCAAAACCATGCAGGCTCGCCACAAATAGGCCTGTGTGCCCCACGCACACACACAACAGACTCCAGCCTTCCTTCAAGACAATTTCAAGGAGTGAATACAAAAACAACCGTGCGAGGCCGAGACACAATTTGTGTGAGTAAAACTCTAAAAAGAACACAGGCTGTTATCACCTTTGCACGGGCAATTCATTGGGCCTCTAACTTGGTTGTACACCACAAAATAATCAAAAACAATTTATGATAACTATTAGCCTATTTTAGACCAAAAACAATGTGCATAAAAATATCATAGTACCACACACCATGACAGTGTCTCTGTTATACCGCAATATGTCGCACTATTGGTTTAAGCAATTTTATTAGATCCACAGTACATGAACAAACATAGATAATACACATATCAGCAGCAACAGGCTAGAAGCTTATATTGTGCCATCTTTACATAGGAAAACATGGTTCGATGACTGTTGAACACAGATAGATTAGATAGAAACATCAATATTGACTAACATATGTCATTTGAAAAGATAAGAAGAAGAGAAGAAAAAAAAACACAACTCATTTCTCAAACAGTGCAACAATCAGCATTAAGAAATACAACAATACACACATTCAAGAACATTATTGTAGAAACACAGAATTGCATGAATTATTAGAAAAACAAACAAACAAACAAACAAATAATATAAGACAACAACAACAAAAAGAAGAAGAAGACAAAAATTACTTATGTGAGCATGGTGGAAAACTTACTTGCTAAATAAGGATCATTGTACATATTTTTGCTTATATTATGTATAGGGAGGGTCGGCTATACACGGGTGCAATACATTGAAAATACAAACTATGATTGGTAAAGATGATAAACATAAATGGCTATGAATACTTACATGGTGAATATGACTATTAATGAACATCAAATAGTAAATGTGACACCAAATACTTATGACAGAAACTTCTTTGAATGAACAATAAATTGTTGAACAGTTTCAAATATAAGAATATTTATTTTGTTTGATAGTACAGGATTTCCCTTCAATAACGTTTGTAATCTAGTATAGTCTGGGGGTAGAGTTAATATTGTATTTGATCGAACTATATGAAAGAGTTGACAGGAAAGAAAGTAATGCTCAGAAGTTTCCAAAGCAGCACCACAATCACATAGTGGATTATTAATTAAATGTCTGTTAAATAAGTCCTAATTGAGATTGCTAACTCCTAAACGAAGTTGACAGTGTATTACTTGTTCATTTCTATTATCAAAATAATAAAAGTCAGGAACAATAGGCTCGTTAGCATTTAAGTAATGTTTGAGTTGGCTTAGAGAGGTGCTATCGTCCACATAGTCAGGTAATTCAATTCCAGAGGACAGTAGTTGATGGCACAAAATAATGTCTGTAAATTTCAGTATTGAATTCTCAAACTGACGTTCTAAAGGTCTTCTCCTATTGTAAGGATTAGTTTCTGCAACAAGTCCAGGAAGAAGATCATTTAAGTATTTAGGACATAAACCATTAATCATCTTAATGAAATGTACTAACTTGTGTCTTTTCCTTCTTTCTTTCAGTGTACAGAATCCAGATTCGTTGTATACTTTTTGATGACTAGTGCCCCTTACAGCACCAATTACGATTCGTGTTGCTTCTAGTTTTAGGTTTTCTAATGAATTTGACTGAGTTTCAGTGCAATTATCCCATACTACGTCAGCGTAATCGAAATGTGGACGAATAAATGACTTGTACACTGTTTCTAGGGCCTTTCGATTAAGTTTATGTTGATAGGACTTTAACCCTTTCACCGCCAATGTCACATGTATGCACCACAATGGTTTAACACCCATGTCACAAAAAGGCATCAAATCAGGGCCTGTTATCCGAAGACCCTGTTTTTTTAAAAAAAACTTGTGAGGTAAGGATAGGCCTAATGTTATACATGTCACCAAGGAATTTCCAATATTACTTTTTTGTTCTCTACCCAGGTACGATTACCGGTAATGGACATTTCTGCTGAAAAATGACTGGCGGCGAAAGGGTTAAACAAGAAATCAACATGGTACTTTTACTAATGATAGATTTGATGTGTTCATCCCATTTACAGTTATTCTGGATAATTATACCTAAATGTTTGTGCTTTTCTGTGCTTTGTAAGGCCACAGAGCCAAAACGAAGAGGGACAACATTAGTAGGCCTGTTTCCACGAGAAGAAAGATTAACAGTTTGGTTTTCTCTTCATTATGTCGTACTATTGCAATAAGTCTCAATGTGCGAGAAATCGCGGGAAACCGCCCCGCGCCCCCCCCCCCCCCCCCCCCCCCCCACCCCCACACACCCCCTTCCCACACCCACACCCGACCCCAACACCCACAATATGTCGCATATTGAGACATGGATTCCAGGGTGTTTTATTTTTAAAATGTTTTTTCTTCCGTCTTTCCTGATAAAGTCTGATTTCTCACCTGAGAAATAATGTTATCCGGTATTGAAATAATTACACCCAACTGTACAGCAACATTTAAAACAATAATCCCTTGTAGTACGCGCAATGGGTGTCCAACATGTCGGGAAAAGTACATTTACAGTGGTCAAAGGCGCGACCTTGACCTTAATGTAAAACTAAATACATCAGTGGATAGCTTGC
>CM065683.1:27589059-27596559 GCA_017654935.2 Phymorhynchus buccinoides
TAAACAGTGTTTTAGGACGCTGTTAACAGTTGCGTCCCCCCCCCCCCCCTCATCTGATGTTAAAGACACACTGACGCACCACGATTGAGACCCTTGTTTTTTTCTCTAGGTAGCTGTGACCCACATACAAATGTCCCCAACTTCAAATTGAGGCTGCTCTTTAAAATGATGTTTCGTTTTCAATTTAGGGACAATTGTATGGGAGTCAAGCCTGGTCAAAACAAGATTGCTCACCAGCTATAAGAGGGAAAACACGCGAAACCCGTAATTTTGACACGTGACCTGGTTGGTCTTTAACATTTTCTATTTCACAGTTGATGGCCTTTACAGAAAACGTACAAGAACCAAATTGTGTAGACAATTATCACTTCTTTTTTTTGTAAGTGTACGGAAAGTCCAGCAATGGTTACCCGAATAAGCGATCGAGTAGAAAAAAAATATAGGCAAAGCAAACGTGCTGATCCTTATCAATTCGCGTGTACGAGGCCTATATTTGGGGGGCACACACAAAACGCACACTATCCAAAGGCGCACGGCTAAATGCGCACAATTTTACCGTCCAAAGGCGCACACTTCAACCGTTCAAAACTTGAGCTCATTCTGCTGAGCATTTGTATCATTGCAATTCTGCGTACCCAGGTATTCCTTGTTTTTCAGATAGGTTAGGGATAGGGTTAGGGATAGTTAAGGATATGCTTAGGGATAGGGATAGGGTTAGGGTTAAGAATAGGGTTAGGAATAGGGTTAGGGCTTTCGGATTGTAAATATCGTGCGCTTTTCTACCATAAATATGTGCGCCTTTTGACGGCTGTGCGCGTTTGGGAAAAAGCAATATTGTGCGCTTTTCGACTGTTGCCTATATTGTTTACTCCCAAAGTTTATGCTTGTGTGTATGAATGTTAGTATGATATTTCATCAGTTCGGGTGGCTACAGACTCCAACTCGCTGCAGAAAACAGCACAACAGAGAGCGTGGACCTCAGGTTTCAAATTGACCACAAAACAACAAAAGTAAACTTTAGTGCAGGGTAGAGAAGATACATTAAAGGTGGACCCTGACGGATGAGTTTTTGCAAGAAACACGTCGATATCACCAGAAAGACAGCCCTTTTCAAGGATCGGAACACTCACTTTGCTCTGGTTTCCTAGAAATCAAACCGTCAAAACGGCGATTCCTCCTTGGCGGAGATGCCGGAGAGAGAAGTCATTGTAGATGGGGTGGGTGGAGGTCACTCATTGTGGTTGAAGCTTTTTTTTGGTGTTCAGTTCAGCTGCTGTTTCCTTTGTTGTGAGCGAAACTCCTTTAGGTAAACTGTATAACATTTAAAAATTCAAAATAAAAAGGCTTGTATTATGAAAATTTCGTGCCAACGATTTGGTTTAAACTCAGGCGGCCATTAAAAAAGAGAAGGCACATGCCTTCTCTTGCCTTGTCTTTCACTGAAATAATTTGACTTCCAGCACCTCCGCCAAGGAGGAATCGCCGATTTGACGGTTTGATTTCTGTGAAACCAGAGCAATGTGAGTGTTGCGATCTCTGTAAAGGGTGTTGTCCTGGTGATCTCGACGTGTTTCTTGCAAAACGTCATCCGTCAGGGTGCCCCTTTAAAACATCATTTAACACTCTTTTTTTGTTTGTTTAATGATTTTACGATTTTTGCGTTGTAGGCTATAAACAGTGTTTTCGAACGACGTTAACAGTTGCGTGTCCCCCCCCCCTCCCCCCCCCCCCCCCCCCCCCCCCTCCCCCCTCAAAATCGGCATCTTATTTTTAACATTTTCAATTTCACAGTTGATGGCCTTTAGAGAAAACGTACAAGAACCAAATTTTGTAAATATGTATCACCTCTGTTGTGTTTCTTGCATCCACACAAAACCTTTTTTGCAACAAATCAAGACCACACCATTAATTGAGTGAGAATGGGCTACTTTATTTAAAAAAGTGCCAATATCCTATTACCAAAGCTATTTAAGTAGCAACATATTACCTTGCATAAAACTGAGCTAAACAATATTACAATTGAAATGCAGCCCCACTTGCATCATATTTGCAAACATTTTCATGTACCAATACTTTGCATACAACAGTGACAAACACGTTTCCCTAACAGTACTTAATACAAAATACGTACAAACTCAACAATGATATGAACCATTTCTGAAGTCACTATCAAACCACTTTACAGATCTTTTTTAAATTTTAAAGTGTACAGCAATGGTTTCCTGAATAAGCACGTGTTCGAGTAGAAAAACAAACAAAAAAGCTTAAAAAAACCTTACGGATCCTTAACAATTCGCGTGTAGTATGTTTTCTTTTACTCCCAACGTTTATGTTCGTGTTTATGAATGTTAATACGATAGTTCATCAGTTCGGGTGGCTACATACTCCAATTTGCTGCAGAAAACAGCACAAATAGAGCGTGGACCTTGAATAGGGAAAAAAAGTAGGCCTAAACTTTGGTGGGTCTACAATACAGCAGGTTGCTATTTGTCACACTGTATCCAAAGCAACACAGTGACATGCAAGTCTTAATTACTAGCGTATCGTTGTGTTGCCATGGAGAAAGAGCGACAAATGGCAAACTGTAAATTTAGTATTATTTAGTATTAGGTACTTTATAGTCACAGAGGCGTCTCTGTGAAATTCGGGTTGCTCCCACCTGGAGAGAGCTTCGCAGCCAGAGGCGCGCCACCCATTTTTTTTTTCTTGCGATGCGATTTTGATGTCATTGATGAGGGGGGGGGGGGGGGGGGGGGGGGGTTTTTTTTTACCAAATGACAACTTTTTCGTTGCCACTGGGTTTAACGTATGCTAAGTGCATGGGCACACGGGACCTCGGTTTATCGTCTCATCCGAAAGACTCCACGTTCAGACCGTTAAGGCCTAGTGCAGAATGAGAGGAAAAAATCCCCTGTACCCAGGTTCGAACTCGGGTTTACTTGACACGAAGCGAACGCGATACCACTGTGCCACTCTACACCGATTTGACCGTTGGCAATATTATTGTAGATATTTTTGTGCACGCTTGAAAGTGGTAGGTAATGGATTCAGAGGAGGCTTTCAATTAAAACAAATGCTAACGTCAGCACGTGCGTGTGCGCAGACTCCTCTGTGAATGATACACGTGATACCTGATCTATGCATGTGGCCCTGTCTGATGAAACAAATGCTAACGTCAGCACGTGCGTGTGCACAGACTCCTCTGTGAATGATACACGTGATACCTGATCTATGCATGTGGCTCTGTCTGATGCAACATCTACGAAGAAAACGAATCGACCCCCCCCCCGAGCATCAAGCATATAATCAAAGCCTATACATGTGCATAATTATAGACATACACCACTATATCTGATTATAATGATTTTTCAACCAAAAAACACGGACCGTAACCATGAGTACGTCTTAAATTAAGCAGTTAACACGAGTAGCAAAATGTAACTTAGAAGAAACTAACTGCCCATCGTTTTGGAAGTTTCTTTTAATTTACATGTTACCACCCGTGTTAGCTGTTCAAGACGCAATCAAGATTACGGTAGTAGCTGCCAAATCATAAACTTATTATCAAGCCCCCCACCTCCACCCCACCGCACTGCCATACCCTTTCTCAATTTCTCCTTTCGCCTGGTATCACACTTATCCTTGACACTCATGATTCTTACCACCCGCAGAGAGAGAAAACTATAATCAATGTGTATTGAGAACTTTGCTACTGTTCCGAGTTGGTTCTTGTTGTTCTTGTTGTTGTTGTTGTTCTTCTTCTTCTTCTTCTTCTTCTTGTTCTTCGTCTTATTGTTCTTCTTGTTCTTGTTCTTCTTGTTCTTGTTCTTCTTGTTCTTCTTGTTCTTCTTGTTGTTGTTGCTGTTGTTGTTGTTGTTGTTGTTGTTGTTGTTGTTGTTGTTGTTGTTGTTGTTGTTGTTGTTGTTCTTCTTCTTCTTCTTCTTCTTCTTCTTCTTCTTCTTCTTCTTCTTCTTCTTCTTCTTCTTCTTCTTCTTCTTCTTCTTCTTCTTCTTCTTCTTCTTCTTCTTCTTCTTCTTCTTCTTCTTCTTCTTCTTCTTCTTCTTCTTCTTCAGCGTTCTCAGGCCATACGGAGTGAGGTAGGCCAACATAATTATGTGTCCGGTTTTCGGTTTTCAGCTTTGACTGGTCTCCCCGCTGCATCCGGCCTACACATTCCGATTTCGGAGAAGCTCAAATGAGAACAGTTTCCCGAAGATTTGTGTTGTTGAAAAACAACCACAGGAGAATGGACCAATAAGGCAGCAAACAGATGACAGACACCGAAGGATAAAGCCAGAGTCAAACAGAGGGACAGACTAGAGGAAGTTAAAAGCACAGAACTTCCATGAATGAAAAAATGGTATTTTACGTCCTCTCGGTCTGGAACAGACACATATGGGACATTTGTAGATACACAGATGGTGGGAACAATACTGGTGGCAATGCCCGGAGGCAGTGCACCACCAATAAAGTCCCGATTTTTTTTAACAATACAGATAGGTGTAGCAGTAACCACGCCTCGGTTAATCCCCAATCGGCTATGGTACCGCCACACATTTAATGCACAGAACTTCCAGAAGGTGGAGGAGCTATTTATACAAATACCGCCCCCTCCCCTGCCAGCATCCCCACGGGGAGAGACTCCCCGAATGGAGGCACGAGGCATCCACCCACTGCTGGAGAAGTGATGTTTAAGATGTATATTTTCGCACGTGCATATTCCGTTTTAATCTGTAGAACATTCCACATTTTGTTTGCCGAGCGATGAAATGTATAGGGACGATTTACCTAGTCATGAAACATTTCAAAGCAAACTGTTTAGCCTATCTATCGGGGACATGCAGCTGGAACAACCGGGAACATCCCGCTATCGCTACGTATCGATAACACTACCAAGATAAATCAGTACGGCTATCACTACGTATCGATATCACTACTGGGCTAAGTCACTACGGCAACTAAGGGTTAGGGTTAGGGTCAAAATAGGGTTAAACTTAAGTAAGGAATTGGGTTAGGTTAGGGAAAAAAGGGTTCGGGTTAGGGTTAGGAATAGGGTTAGGGTTAGTCTGTCGGAATTCAAACTGACAGATTGGCACAGTCGTCATTATTTTTTTCTCTATGGGTCGTAGTGGCAACAACGGGTAGTTTTTTCGATACGTAGCGATAGCGCTACGCACCCAACCAACCGTTGTCACATTCAAAGTTAATGCACAAGCAATATAGCAGCATTGCTTACACTTATTACAATCCCCAATGAACAGTGTGTTGAGCGACTTTCTAAAGTCCACGATTTGTTAAAACGGTACCTATGTTTTAGTGCTCGGTACTCAAAGCTTGTGATACGCTACAGAAGAGAATGAAGATGCACAATTTGTGAACAGTCTCTACTGAACTCCACCGAAGTGACTCAGCAGCAGTGCAGTGTCTCCTCGGTTGGTTGCCTCCTGACGGCCTAACATCGATTTACCCCCCCCCCCCTCCCCCCCCTTGGGCTGCTGGTCTCGGATTCGGCGACCTGAACAAGCGGGAATGTGGCTGCGAGTTGGGATTCGGAATGAGCGGTGTGAGAGCAACGCCATGCACTGTACGGCCCAGAAGATGGGACAGCAACAATAACACAAACATGCACAATTTGTCTTAATCTGTAAATTTCACCCACACTCTGGTGTTCTTGACAACATTTTCTTTTTGATGAGAAATTTGCAAATTTAATTCAACTACAGATTCTGACTTCGCGTACGAATTTGGCCTAAAACAGAATTAATTTGTAGATAATTGAGAAAACTTGTCGTGAATACAAGATGTGACTGACCGTAAAAACGCATTTTAAGGGAGGGTTTGATATTGTAAGAATGGATGTTGGTGGGTTTTTTTTTTAGGTTTCATGTGTGGGTGTCATTAATTTTAAGTTGCAATGTTAGCAAATTACGGTATTTCATCCACGTGCTAGCATGCGGGCACGGAAGCGCGCGCGCACGCACACGCACATACACACACATACGTAGAGAGAGAGAGAGAGAGAGAGAGAGAGAGAGAGAGAGAGAGAGAGGAGATTAGAGAGAGAGAGAGAGAGAGAGAGAGAGAGAGAGAGAGAGAGAGAGAGAGAGAGAGAGAGAGAGAGAGAGAGAGAGAGAGAGAGAGAGAGAGAGAGAGAGAGAGAGAGAGAGAGAGAGAGAGAGAGAGAGAGAGAGAGAGAGAGAGCGGACGAGGGGGGGTGTCTCGTCAGATCTTTCTAACCTTCACATCAAGTTGCTGTCAATTCAATTTGGTCCCTCCTCTTTTATTATCCACTACATCCTAACCCCCACCCAACCCCCACCCCAAACACCACAACACACACACACACACACACACACACACACACTTCCTACGCTCTTCCCTTGTCACCGTACCCCCCCCCCCCCCCCTCCCCCACCCCCACACACACCCACACACCATCCCTCCCCATCCCTTCACACACCACGACCTTCTGCCCTACTAGCTCAAGAACGCCTTTTTTAAACATAAAAAACAACAACAGGTTTTTTTAAAGCAGGTTAGCCAACAAACCAGTGCCAGTAATTCCCCTCACACAAGTTCCAACTTCATCAGAAAAAAAATGGGAATAAATAGGCCGACGCACAGGGAGCTGATTCGTTCACAATTACCGGAGCGATCAATCCCTAAGGAGAGTGGACCAATTTAGCAAGCTCCTGGACGCATGCTCTTTGCTATGCCGAACTTGCCTAGCCCACCCACAGCCCGATGAGCCCGTGAACTTGTAGCGGGGAAGGGCTTGTTCGTTAACTCCAAATCGCTTGGGATCAGAAACGAAGTGGCAATTATTAAGGGGCAATTCCTGATTGGCTTTGTTTTTTTTCTTTAGGGTTTGTGTTGCTCGGTCGGTAGCGAATTTGCTGTTGTATGCTTGCTTGAATGGAAGTTAGGTTTGCCGGTCCACTCCGGATGCTGCCAAGAAACAGCACGTAATTATGGGACGAACCATCCACCAGGCATCATTCGATGCTCTGGGCAGATCCTGGAGGTAACTACTGCAACACCAGGGTCTAGTTTCTCTAGATATTGGTCGCCGCGCGAATAACGCTTACGCCAAACGGGGCCTAAGAAACACTTTAGAAAACGTTTGCGGAAGAATATTACAAGCTCTTGTCTGATTGGTAAAAAAAAAAAATTCCTTTTTTTAACCAAACTTTAATGGACCAATCAACGACAAGAAATGTATTCACCCCATGCTAGGCACGTGATAGTTCGCCAAGAGATACTTTGGGAGTAGCCACAAAACGTTTTTGGCAAACGTCGGCGATAGAGGTGTTTCTTAGTACTGTTTTTGCCTATTTGCGCTCACGCTACGTAACGTTAGCCCTTGTGAAACGGCCCCCAGGTCTGATCTTATAGGCCCCAAACGCTTTTTATTTAGCTTCAAGCGGCTGCGACGACTGTTCACTGCTTGACCGCTGCTAACACCAAAGCCTCTAGCCCTGGTTACACTGCCCGTTGAAG
>CM065683.1:27601559-27606559 GCA_017654935.2 Phymorhynchus buccinoides
TGCCCCAATTACGTCTCTATGTGCCCCCGATTACGTCTCTATGTGCCCCGGATTACGTCTCTATGTGCCCCCAATTACGTCTCTATGTGCCCCCGATTACGTCTCTGTGTACCCCCAATTACGTCTCTTTGTACCCCCAATTACGTCTCTATGTGCCCCCAATTACGTCTCTGTGTGCCCCCAATTACGTCTCTATGTGCCCCCAATTACGTCTCTTTGTGCCCCCGATTACGTCTCTTTGTGCCCCCAATTACGTCTCTATGTGCCCCTATTTACGTCTCTATGTGCCCCCAATTACGTCTCTTTGTGCCCCCAATTACGTCTCTATGTGCCCCCAATTACGTCTCTGTGTGCCCCCAATTACGTCTCTATGTGCCCCCAATTACGTGTGCCCCCAATTACGTCTCTATGTGCCCCCAATTACGTCTCTATGTGCCCCCAATTACGTCTCTATGTGCCCCCAATTACGTCTCTATGTGCCCCCAATTACGTCTCTGTGTGCCCCCAATTACGTCTCTATGTGCCCCCAATTACGTCTCTGTGTGCCCCCAATTACGTCTCTTTGTGCCCCCAATTACGTCTCTATGTGCCCCCAATTACGTCTCTATGTGCCCCCAATTACGTCTCTTTGTGCCCTCAATTACGTCTCTTTGTGCCCCCAATTACGTCTCTATGTGCCCCCAATTACGTCTCTGTGTGCCCCCAATTACGTCTCTATGTGCCCCCAATTACGTCTCTGTGTGCCCCCAATTACGTCTCTATGTGCCCCCAATTACGTCTCTGTGTGCCCCCAATTACGTCTCTGTGTGCCCCAGTTACGTCTCTGTGTGCCCCAGTTACGTCTCTGTGTTCCCCCAATTACGTCTCTATATGCCCCCAATTACGTCTCTGTGTGCCCCAGTTACGTCTCTGTGTGCCCCAGTTACGTCTCTGTGTGCCCCAGTTACGTCTCTGTGTGCCCCAATTGCGTCTCTATGTGCCCCCGTCTCTATGTGCCCCCGTCTCTATGTGTCCCCGTCTCTATGTGTCCCCGTCTCTATGTGCCCCCGTCTCTATGTGTCCCCGTCTCTATGTGTCCCCGTCTCTATGTGTCCCCGTCTCTATGTGTCCCCGTCTCTATGTGTCCCCGTCTCTATGTGTCCCCGTCTCTATGTGTCCCCGTCTCTATGTGTCCCCGTCTCTATGTGTCCCCGTCTCTATGTGTCCCCGTCTCTATGTGCCCCCGTCTCTATGTGTCGCCGTCTCTATGTGTCCCCGTCTCTATGTGTCCCCGTCTCTATGTGTCCCCGTCTCTATATGTCCCCGTCTCTATATGTCGCCATCATTGTGTTCCCATCCCAATGTGTCCCTAACTCTATAACAACATTTGTTGATGTCCCCATCTCTTGGTGCCCCTGTTCTACATATCTCTGTCTCTTTGATTACCCTAGCCCTAGCCCTATGTCCCTTACCCTAACCCTTACCCAGCACTAACCTTTACCCCTAACCCTATCCTTAATCCGGACCCATATCCTAACCCGAGAGGGGGGCACGTAGAGACGGGGCACACAAAGACAGGACCTAATTATAGAGATGGGGACATATTATTTGTATTATTAGACTCGGGGACACATGGAGACGGGGGGACATTAATAGAGACGGGGGCACATCGCATTGATCCCTTTTCAAGTGACCCACCATCCCGTGCTCTCGTCCACCTAGTAACAAGTTCTGGAGACTGTCAAACTACTTGATACCTTTCATCAAAGTTTTTATTCTCTCTCTCTCTCTCTCTCTCTCTCTCTCTCTCTCTCTCTCTCTCCCCCCCCCCTCTCTCTCTCTTTCATTTGTATGCCTGTTCTCTCTCTCTCTCTCTCTCTCTCTCTCTCTCTCTCTCTCTCATTTGTCTGTCTTCTCTCTCTCTCTCTCATTTGTTTGCCCTCTCTCTCTCTCTCTCTCTCTCTCTCTCTCTCTCTCTCTCTCTCTCTCTCCTCTCTCTCTCTCTCTCTCTATCTCTCTCTCTCTCTCTCTCTCTCTCTCTCTTTCTGTGTCCTGTGTACCCACAAAGTGTTCGTTTGTTCAATATTTTGTTTCCTTTTAAAAATAAGAACAAATACTAGAAAACATTCTTTATTTACAATATATATATTTTTTTTTTTACGTTCATATCTGTGTTCTTTTAGTTAATATTTTCACGAAACGTTGCTCCATTTTAGATTGTAAATGCTGTTTGCTTGTGTTTTATTTTCAATCTTTAAATTCCAATTTCTCTCGTTTACCCAGTATTGTTTTCTGCAGTTTCGTTAAGAATATGAGATCAGGTTTCCTGCTTGTGTTATCTTACTATTCGTTAATATTGTAAAATGATCACCTTGAAGAAATATTTTGCGTTCATTTATTTTGCAAACTGTAATATATATGGATTAATTTAGTGTGTGTGTGTGTGTGTGTGTGTGTGTGTGTGTGTGTGTGTGTGTGTGTGTGTGTGTGTGTGTGTGTGTGTGTGTGTGTGTGTGTGTGTGTGTGTGTGTGTGTGTGTGTGTGTGTGTGTTTATAGCCAGGAAAATAACCCACGAAAACAGAGCGAGAGAGAGAGAGAGAGAGAGAGAGAGAGAGAGAGAGAGAGAGAGAGAGAGAGAGAGAGAGAGAGAGAGAGAGAGAGAGAGAGAGAGAGAGAGAGAGAGAGAGAGAGAGAGAGAGAGAGAGAGAGAGAGAGAGAGAGACGAGAGAGATAGAGAGAGAGAGAGAGAGAGAGAGAGAGAGAGAGAGAGAGAGAGAGAAATACGAAATACGAAATACGAATGTTTTATTGAGGGTAAAAAGGATAAGCTACAATAGCTTCTTTGCACCTGGCCCTCTCACTCACACACTCACACCATGCATCATGCAATGAAAAATTAACATAAAAACCATCAAGTCAAGAAAATTAAAAAAAATTGGCACATGAAATAATTGACAGAGAATCAAATTGGGACATTAAGCAGATATACAGAGAGACATAAAAAATTTACAAGAATCTTGGCATAAGTTGATATTTGTAGTAAAACTCATTAACATAACTGATGGACAAGATTGCCCATGATGTACTTGTGATAAGATTTGCGAAAGGAAGATACGCTAGTTTTATTTTTTAAATTATCAGGGATGTCGTTCCACAGTTTACCACCTGAGTATGTAAGGGATGCTTTATATAGATCTGCTCTGGGGCGGGGCATTATTAATTTGGTTTTGCTTCGAATTGCATGGACTTTAAATTTAGTAATAAGATATTTTGGTACTAACTTATTTATGATCTTGTACATAAGGGTACCTTTGTTTAGTAGACATTTCAAATCAAATGGTAGAATGTTGAGTTATTTATAGTCAATGGTTTCAAGGGAGGACGATTTAAGGAGTATGAGTTTAAGAGAACGTTTATATAATCTTTCAACGTGTTTGAGTGTGTTTTTACTTGCTGAATCCCAACATGTTGATGCATAATCAATGTCAGGCTGAATATAGGCATGGAAAAAACGTTTACGGGTATTCAAAGAGTGCTTTATTGTATTGAGCTGGAAAACGTTTTTTGAGATTGTCTTGGCCAGTATTTGCATGTTTTGACCATGATAAGTTGTTGTCAATGTATAGGCCGAGTAATTTGTGTGAAGTAACTTCTTCAAGAGAGAGAGAGAGAGGGGGGGGGGGAGGGGGGGAGGGGGAGAGAGAGAGAGAGAGAGAGGAGAGAGAAGAGAGAGAGAGAGAGAGAGAGAGAGAGAGAGAGAGAGAGAGAGAGAGAGAGAGAGAGAGAGAGAGAGAGAGAGAGAGAGAGAGAGAGAGAGAGAGATGAGGGTTGGACAGCATACGATGGCTTAGTCAACGTGAGGTCACCCAGATTTGCTTGTAGAATAGGGATTGGATCAGTGTGATGTGTCGCCGTCTCTATTATAGCCCCGTCTCTATGTGTCTACATCATTTTGCGTGCGCGTCTCTATGTGTTGCCTCTATAACGTTCCCGTCTCTATAATAGCCCCGTCTCTATGTGTCTACATCACTTTGCGTGCCTGTCTCTATGTGTCTCTGTCTTTATCATGTGCCCGTCTCTATGTGTTATCGCTAGATAGGGACATTATGAGCGAATCAAAATGTGATTTTAAAAACTAATAATACACAAGCGCGCGCGCGCGCACGCACGCACGCATGCACGCACGCACGCACGCACATACACATACACACACACTCACACACACAAACCACCACCAACAACAACAACAATAACAACAACAGAATAGGTTGTGGTTCTTTAAACAGTTTCACAATGTATTGTTCTGTTATTGTTTCTTTCTTTCTCTCTTTCTTTCTTTCTTTCTTTCTTTCTTTTTTTCTTTCTTTCTTTCTTTCTCTCTTTCCTTTTTTCCTTCTTTCTTCTTCTTCTTTCCTTCTTTTCTTTCTTTCTTTCCTTCCTTCTTTCTTTCTTTCTTTCTTTCCTTCCTTCCTTCCTTCTTTCTTTCTTTCTTTCTTTCTTTCTTTCTTTCTTTCCTTCCTTCTTTCTTTCTGTCTTTCTTTCCTTCCTTCCTTCCTTCCTTCTTTCTTTCCTTCTTTCTTTCTTTCTTTCTTTCTTTCCTTCTTTCTTTCTTTCTTTCTTTCCTTCCTTCCTTCTTTCCTTCCTTCTTTCTTTCCTTCTTTCCTTCTTTCTTTCTTTCTTTCTTTCTTTCCTTCCTTCCTTTCCTTCCTTCCTTCCTTCTTTCTTTCTTTCTTTCTTTCTTTCTTTCTTTGATTTTCTTCACTTTCACGCATTCCTGTCTTTGCTACCTTTTGTAATTTGAAGTTCAGTTGTTCTTTAATTTTTCGTTCTTTATTTTTCATGTTGTTTTGTGTGTATGTTTTGTTTTGCATGTTTATTAGATAGATTTCCATTTCTGCTGTTGCCGTTTTAACCTTAGCCTGGTCTTCTTTCATTTTTGGGGGGTATTCATATTGCTTATAGAAAACGTCTTGATTTTAGGCAGCGTTTTTGTTCGTTTATTTGATTGTACTCTTATTTT
>CM065683.1:27611559-27614059 GCA_017654935.2 Phymorhynchus buccinoides
ATTTTCGTAATGTTGGGAGGTAAGGATAGGCCTAATGCTATACATGTTACAGAGGAAATTGCAATATTGCAGATCTTTTTTCTCTCTCTATCCAGGTAAATGTAATGGTATTTTAGGGATGAAAAATGGCTGGCGGCGAAAGGGTTAAAATTCCTATTTTACTTGATTTCTGTATTGAAGACCCTTTGCTTGCTTACAAATCAGTTTTGAAATAATTTTTTGTTTTTTAAAGTAACCAAATTTGATGTTTATGTAAAAATGTGTTTTCGATCACCCATATCTAATCCAAGTTACGTGCAAGTTACTATCAAATGACCTCCCTTTCGTCGGTTTCTCGCTGAGTTCTAAAAGACTTTGTTTCGGTAATTATTAATTTTGTTTTATACATTGTTTATTCACTCTTGTAAGCATGAGGCCGTCATTGTAAAAAAAATTGCATTCCAATTAAATTCATATTTGTCGTATACAATTTGCTTGCAAACAAGCAAATAACGAAACAAAAGAAGAAAAAACAAACCCCAAAACACTTATCATTAGAAACGTGTTTTAAAAACCGGCATGCGATCGGACTTTCAGAAAACTATCATTAAAACAAGTGGAATTTTGATGCCTTAGGCCGGGTTCACACTAGACGCGTACGGAAAACCCTACATAATTGGAAGAAATAAGGATAAACGTTTACGCATATAGGGGAAATTCGGACACGTGCGCAAATCTTTTCCCTTCTTTGTTTCACTTATTTATGGATTGCGTACGGTTTTCTGCACGGAATATCCGCTTATGTGTGTACACGGCTTAAGCCATCCATTAAAAAATAGAGTGCAATTAACGTTTACTTTTTTTTAAATTAACCAAAAAAAGACATTTTAAATACAAAGACGAAGAGACATAATACAGACAAACACACGGCATCCTTTTTCTGTAGGGAGGAGAGAGGGTGGGGGGTGTGGGTGTTGATAATGAGGCAAACGGCAAATAAAGAAAACAAAAAACACAAAGAAAATACTAACCTGCAATGCATTTCTCCGTGTCAGTTACGAGCTGTCCCCGTAACTTCTTTTGCCCCAGCCAGGCGCCCGTTTTCCCCATCCGGGTGCTCTCTTGCCCCATCCAGGTGCCCGTTTGCCCCAGCCGGGTGCCCGTTTGCCCCAGCCTGGTGCCCGTTTCCCCCAGCCAGGTGCCCGTTTGCCCCACCCCGGCGCCCGTTTGCTAAAGAGCTGGTCGTCGTCCAGCAAATCTTCAACTTGGCTCAAGTCCACCGTTCTCTTGCCCCATCCGGGTGCCCTTTTGCCCCAGCCGGGTGCCCGTTTCCCCCACCCCAGTGCCCTCTTGCCCCATCCGGGTGCCCTTTTCCCCCAGCCGGGGGCGCGCTTGCCCCAGCCCGGGGCTCTCTTATCCACGTCCGAATCCATCTTGTCGTCAGACGCGCCGTCGCCTCCGTAGATCGAGTCCCGATCCTCGTCTTCCAAATCGTCGTCAACATCTTCGTTGTCACCGATGAGGTCGACGCCGCTGAATCGTTTTCCCCACCCTGGGGCTCGTTTCCGTCTCAGGGCCTGCGTGTGAGAGTCGTCGTCGTCATCGTCGGCAGCAACCAAGGAGGCAACAACGTGGCTGTCCCCTTCCCCTCCTCCTCCCGTGTGGATGAGTTCTGGGCTCTTGTCCTCTTCGCCCAAAACGCCAGCGTGGTGGCGGTAGGAAAGGAGCAGCACCTGAGCTAGTAAGCTGAGAGAGAACACCTGCGAAAGTCCGTTCATGCTGAGGAGAGAGTGAAGCTAGTTGGCAGTTAGAAAAAAGAAGAAGAAGAAGAAAAAAAAAACACAACTCTGTGTAAGAGAAAAAGACTCTTGGCTGGGGTTTTCGTGGATTGGCCCTAGCCGGTAAGTTACTTTTGGTTAGTTTTTGGGGGGGTTTAGTAGTGAAGAGAGTTTGATGGAAAAAGGGTGAGGGGAAAGAAAAGAGGGTCTACCTTGTCTTGTCATAAAGGCCAAAGAGAGGGACGGCCAGGTATATATAGCCACCGGGAGCCTCCTCCTCTTCTCTGAGCTGTCATTTGTCCCCGTTGGAGGGTGGGGGTGGGGCACAGCAAATACTGCGCGTGCGTGCGTGCGTGTATGTGTGGGGGAGAGAGAGAGAGAGAGAGAGAGAGAGAGAGAGAGAGAGAGAGAGAGAGAGAGAGAGAGAGAGAGAGAGAGAGAGAGAGAGAGAGAGAGAGAGAGAGAGAGAGAGAGAGAGAGAGAGAGAGAGAGAGAGAGAGAGAGAGAGAGAGAGAGAGAGAGAGAGAGAGAGAGAGAGAGAGAGAGAGAGAGAGAGAGAGAGAGAGGTTGGACAGCATACGATGGCTTAGTCAACGTGAGGTCACCCAGATTTGCTTGTAGAATAGGGATGGGATCAGTGTGATGTGTCGCCGTCTCTATTATAGTCCCGTCTCTATGTGTCTACATCATTTTGCGTGCGCGTCTCTATGTGTCCCTGCCTCTATTATGTTCCCGTCTCTATT
>CM065683.1:27624059-27626559 GCA_017654935.2 Phymorhynchus buccinoides
CACACACACACATACGCACACACGCAACACGCACACGCACGCACACACGCAAGTACGCACATACATACACACATACGCACGAACACACCATGTGCGCGCGCACTCGACTAGCTCTCACACATCCTCTCTCTCTCTCTCTCTCTCTCTCTCTCTCTCTCTCTCTCTCTCTCTCTCTCTCTCTCTCTCTCTCTCTCTCTCTCTCTCTCTCTCTCTCTCTCTCTCTCTCTCTCTCTCTCTCTCTCTCTCTCTCTCCGTATTGGTTGTAATTCATCATATATTTTCTTTAAATTGTTTGATGCTCAGGTGGTTCCTTTAGTTCTTTATGGTTCTCAAATTGGGGGGCACAAGGCGTATCAGCAGTTGGAACACGTTCATCTTTATGCTTGTAAAAGGTTTATGCATGTAAGGAATAAAGCTGTCAATGACATAGTGTATGGAGAATTGGGTCGTTTCTATTTATGTCTGATAGCTAAAACTAGAGTTATCAACAAATATTGGTTTAAATTGCTAAAGCGGTATCAGCAGTTGGAACACGTTCATCTTTATGCTTGTAAAAGGTTTATGCATGTAAGGAATAAAGCTGTCAATGACATAGTGTATGGAGAATTGGGTCGTTTCTATTTATGTCTGATAGCTAAAACTAGAGTTATCAACAAATATTGGTTTAAATTGCTAAAGCGGTATCAGCAGTTGGAACACGTTCATCTTTATGCTTGTAAAAGGTTTATGCATGTAAGGAATAAAGCTGTCAATGACATAGTGTATGGAGAATTGGGTCGTTTCTATTTATGTCTGATAGCTAAAACTAGAGTTATCAACAAATATTGGTTTAAATTGCTAAAGCGGTATCAGCAGTTGGAACACGTTCATCTTTATGCTTGTAAAAGGTTTATGCATGTAAGGAATAAAGCTGTCAATGACATAGTGTATGGAGAATTGGGTCGTTTCTATTTATGTTTGATAGCTAAAACTAGAGTTATCAACAAATATTGGTTTAAATTGCTAAAGCAGTCAGATGATATATGCTCTAAGAAGGCTTACAATATGTTACTTTCTATGCACGAAAAAGGTCACACTACTTGGGTAACACATGTCAAGAATGTATTGAAGATGTTTGGATCTTTGGTTGTTGAAATGACATTGAATTTGTGAAAAAGTTAAAATTGAGAATGTATAGTAATTTTTGCTTTAACTGGCGAAATCATATAGCTTCTAGTCCTGGATTATCCCAATATGGCAAAATTAAAACCTTGTTCTAACGAGAAAAATATATTAGTGTATTATATGTAGAATCTATTATAAATATTCTGGCACAGTTTAGAATGGGCGTGTCCCAAATAAACGTACATAGACATCGTTTCTTACTAACGCCAGAGAATGCTGCTTGTCCTGTGTGCAAAAATGTACAGGAAAATGAAATTCATTTCTTGTTCCAATGTCCTTTATATAACCACATTAGAGAACAACACCAACTAACTTGCAGATCTAGTGAAAATGTTGAGAACAAAAAGTTTATAATTTTGTTCATGTGATGATAAAGATAAAATAGTATCGTTAGCTAAATGTTTGCTTGGCGCTTTTAAGATAAGACATAACTTCATAGACAGTTTAAACTAAAATAATATATGGCTTCTTAGGATAATTGTTCCTTGTTGTAAATGCTGTAGCACATTTTATTCTTTATTTAGTGTGGATGTTGTCAATTATTTGTTGCATGTTCTTAATGTTCTTTGTGTTCGCTCCATGGAAGGGGCTATGGCCTAGTATCCATTAAATTTCCGAGTTCCGAGTTCCGAGTTCTCTCTCTCTCTCTCTCTCTCTCTCTCTCTCTCTCTCTCTCTCTCTCTCTCTCTCTCTCTCTCTCTCTCTCTCTCTCTCTCTCTCTCTCTCTCTCTCTCTGTGTGTGTGTCTCACTCTCTGTCGATATAATAACATTGAAATACCATGTTATATTAGACTAGTTCTGCCTTCTCAATGTTTGAACTGCTTTTCAACCCACTTTTACTCCAAGCCAGATAGTTTATTTTTCTGTTGGAACACTTTTAAGATAAAAGGAGTGAAATCGGGACAAAAGAAAAACGCACATACTGTAGATAACGATTGCAGTATTGGATGAGAAAATAATAGTGTTGTCTTGGGGCTTTAGGTCCATACCACGCATTGCGCATCTGGGGACCAGAAAATAATTATATACAAAGCGGGTAATCTTAAACCGCTCTTTGTCTTTGTCTAAAACATTTTACAGATGGACATAAACTCTTTTTATGGGGTACTTGTGGACGAGTTAACAGTGGGTAAGACGGGGTAAAAAGCCCATGGGCGGGTGAGAAGCCCATGCCAATTATCTCATGAAATAAAGAACATTTCAGTCAAATTTGCCCATGAGACGAATGCTAAACATTAACACTCGTCTCATGGGCAAAATGTGACTGACATTTTGCTTCATTTCATGAGATAATTAGCATGGGCTTCTTACCCGCCCATGGGCTTTTTACCCCGT
>CM065683.1:27631559-27634059 GCA_017654935.2 Phymorhynchus buccinoides
ATCCGTTGTTTTATAAGTCACGCGTACTAACCATCACGCTAATAAAGCAAGACGAAAATGTGACCCCGTGACAACATTGTTGTTGCTGTAGAAAGAAAAAAAACACCCACACACGTCAATAGGAATTAATCGGAATTATCAAGGGGGAGTCATTTCACGGTGTGTGGGAGTGATCTTGCCTAATTCAATCGGTCAAACAGGGGAAGCTACTCTACCATCAGGTAGATCCCAGCTCTCGCCTCGTGTGTTTGAGTAGACTTAAATCGCTTAGTTAGAACACCGGTGCGTCATTCTACATTTGGTGTCATTTATATTTTTACGTCACATTCTGCAAGTTCTATCGGTTTGCGGATACTGGCCGCCCCTCATTTTAAAAAAATAAAATAAAATGTTTGCAAGTCGCTGACTCGCATCCTGCGGTTTCAAACTTCGACGCCATGCCGCCATGGTTTTGACCGAGTAAGTCGAGGTAATTAACTCTAATTTTCACGAAGTGCTCTCCCCTAGTTTTTTTCTCTCCGAAAATCGACTATTAAATATTACCTGTTGTAATATTTCGGATCTCTCCTTTGACGAACAGCAAGCATAGACTTATTAACCCTTTCACCGCCAGCCATCTTTAATGTCCATTAACACTTACTTGGCTACAGAAAAGATTTTCGTGTGCAATATTGTGGGATTTCTCTGTGACACGTTTAGGAATAGGGTCAATCCTTACTACCCAAATGTAGGAACACAATAGAATTGAATAATAGACCCTGATTTGAAGAGTTTTAACCCTTTCACCGCCAATGTCACATTTATGCACCACAATGGTTCAAGACCCATGTCACTAAAAGGCATCACATCAGGGCCTGTTATCTGAAGACCCTATTCTCTTAATGTTGGGAGGTAAGGATAGGCCTAATGTTATGCATGTCACAGAGGAATTCCCAATATTGCAGATCATTTTGTTCTCTACCCAGTTAAGTTTAATGGTATTTTTGGGGCTGCAAATGGCTGGCGGTGAAAGGGTTAATGACATGGTTGTTAAATCATTGTGGTGCAAAAATTTGACATTGGCGGTGAAAGGGTTAACCTGCGCGAAATGTGTGCAGCACAGACACGAGTGTAGACCCTAATCTTTTCTGGGTGTCCCGGCGCTAGCTGCGACGCGCTCACCAGGCGGGAGCAGCCCGAATTTCACAGAAACGGGTCTTTCGGACTTGAAAAATATAATCAATGCCAATATACCAATAATCTTCCTTTTTCGTAATGGTCTCTATGTACACGATAACATTTTTCACTCTTTCTCCATGGCAACGCAGGGATATGCAAGTCATATTGGTGACTGGCCTATTACTGCGTTGCCATAGGGAAAGAGTGAAAAATGTTCATGGTATCAGAGAAGGGCGAGTAGTACAATAAAACATTGCTCCTCCCCCTCCCCCCTTCCCCCCCCCCCTCCCCCCTCCCCATTTGGTTTACGGTATTGAATGCGGCGAACGTTTTAGCGTGAGAGACACCTTACTGTTCGATCATCTAAAGTTCTTGATAACAAAACATAAAAAAGAGCTTTCTGGTGGCTCAAAGGGCGATCACTCTCGTGGCTTATTTCAGGTTTCTTGGCCAAATAGAAGGGACGCATTAATCTTCTTCTTCTTCTGCGTTCCTGGAATGGAGAGATCTGTTTTCTGCCGCTCAGAGAGAGAGAGAGAGAGAGAGAGAGAGAGAGAGAGAGAGAGAGAGAGAGAGAGAGAGAGAGAGAGAGAGAGAGAGAGAGAGAGAGAGAGAGAGAGAGAGAGAGAGAGAGAGAGAGAGAGAGAGAGAGAGAGAGAGAGAGAGAGAGAGAGAGAGAGAGAGTTGACACTTGACACTTGACACTTGACAACTTTATTACGCAAGGATTGAGATTTTAGGCCAGGCCTATTCTTACAATCTCTCCTTGAGACAGAGAACGAGAGAGAGAGAGAGAGAGAGAGAGAGAGAGAGAGAGAGAGAGAGAGAGAGAGAGAGAGAGAGAGAGAGAGAGAGAGAGAGAGAGAGAGAGAGAGGAGAGAGAGAGAGAGAGAGAGAGAGAGAGGAGAGAGAGAGAGAGAGAGAGAGAGAGAGAGAGAGAGAGAGAGAGAGAGAGAGAGAGAGAGAGAGAGAGAGAGAGAGAGAGAGAGAGAGAGAGAGAGACACACAGACACACACATACAGAGACAGAGACAGACAGATAGAGACAATTAAGATACACATATAATATATTAAGTCAGATAAAGAGACAGAGAGAGCGCTAGGGGAGAGACAGAGGGTCAGACTGACAAGACGGACAGACAGACAGACAGACGCAATCCCTTAATTACACATGCAAGACGCGGGGGAAAGAACCCTCCCATTTTCCAACTTAGGAAGGAGTGGAGGGGGAAAAACCGTAATTGAACAAATTACCGACAGTTAGCCCACACTCAAATTGAACTCACAGAAGAATGTGTTCTCTCGTCTGATGAATAGAAGTGGAACCTGTGCTGACTTTCCG
>CM065683.1:27641559-27649059 GCA_017654935.2 Phymorhynchus buccinoides
TGATCGGAAGGAGGAAGTAGGCATACACGGCATCTATTATTGTACAGACATTCAATCGCAAAATTTAAAAGAAAAGAATAACTGCAATTAATTAATGCAAGAATCGAACAAACGCACTAGAAGCAACGTTGTACTTGTCAAACCAGCCGCCGTGGCGTAGTGGTTAGCGTCGCGGACTACTGGTAACGGGTTCGAATCCCATCATAGGCTAGGGTTTTGTTTCGGTCCTGGACCGACTCCTACCCAGATGGAGTGGCTGTGGGCTCAATGGGAAGACTGACACCACACAGTCGAGCTTCATCCGCTTAACAGATGCGATTCTGAGAGTGTTGCTCTAATTGCAAGACCAACACTGCAGGTGTCTGTAGTTCTCGGGCCTGGTTAACGCCGGGATATCATTATGAAAGGAAGCGTAGAATACAGCCCTGTCATGCAATCTCAGACCGATACGGAACTCCATAACATCATCATCATCGTAGTCATCCGGCTCATTTCCATCAATCATTAAAATAAAAATGTCTCAAATTCTGTGGCTTTGCATGCCCTGCTCTCATGGTGACATCAGTTTCGGTTTCCAATCCAGTCTATGCCTTGGTGCGTTCGGGTCAAAGTCATGGGGATCAGTGTGTTCTGGGGAGCTGTTGGTGGACGGTCGTGGTGGCGCCCTCGGAGGAGGACCTCACTCACGCTGGCTCCGCGACTAAGAGAATAGTGTTGTCAGTAGGGGGCTTAGTAGGTGGTGTCCTGAACAGGCTCCACTGAATTCCACCGAAGTGACTCAGCAGCAGTGCAGTGTCTCCTCGGTTGCTTACCCCCTGACGGCCTAATCATAGATTCGCTTCCCTTGAACTGCTGGTCTCGGATTCTACGACCTGAACATGCCAGGGTGTGGCTGCGAATTGGGATTCGGATTGAGCGGCGTGGGAGCAACGCCACTGTACGACCCAGAAGATGGGACAGCAACAAACAAACAACAAATGTTGTACTCGTCAGATAAATAAAGTGTATGACCTATTATACATTATTGTTTTGAAAAAAGAAAAACAAGAAAAACAAGTTCTTTGATTGGCATAAGTATGTGTCTCTGCACGTTGTGTTTATCATTATGTAGTTCATTTAATCGTTCCATCATTCTTTGACAAGCAACTGTTGATAAATCCAGTTTAGACTGGAATGGATTTCGACAATATGAGAAGAGAAAAAACAAACCAAAAAAAGTAACACAAAGAACACTGCATCTTCATGAAAGGCTTTGCGTTTCCTGCCAAATCCTTAACCCTTTCACCGCCAATGTCGCATTTTAGCACCACAATGATTTAACGCCTATGTCACAAAAAGGAGGGTCTGTTATCCAAAGAGCCTATTTTCATAATTTTGGGAGGCAAGGATAGACCGTACTTTATACATGTCATAGAGGAATCCCCACTATTGCAGAAGATGTTTTTCTCTACCCAGTTAAGCTTAATGGAATTTTTTGTTGCTGAAAAATGGCTGGCGGCGAAAGGGTTAAAATTCGATTAGAACATGATTGTTCTGTATAAGGCCCTCTTGCTATTGGTTTATACAGAAAGTATACTTTTTCATATGATGGCTGTTGTCGGCCATCTTGAATCGTTTGAATTATACCATAATCACATTCAATAATGATAATACTACTATTACTACAGAGTATTTGCATAGCGCCTTTCTGTAGAATTAAGGCGCTCACATTCACTGATTCACACGCAATTGGGCTAACATACACATATACAAGACGGGGTAAAAAGCGCATGGGCGGGTAAGAAGCCCATCCCAATTATCTCATGAAATGAAGCAAATTTCAGTCTCATTTTGCCCATGAGACGAGCGTTAATGTCTAGCATTCGTCTCATGGGCAAAGTGAAATTTTCTTTGAGATAATTGGGGTGGGCTTCTTACCCGCCCATGCGCTTTTTACCCCGTCTTCCCCAATATGAAAGTTACAGAGAGAAAGTTCTTTGACGCTAGTGAGTTTTCATTTTGGGTTTCGAAAGCGAGATGTGCTGATTTATGGTGGGGTCGGAGGTGATCAGGCAATTTATTCATTCATTCATTAAATGCGATTCATTGATTCATTAAAACGGCAAACACATTCTCGAAAGCAGGAATGCGTTGCATGAACCATTTTCCAATATCAATGAACATTCTGACGATAACGCCATTACTAGACTAGTAAAACCATACTGTACAAAAATAAATCTAGCAAGCGGTTCTTGAACTCAGAACTTGAACAGATACTTCGACTTGGATTCCAGCAAAAGCGAGCACACACAGCACCTGCTACTGATGCTGGGGTTAGGAGCCTACGGCCGTGTACACACATAAGCGGATATTCCGTGCGGAAACCCGTGCGCAATCCGTAAATAAGTGAAACAAAGAAGGGGAAAGATTTGCGCACGTGTCCGAATGTCCCCTATATGCGTAAACTTTTATCCTTCTTTCTTCCACTTATTTAGGGTTTGACGTACGGAACTTACGCGTCTAATGTGAACCCGGCCTACATCAACAAACCCTGGGGCCAGTTTAGAAGGATTTTTATTTCATAAAAGGATGCGCGTGTACAGACACACACAAACACACACACACACACACACACACACACACACACACACACACACACACACACACACACACACACACACACACACACACATGTTCACGCGCGTGCGCGCACATGTACACACACGCACGCACACACACGCGCACGCACACGCACGCACACGCACGCACACGCACACGCACACACACACGCACACGCACGCATACGCACACAGAGGAGACAGAGAGACACGCACACGAGAGAGAGAGACAGACACACACACACACACACACACACACACACACACACACACACACACACACACACACACACACAGAAAGAAACGACCTCTTTCTCTCTCTTCTCTTCCTCCTCTTCAATGTCTTTCTCTCGTTCTCTCGAGCATGCATGCAAATACGTGCGCACTTTCACACCGATAGATCTTCTTCTTATTATTATTTATTTTTATTTACTCACATAGGTGGGTGAAAAGCTTCCAAATATGCACGCAGTGTGTAGGTAGAATTGAGGAAGTATCACTCTCACACCCTGGTGAATAACTGATAGATCCTCTTATGCCTTTCTTTCTTTACTCACAAAGGTGAGTGGAAAGAAAAGCATCCAAATCTGCACACATTTTGTAGAATTTAGGAATTATCAGTTGTTTGCTCTTTTTTTTTAAAAAAGACCTTGATTGTTACTGTTTTTATTATTGTGGGTTTTTTTCTGCCGGTAATAACAATATGAACAATTATCCCTCTTTATCTGTCCCCGTCCAAAATGTGTCACTTATATCAAGTTGAGCGTTGAGCATTTTCGGTCACATTATTACTGTGTATATTCGCGCCAAACATAACATAATTAGCGCTGGGACGATTTTCGATTCGTCAGTCGTGGTGAGTTTATGTTTTCACCACCTTTCGAAAACAACTTTAGTAAAAACACAAAGTTCCCTCCCTCCAATTGCCTCCCTTTGACCGTTACTTCAACGGCGAACGGACGGACGGACGGACACACGCACGGACGGATAGACGGACGGACGGATAGACAGAGACAAAAATAATAGTTCCCAGCCTTTTGTCGGGAATTAATGACATCTGAAATGACAAGACTTTGCAATGCTCGACAATAACTATGCAGCCTACAAAAGGAACACTTCTGGGGTAAGAAACTCCTATTGTAAGAAACTCCTATTGTAAACTGATTTTCGTGAAGAGAACAAAGCCTAACCAGGAAGAAAAACAGAGCCTTCCGCTGAACGAAATCCCTTTCAGAAAAGCGCCTGTGTCCAATTAATTAATTGATTCATTAATTGGTTGTGTGGTGTCCTTATTAGTTCCATTCTGTCCCTGGTCTTCTGGCATCCTGTCTGTCCAGGGAATCAGAGAATGGAGAGGAGAGAGCATCAAAAGGCAGCAGTTTCACATCACATCTGTGATCCTTTGTGTGGCATTGATTTCGGAATCCAGGAGTGATGGTTGTGGTGCGGGTGATTGGTGCTGATGGTGAGGTGATAATTTTGTCTGTGTGTCTAAAATGTGACTGTTAATGCCATAGAAAAAACCACCCACCACAAAACAAAAGAAACAAGCATCAAATAGTCTTAAAGACCCTGCACGTCACGTGTAGCAATCACGGTTTTCCCGTGTTTTTCCTCTTATAGCTAGTAAGGAATCTTAAGAAATTTTCCTAGTATAAGAGGGAATGTGACACGTGACGTGCGGGGTCTTTAACGTTCCTGGCGATTTCAATTTTCACAGATTTTTACAGATTTGATTGTAGAGGAGAAGTGTTGTTTTTTGCTCCGTTTGCTATCTTTGCTGTTTTCTTGTGTGTTTATGATAATAAAGTCGCATACATGGCCAAAATATCCAGTTGATTTGTTGTGTCTCTTGTTAATAAATTAACGCCACTTTACAATATTGTTGTGTGCTTGTTTGCTTGCTGTATATTCCAATGACGTTGCAGTCTGTTTCATTTTCTGGTGGTTTCAAAGTCAGTAAAGTGTTCCTAGGGAAATTGGTCTCGTGTCTATTGAGCTGGGTGCAGTCAACGTTGAACTGAAGACACGAGTGAAGCATCTTCGTTTGATGCCTGTTCCACACAGAGCTACGTCACCATCGCTTCGTTAGAAGGTGGGAGGCAACCCACCTCCGAAGTCTTTCTATGAAAATAATCTCGTTTCTATTGAATTGAGATCGAATGTGTTCTACTTACTTTATCGTAATATTTTCATGTACTGGGTCTGTATTCACGTTTCAGATAGCATGAGACTTAGCATGATGCTAACTTAGAAGCTCTTCCAATGTCCTATAGGATTTAATAGGACTTTTGGAAGAGCTTCTAAGTTAGCATGATGCTAAGTCTCATGCTATCTCAACGTGAATACAGGCCCAGGTGCATTATTATAATGAATGATCGTGGTATATTTTTACATGTCCTATAAAGTATTTTTGTGTTGGATGTTTAATTATTATGCTCTTATTGTATATGTGTTTATGCTGTTCCACGAATCAATTTCTCACTTTTGAGATAATAAAGTATTCTTGAGCCTTGAGTCTTGAAGTTGGTGACATTAAAGTGTTCCCTAGAAAGTTCATCCTGTGTGCATTGAATTCGTGACAGCAAAGGGATTATATGAAAGTTACGGTAAAGCATTCCCAGGAACGTTCGTTATATCAGTTGAATTATGTGACAATAACGTGTCCCCAGGAAATATAATCCTGTGTCCAATGAATTGGATGACAATAGAATGTTCATAGGAAAGTTAACCTTCAGTCCACTGAATAGAGTGACAATAGATCATTCATAGGAAAGTCACTCCTGTGTCCATTACATTGAGTGACACTAAAGTGTTCCTAGGAAATGTAACACTGTGTCATTTGAATTGGGTAGCAGTATCGAGCTCCTAAAGGTCTCTGTACACGTTAACAATATTTACAAAATATCTCTATTTCCCCATGGCAGCACAGTGTTAAGGCCACCCACAATACGACTTACAACTAACTGTGTTGCCATGGGGAAATAGTTATGTTTTGTGAATATTGTTAGCGTGTACAGACGCAAGACGCAAGATGGTTTAATCACTTAACGGCCATAGCCCATCATGATCGGGCGTGCGAACATAAACACATACATATGCACACGTGGAAGAGGAAATAATGAACATGACATAAAGCCACATTTCAACATTCCATATAAAATACGTTTTTTCATGAAGTGGCAGCTTCTCTTATCTTGAATGACTTATACAAAAATATAGAGAATTTACGCACATCTTCATCTCTGGTAGATGACAACAGTAAACATAGTTTAAAAAGTGAAGGGGATTGATGATTGTTAGCGTGTACAGAGACCCCAAAAACCCAATCACATAACCAAATAATTGAATAACAATACACTGTCCTTAGGAAAGTTAATCTGGTGTCCATTACATTTTCGTGCCAGTAACGAGTGCCCATGAAAGTTATCCTTATGCTCGTTAAATTGGAAATAAATAATTCATTGAAGTTTCCATTGAAGGGGGTGACAGTTATTCGTTGGAAAGTTCATTCTATGTCTGTTGAAATCTTTGGCAATGAAGTACTCCTGGGAAACGCAACCTTTGTTTCCACCGAATAGAAAACAGTGGATGTGTTTTGGAGTCAAAACGGACTATTTGTAGATAGTCTATTGACGTATTATTGAACGTATTGGGAACACTAATAACTTGTATAACAAAAATTGCAGAAAAATAAAAAGCATAATCCTTATTTTATATTATTTGCAGTCTTTTTTAATACAAGTTCTTAGTTTGTGCAATTACATCGATAATAAGTCAATGGACTATTTTTAGATAGTCCGTTTTGACTCTAAGCCATCGTAATATACTCTCAACTCGGTCTGGTTACATATTGATCAGAGGAGTCACTGGAAGACTGTCTTAGTCGTATGTATCATCGTGCAACGTTTGGTTGTGCTACAATTGGTAGTTTCTAACTGCTTACACTTCCAGATAGATGGACAGACAGACAGACAGACAGACAGACACACAGACAGATAAGTATACAGACGGAGCTTGAGTACACAAACTCACCTTGATTACTTGGTGAGCCAGGATTGGGAGTTATACAAGGTGGAATTAAACAGAAAGTCAAATGAGACAGTAGGTGTTGAGCAGACATTAGGAGACGAAACACGCGTAACAGGTGGCAAGCATCATAGGGAACATGGTGAAAGAGGGGGGACAGGGGTGGGCAGTGAGTGTAAAGGTAGAGAGACATAGACCATTGGAGAGAGGAGGAGGGAGGAGATGGGGGAGGAAGCCGTATGAAGAGAGAGATGAGAGGAGGAGAAGGCTGAGAGGAGGCGAATGAGAGAGCGAGAGGTAAGAAGGAGAGACAGAGAGAATGGAGGGGAAGAGATGAGGAGAGAGTAGTACGAGAGAGAGGATTAACGAGAGAGGTTAGAGAAGAGAGAGAGTGAGAGACAGAGAGGATGGAGAGAAAGATGGAGAGAGAAAGAATGAGAGAGAGAGGAGAGGAGAGAGAGAGAGAAAACGAACGGAGAGAGAGAAGAGAGAGAGAGAGATTGAGAGTGAGAGTGAGAGAGAGAGAGAGAGAGGAAGAGAGAGAGAGAGAGAGAGGCGAGAGAATGAGAGGGAGAGAGGAGATAGAGAGAGACACCAATGAACCAGAGAAACAACAATGAGAAATATTCCGAGAAGATAGGCCAGAGGCATAATTTGAGATTTCAAAGAGAAGGGAGAGGAGAGAGATGAGAGAGAGAGAGAGTGACGACAGAGACAGAGATGTCCTGAGAGATGAGAGAGTGGAGAGTGGAGACAGACGGGTGGAGGTCGAGAGAGAGAGCAGATGGAGAGAGAAGAGAGACGAGGAGAGGGAGAGCTGAGAGAGGGAATAGAGAGGGAGGGAAGGAGACGAGGAGACGAGAGAGAGGAGGAG
>CM065683.1:27651559-27664059 GCA_017654935.2 Phymorhynchus buccinoides
CTTGTTGGGTTGGAGCAGAGAGTGTGCCTGAGTCATTGGATGCGTTTCTGTTTTTGCTTGTGAGATGCACGCAGGATGTACTGCGAGTGTCAGAGTCAAGGAAGATCAAACTGATCTGGATTGAGGGTTGAGAGAGTGGAATAAGCAAACAAGGCCTTTGTTTATCATTCCCTGCCCTCCAAGAGAGAATACAAAGATCATGGAGAAGGGCATAGGGGAGGGAGGAGAAAAGACCCACAGAGGACATTCATAAATGAGAAGAAATATTATAGAGGAAGAAAGAGAAATAACAGGGAGATGAAAAATAGGATAGAGGATGGGAGGAGAGTAAATAGATGAATGTAGAGAGAGAGAGAGGAGAGGGAGCAGAGAGAGAGAGTGAGAGGGAGAGAGACAGAAAGAGAGATGGCGAGAGAGAGAAGGAGAGAGAGAGAGATGAGGAAAGGAGACGAGAGACGAGAGAGAGAGAGGAGAGAGATATTAGAGAGAGAGAGAGCGAGAGAGAGATAGACAGAGAGAAGAGAGAGAGAGAGGTTTGAGGTTTAGACAGAGAGAGAGAGAGGAGGAAGAGTGAGGTTTTCGAGATGGAGAGAGAACGCGAGAGAGAGGACGAGGAGAGAGAGAGAGAAGAGAGAGTTTCAGACGAGCTCTGAGTAGAGAGACGAGATCGAGCGAAAGGACCTGAGGAGGCAGAGAGTTTAATAGAGAGAGAGAGAGCGACGGGCGACGAGTGGTAGATGATGACGTGAGGGAGAGAGATAGGTAGAGGGAGCCGAGATGAGGCGAGGGAAGGGTGGGATCGAGCTTGAGAACGAGAGAAGAGACCGAGAGAGAGAGAGAGAGGGAGAGAGGAGAGGGGGAGAGACGAGGAGAGAGGGAGAGAAGAGAGAGAAGAGAAAGAAGAGTGGGGGAGAGAGAGGAGCAGAGGGAACCGAAGAAGAGGAAGAGTAGCGGTGGAGAGAGAGAGAAGGTGGAGCGAGAAGAGGTAAAGAGAGATGAAGAGAGGAGAAATGATTCGGAGCAGAGAGATGATGCAACACTCAATGGCGGGGGAGAGATGTTCGATGAGAGAGTAGAGTGGGAGGAGATGGAGAGAGAGACGAAGAAGACATTGAGAGAGGGAAACCGGAGAAGAGGAGAGCAGATGAGACACATGTTGAGCGAGAAGAGAGAGAGAGCCGGGACGGAGGGAGTCGCGATGAGGAGAGAGGAGAGCGCAAAAACATAACACTTGGGATGGAAAGGAAAGAACAAGGAAAAAGAATTAGGGGGTGGGGGGGGGGGGGGGTTGGGTGGAAGGGGGGGGGGGGGTGGCGGTGGTGGGGGTGGGGGGGGTGGAAGTAAGGAAATTTTTTTTTTTTTATCATATTTATATACATGCAAAATATACATAATAATAAATTTAAAAGTTTACAATTTATCAATCAAATACTTCTTTAAAGTTCTTTTAAAAGTAGATTTAGATGGACATAATTTCAAGAATGCTGGCAAGTTGTTCCATGTGTTTCCTCCAGTAGTATGTACAAGCTGGATTTGAATAGATCGATTTCGGTGGTTTAGGAAACGAAATGCATGTGAGTGCAATGTCGATTTTCATTTATTTTAAAAGAGCTTATAATTTTCTTCGGGGCAGTTCCGTTTACGACATTAAACATAGGGCACATAGGCATTTGTTATAGAAAAGCCTGTCTTTAAAAGGTAGGATGTTTAGTTGTTTGTAGTCATTTACAGTCAGGCTACTAGATTTAAGTAAAACTAGCTTTAAACGCTCTTTTGTGTAAGCGAGTTATATAATTCAGATTACTTTCACTTTGCACTATCCCATAAAGTGGATGCTTAATTAATAAGAGGTAAGATGTGACCATGAAAAAAAAGTGTTTTCTTGAATGAAGATCCAAAAAATTCTTTATTTTTGATAATTGGTAAATTCTTATGGAAATACGTGTTACAAGGTCATTAATGTGATCACCCCACAATAAGTCATTATCAATATAACCCCTAACACTTTATGGGAGGAAACTTCTTCAATTTACTTAATCCTTGACATACAATGGAGGAAACACAGAATTCATCTTTGTTCGTTTTTGTCTTGAGGTTACATACATACATACATTTTGTTTTTTGTGCGTTAAGAGACATGTGGTTCAACTCCGTCCACTCAATTAATGTATTAACATTAGCCTGCACATTTTCTGTTAATATAGAAGGATTGGTATTATTAGATTGGTTTTTTTTTTTTTTTTGGGTGATGAGGTGTCATCAGCAAACATTTCACAGCACGCATTTAACACACAAAGGCAAGTCATTTATGTAGTATAGAGAAAACAAAGTGGTCCTAAGACTGACCCTTTGGGGAACGCCAAACTTAATATGAAGTAAGTTTGACCTCGATGAATTAATTTCAACAAGCTGTTGCCGATCACAAAGAAACGACTCGATGAAACGCAAAGCACTGCTGGTTAGATTGTAATGTATTAGTTTTTTTTCATTAAAAGAGTGTGATTAATAACATCAAATGCTTTAGCAAAGTCTATGAATAAGGCACCTGTAAATTCATTGTTATTTACATTTGAGAGACATCTGTCTACTAATAGATGTATAAGCAAGAGCAGTGTGGCATGAGCTGCGTGTGTGTGTGTAGTGTGGCATGAGTGATATGTGTGTATTGTGTGTGTGTGTGTGTGCGTGTTGTGTGTGTTGCGCGCGTGAGCGTGCGCGTGGCGTGCGTGCAGTGCTGTGAGGCGTACGTGTGTGTGCGGTGTGTGTGCGTGCGTTATTTTCGTGCGTGTGCGTGTGTGGTGTGCGTTTTGCGTGCTTTTGCCTTTTTTTGTGTAGTGTGTGTGTGTGTGCGTGCGTGCGTGTTAGTGTGTGTGTGTTGTGTCTTTGTGTGTGTTGTTTGTTATTGTTGTTGTGTTTGTGTGGTGTGTGGTTGTGCGCACGTGCGTTGTATGTGTGTGTGTATGCGTGTGATCATGCGTACATATAATGTACATGCGCGCACGTGGTGTGTGTGTGTACGTATATTTTTTATTATTATGTGTGTGTGCGCGCATACGTCTATGTTTTTGCCTGCATGGGCATGTATGGTTGGGAGTGAAATTGTTTTGCTCTGGGTTTTTTATATCATTAAACCGTTTCTTCTGGGTTTTAATTTCGACTTTTTTTTAATTTGTTGTGAAATTTTATTGAACCCAGCAGTCATCTTCGTTTCTTTACTCGTCTATGCGTTTTGCCTGTATCGATGCGCATGTGCGTAGTATGTGTTTTTGTTTAGCAAGTAAGCCTTTGTGCGTGCGTGCGTGCGCGCGCATTTGTGCATGTGCACGCGCCTGTGCTCGCCACACTTCAGGTCTGTCTGTCGAGTAATGTAACACGTCCTGTCACTCTCAATTTGCATCTTGAATTCATCCTCACTTTACATGCAGCCAAGAACGGTGCAACACGGTGCCAGAGAAAACAGAAGAGGGATAGAGCTGCACAAAATTAATAGTGTACGATACTGAATATATCATTCTGCTTTACGTCCTCCGGTCTAGGAACTGACAAAATTGTTATGTTACATTAGTAGATATAAAGATGGTGGGAACGATCCTGGAGGGGTCATTGAGATAACTCAGATTATATTTTTGTGGTGGTACCATAGCCAATGAGGTTTAACCGAGGCGTGGTTACTGCTACACATAATTGTATTATTTTTTTGAAATCGGGACGTTAATGGTTTAGCACTGCCTCCGGGTATTGCCTCCAGTATTGTTCCCACCATCTTTGTATTTACAAATGCCCCACTGACATAGGCCGAAAGTAAGAGGGCCCGTAAGAGGGTCGTTTGTTATTTACTGGTTTTTAATGTATTAAAACATATTTTTCGTTCCACGATCCTGGCAGGCTAATACCCCGGAGGCGGCAGTGCAACACCAGGAAAGCTCGAATTTGTAACAATAGACAATACAGATATGTAGAGTGACTATCTGTATAAGCCGAGTGTACATGACCAACGTGGGTAATATAGGGTTACGTCAACCGTGCGCTATCTATCTCTCCACGAGATAATTACATTGCTGGACCACAGCTATTTGGCGTTTCTTTCTCTCTGCGAGCGCTTCGAGCATTCCACCAGCACTGTCTTAATACTGATGATGTCATCAGATGAAGAGGAATAACCCTGACATGGTTTTTTTCTTCTCTACAACAGTCAAGAGAGTTATATCCCCAGACCATGATTTTTGTTTTTATTTTTCTCTGGCAGTCAAGGTATTTCTTCCATTTCAATCCTGTCGATGTGTTTCTCTTGAAACTACATCTTTCTTCCATAGCAATCCTGTCGATATGTTTCTCTTAAAACTGCATCTTTCTTCCATAGCAATCCTGTCGATATTTTTTCTCTTGAAACTACATATTTCTTCCATAGCAATCCTGTCGATATGTTTCTCTTAAAACTGCATCTTTCTTCCATAGCAATCCTGTCGATATTTTTTCTCTTGAAACTACATCTTTCTTCCATAGCAATCCTGTCGATATTTTTCTCTTGAAACTACATCTTTCTTCCATAGCAATCCTGTCGATATTTTTTCTCTTAAAGCTGCATATTTCTGCCATAGCAATCCTGTCGATATTTTTTTTCTCACCTGCCACATTGAGACTGCGTATCGCTGGTAGGGTAGAAGCTAATGATGCGTCCTTTTTAGATGATAACAAATATCAAGTATTCACGGTCCTATTTGCAGGGTAGAAACGGTTGACGCGTCCTATTGACAGGCTATAAACTATAGGAAAGCAATCACATTATTGTGAAGCCGTCAGGAGGCAACCCACCAAAGGAGACAACTGCACTGCTGCTGAGATATATCGGCAGAGTTTGGTAAGTTTGTTCTGAGCTAACGTTATTATAGGCCTACGCAGGGCCACACCTTCTAAGCCGTCTACTGACGGTAATGACATTGTTTTAGCTGTTTGTCACTGGTGAACTGGAAACAAGGCGTGGCTATTAGGCAAAAACACCGGAGCTATCCTTTGTTTTTGAACAAAAGTCCCAATCTATTGTTGTTGTTGGGGTTTTTTGTTGTTTTTTTTTTTTTTTTTTTTGGGGGGGGTATTTTAAAAGCTTTTCAGCAAGAACATGTTACTACCGTAGTTAATTGATTAAGACGCACTCATGATTACAGAAACAGAACGATGCACTAAAGCAGAGCATTGTTTCTGCAGCCCCTGCAAATCTTACAGACTCACCAGATCACGTGTCAAAATCACGGGTTTCACGTGTTTTCCCTCTTATAGCTGGAAATAAATCTTGTTTTGAACTGGTCTTACAAATGCCCCCAAATTCAAACCGAAACATCATTTTAAAGAGCAGCCTCAATTTGAAGTTGGGGACATCTGTTGATGGGTCACAGCTACCCAGAAAAAACCCCCAAGGGACTTGATCGTGGTGCGTCAGTGTGTCTTCAAGTCCACTGCACACATTGTCTTAATACTGATGATGTCATCGGATGAAGAGGAATAACCCTGACATGTTGGCTTTGTCTCTACAACAGTCAAGAGATTTATATCCCCAGACCACGACTTTTGTCTTTAATTTTCTCTGGCAGTCAGGGGTTAAAACTACATCTTTTGTCCATAGCAATCCTATCGATACTTTTTTCTCACCTGCTACATTGAGACTGCGTATCGCTGGTAGGGTAGAAGCTAATGACGCGTCCTGTTTAGATGATAGAAAATAATAAGTATTCACGGTCCTATCTGCAGGATAGAAACGATTGACGCGTCCTATTGCCAGGCTAGAAACTATCGAATAGAAGGATAGTCAACAACAGCAGCAGCGTGTATGATCGACTTTAAGATCAAAATAGGGCTCGTTCGTTTCCCCATGTCATACTGTAGTGATACTCTAATAAAGGTCTCTGTACACGTGACACTCTTCACCCATAGCAACTCATACGTTTACTTGCCTATCACTGCTGTGTTGCCATGAAGAAAGAGAGAAAACTAACAACGTGTTTCGACATTACTTTACTGGTGATGGGTTGATGTTTATGGAAACAGTGGAAAGAAGTACCCATCAGCAGAGATGATACAAATGTGTGTGTGTGTGTGTGTGTGTGTGTGTGTGTGTGTGTGTGTGTGTGTGTGTGTGTGTGTGTGTGTGTGTGTGTGTGTGTGTGTGTGTGTGTGTGTGTGTGTATGTATGTGTGTGTGTGTAAAGAGAGGTGTGTGTGATGTGTGTGTGTGTGGAGAGAGAGAGAGAGAGAGAGAGAGAGAGAGAGAGAGAGAGAGAGAGAGAGAGAGAGAGAGAGAGAGAGAGAGAGAGAGAGAGAGAGAGAGAGAGAGAGAGAGAGAGAGAGAGAGAGAGAGAGAGAGAGAGAGAGAGAGAGAGAGAGAGAGAGAAGGCATGCAGACAGACAGACGGAGATTGGGCAGGGTGAGTTAATGGAAATAAGGTTGTGAGACACTTTAGCCATGGCTGAAAAAGTTGGTCAGTACAAAATTATATTAAAGTTTTAGCGATGCCCCTTCATCCAATTGACAGGAATATGTGTCAACCGGAGAAAAACCGTGATCTTCTCATCCAAGTTTCTTCCTCCCTTACATCAAAGACACTGAAAAGAAAAGACTAACATCCGGTCCCTTTTCCCTATATGAGTAGTGAGGACAGAAACACTGGTTATGTCCCTTTTAAACGTGACACATTTAGGTTAAAAACACGTCGATAGGCCAGTTGAATTCTCCGTTCAAATTCCAGTCTGAGTCTTTGGATAGCCGCCACTGTGAATGGTGTATAACTACCCCACTAACGATAACTCTATCAGCCCGGCTCGCCGTAACTCTTAAGTAGTCCATCTTACCCTTTTAGAGTCTTTGCTTACATTGATAGTAATGTTCCTACTGTTGACATAGTCAGACAACCATACGTCCCAGACTCTTTTCGGTGGTAAGGAACAGTGTTATTGCTCCTACCCAACCATTCGATGGCTTGGAGTCAAAATGGACTATCTTTAGATAGACCATTGACGTATTACTAAACTTATTGCGAAAACTAATAACTTGTATAAAAACAAAAAGGACTGCCGAAATACAAAAAGCATAATCCCCATGTTATATTATTCGCAGACTGTTTTTAATACAAGTTCCTAGTTTTTGCAATAACATCAATATGAAGTCAATGGACTATCTAGAGATAGTCCGCTTTGACTCTAAGCCATCGATATTATTCATTTTGGGACCGTGATAAGAAACAACATGACAGCTAAAATCATGCAAAAGAGGAGGGGGGGAAGGGTGTGTCTTTATCATTTCAGCTCACTTTGTTTCAAAATGTCACGACCAATTTATTTTTCATACTCACAAGGGACAGTCCTGATTACAGCAACATGTAATAATATGGAATCCCAAAGACACATCCAACCTAGGCAAGAAACGAACACAACAAAATTGTACAACAAAAATGAGCACGAACCAAATTGCTCAAGAAGCGTTTTCATGTTCCTGTCCTATTCTTTACAAAAAAATGAATTTCAAAACGAGAGAGTGTTCAAAACAGAAAGGGAAATACAAAGGGCAATGGAGCTGTCAACCGGACGCATAATGTAGTGACAAACGTAGTGCCCAGTGACAAACGTAAGGAGGTGTTTCAAAGGGCTCTCTCTCTCTCTCTCTCTCTCTCTCAGTCTCTCTCTCTCTGTCAACCGGACGCATAATGTAGTGACAAACGTAGTGCCCAGTGACAAACGTAAGGAGGTGTTTCCTTCATATGTTTACCGAGGACCTGATGAAAATAAGTTGCAACTTGCAAATGCAGAGCTGAGCAAACATTTCGAGTTCGAATTCGATTCTCTCTCTCTCTCTCTCTTCTCTCTCTCGATCTCTCTCTCTCTCTCTCATATCTCTCTCTCTCTCTCTCTCTCTCTCTCTCTATCTCTCTCTCTCTCTCTCTCTCTCTCTCTCTCTCTCTCTCTCTCTCTCTCTCTCTCTCTCTCTCTCTCTCTCTCTCCTCTCCTCCCCCCTCTCTCTCAAGAAAGAGTGAATGAGAGCGAATTTGGAAATTAATATGACAAAATGTTTACAATAGTAAGGATTGGCATAAAATGTATTGAAAAGTTATTTTTCATATTTCTCACTTATAGTTATTTTTCATATTTCTCACTTATAGTTATTTTTTATATTTCTCACTTTTAGTTATTTTTCCTTATTAGTTATATTGTTTAGTTAAAATTTGTTCTTTACTGTGAAAATGATGCTTTCCCCCCATGTCATAAGAACATTTTGTTAATGATATTAAACAGTCAAAGTGTCAAAGTGTCTCTCTCTCTCTCTCTCTCTCTCTCTCTCTCTCTCTCTCTCTCTCTCTCTCTCTCTCTCTCTCTCTCTCTCTCTCTCTCTCTCTCTCTCTCTCTCTCTCTCTCTCTCTCTCTCTCTCTCTCTCTCTCTCTCTCTCTCTCTCTCTCTCTCTCTCTCTCTCTCTCTCTCTCTCTCTCTCTCTCTCTCTCTCTCTCTCTCTCTCTCTCTCTCTCTCTCTCTCTCTCTCTCTCTCTCTCTCTCTCTCTCTCTCTCTCTCTCTCGCTCTCATCTCTCTCTCTCTCTCTCTCTCTCTCTCTCTCTCTCTCTCTCTCTCTCTCCTCCCTCTCTCTCTCTCTCTCTCTCCTCTCTCTCTCTCTCTCTCTCTCTCTCTCTCTCTCTCTCTCTCTCTCTCTCTCTCTCTCTCTCTCTCTCTCTCTATGATCTACTTTTCTCTTACTTCTTAAAACTCTAGTTATAGTCTACTACACATTGACAGCTTGCTGTCTGTGTTTTCATTTCTGTGCTGTTGTGAGTTTGTTGTCGTTGTTCGTTTGTTTTCCTTCGTAAAAACAGGGAGTTTTGGTGTTTTTTTTTGCCTTTTAGTTTTACGATAATTACAATCTCTTTTCAGATAATGTTCTTCAGGGACGGTATTCATGTCGAGATAGCATGAGACTTAGCATCATGCAAACTTAGAAGCTCTTCCAAAAGTCCTAATAAATCCTATAGGACATTGGAAGAGCTTCTAAGTTAGCATCATGCTAAGTCTCATGCTATCTCGACATGAATACCGTCCCTGATCTTTCCCTTCTTCTCTGGGTTTCTCTATGTTCTCTTTTTTTTCTCTGGGTGTTTTTACTTCCATAATCGAAAACGAAAAAAACACCCCAAAAAACACCACACACCGAACAGTGGGGGTAGAATCGACATGGTCATCGCTTGTCCTTGACAGTAAAGTAAATTTGTAAAGGTTAAGTACATTGTCAATTTGTAAAGGTTCAGTAAATTGTTAATTTGTAAAGGTTAAGAGTTTGGGAAATAAAAACAAATACTTTTTTTATATATATTATTACTACACACGTCACCCTTTGCCTAGACCAGGTTAGACGAAAAACACAAGTCATTGGGAATGTTGTTTTATCTTTCTCGTTTAAACGGCGCTACTTTGTTGATACCTCAGTACTTATATTATCATATTATTAAACGCCAACTGTCCGTGTGTGTGTGTGTGTGTGTGTGGAACACAGAACGGGCCTTATAACTCCGCCGTTTGTCGACCGAATCGTTTCAAATTTGCCATCAGCCCTAGCGTGGCGATGGCAACGGCAACCAAGGCAGCTGTGTTATTTGCGCGGTTTGGCAAATGCGCGAAACGCGTATCCACCGGCCTCTCGTCGCCCATATATCCGGTATTTCTGGACGGATGGCCTTCCAATTTGGACGGTAGATGACCGGGAACAGTGCCTATCTGTGTGCCAAACTGGAAGCGACTCGATTTAGTAACGCGCGCGATATGCGCCGCTTCACCTTTTCACGAACCGCGGCGAAACGAGACCCGACATTGACTCGCAATTTCAAACAACCAGGGATAGTAACTATCTTGGTGCAAAATCTCAACAGCATCCATTCATAAACGCGCGATAGGAGCCAATTTACATTTGCACGGACCCAAAACGGACGCTAATTTCAATCAACACTTTACACTCAAGCAACTCGCTGCTGCCCGCGAGCAGCCAACAAGACGGTTGAAGAGCGGAGATTACTTTACCGAGGTACCAACATCCCGCTATTCACGGCTATTGGCTTCCACCTAATTGCCGTTCACTATGAGGTTAACGCGTGTGCGTGTGTATGGGGTGGGGGTGGGGAGTAGGGGGGCGGGGGTGGGGATGGGTGGAGTGGGGGGTGGGGGGGTGCGGGGGATGGTTGGGGGGGGGGGGGGGGGGGAGGACGGGATGAGAGAAGAAGATGGAAGGAGGGAGAGACACAAAAGTAATAATATAATATTTCGCGGACCCGGCGAAATCGGTACTCAGCATTACCGGTACTTGGCGTTACCGGTACTAGGCGTTACCGGTACTCGGCGTTACCGGTACTAGGCGTTGCGCAAGTGATTATAAATTCCACATCTTCACTAGTATTTAACAGCTTGTTAGTAAGTCATGAGCACTACTGTACCTTGTATAATGTAGATGACCAGTGGTCAGTGACAATGACCAGTGGTCACTTTGACCTAAAAATCAACTTTCGATTCTTTACAGCTTATCTCATGTCACCAGATACTTTACGCACTTGCATAATGCAGATGACCAGTGGGTACTGCTAAGGACCAATGGTCACTTTGACGCAAATTCCACATTTTCATTATTCATCACTTTGCTAGTGTGGCATATGGGTAGTAGTACTATGCCTACTGCAATGTAGGTGACCAGTGGTCTCTTTGACATAAAAATCTAATTTTGATTCTTAGCAGCTTATTACAAAAATAGGGATTGGTGTATTTATCATCAACGTAAGCTTCTTAGCAAAAGTTTTTAAAAAAGGATATAAAAAAAAAGAAAGAACGAAAGAAAGAAAGAAAAAAAAAGAAAAAAAATAAATAAAGAAAGAAAGAAGGATAAAAAAGAAAGAAACAAAGAAAGAAAACAAACTAAGAAAGAAGGTGCTAAAAAAATTAACTAAAAATACAACAAGAAGAAAGAAGCTACGGGTACGACACAACACAAATATGTGTGTGTGTGGGGGTGGGTGGGTGTAAATTAGTGCACACGTGTGTGTGATGTCCGTAAAGCGATATCATCACAGCGAAAAGAACGCAGTAAATAAACAATTTAGAGAGATTTAGGAAAGCTAGTCTATACCAGATAGGAAACATTGTAGGCCTACTTTTAAATGGCCTAACATTGCTATATACTTACATGTTTTTCTTTTGTTGCATGGAGTTCAAATTACACCCAGAAAGGTCATTATTTCGCGTGCGCGCGCGCGCGTGTGTGTTTGTGCGTGCGTGCGTGTGTGTGTGTGTGTTTGAGTGTGTGTGTGTGTGTGTGTGTGTGTGTGTGTGTGTGTGTGTGTGTGTGTGTGTGTGTGTGTGTGTGTGTGTGTGTGTGTGTGTGTGTGTGTGTGTGTGTGTGTGTGTGTGTGAGCATGCCCCCGGACCCCCCTAGGGGGTCTTGGTGCTTCGCACCTTCGATGAATTAAAAACTTAGGTCCGGCCCTGAATGATGAAACTATGGGCCCACCTTACTCCCTATTGTTTTTACATATAATATTTGTTAAACGCTTCATACATTTACATTGTCTACAGTGCCCAAACAACGTGCACAAAGACAGATGTATTTGTTTCTACAGGAAAGAAGAAGAAGAAGAAGAAGAAGAAGAAGAAGAAGAAGAAGAAGAAGAAGAAGAAGAAGAAGAAGAAGAAGAAGAAGAAGAAGAAGAAGAAGAAGAAGAAGAAGAAGAAGAAGAAGAAGAAGAAGAAGAAGAAGAAGAAGAAAGAAGAAAGAAGAAGAAGAAGAAGAAGAAGAAGAAGAAGAAGAAGAAGAAGAAAGAAGAAGAAGAAAGAAGAAGAAGAAGAGGAAGAAGAAGAAGAAGAAGAAGAAGAAGAAGAAGAAGACGAAGAAGAAGAAGACGAAGAAGAAGAAGAAGAAGAAGAAGAAGAAGAAAGAAGAAGAAGAGAAGAAGAAGAAGAAGAAGAAGAAGAAGAAGAAGAAGAAGAAGAAGAAGAAGAAGAAGAAGAAGAAAGAAGAAGAAGAAGAAGAAGAAGAAGAAGAAGAAGAAGAAGAAGGAAGAAGAAGAGAAGGAGGAGGAGAAGAAGAAGAAGAAGAAGAAGAAGAAGAAGAAGAAGAAGAAGAAGAAGAAGAAGAAGAAGAAGAAGAAGAAGAAGAAGAAGAAGAAGAAGAAGAAGAAGAAGAAGAAGAAGAAGAAGAAGAAGAAGAAGAAGAAGAGAAGAAGAAGAAGAAGAGAAGAGAAGAAGAAGAAGAAGAAGAAGAAGAAGAAGAAGAAGAAGAAGAAGAAGAAGAAGAAGAAGAAGAAGAAGAAGAAGAAGAAGAAGAAGAAGAAGAAGAAGAAGGAAGAAGAAAGAGAAGAAGAAGAAGAAGAAGAAGAAGAAGAAGAAGAAGAAGAAGAAGAAAGAAGGAAGAGAAGAAGAAGAAGAAGAAGAAGAAGAAGAAGAAGAAGAAGAAGAAGAAGAAGAAGAAGAAGAAGAAGAAGAAGAAGAAGAAGAAGAG
>CM065683.1:27674059-27676559 GCA_017654935.2 Phymorhynchus buccinoides
TGACCTTGTGGAAGCTTTACACTACTACTATTCACAGTGGCGTGTTTTTTTAAAGGAAGAAAGAAAGAAAGAAAACGAAAAAAACAGAAAACGAAAAAAAGAAAGGAAGAAAGACAGAAAACGAAAAAAAGAAGAAAAAAAAGAAAGAAAAAAAAAGAAAGAAAGATAGAAAGAAAGGCGTGTGCTGTTGACTGGGTCAGATATTAGTTCAAGTTTCAAGTTTCAAGTTTCAAATTTATTTTCAAAAACGCCCCATGGGGGTACATGGAAGAGAAAGAAAAAAAAAAGAACGTAAAAAAAGCGACAACAACAAAAACAAAAACAAAACAAAAAACGAGATGCTATTCACAAGAAAAGCGCTCGATAAACAGCCTTGACTAACACTTCCAATCAAACTAGACAAAGGTTACAGCATGCAATGTTACTACAGTTCACAAAATTATGAACACAATACATCACATATTCTTTAGTATCTCTGTATCATAACTAGTCGCTGCGTACTACAGTATATCAATACAACATTATTGAAGAAAAACAACAACAAAAAAACAACAACCGTGCAGCACTTTTGCCACAATCGTCGCACTATAAAATCTTAAAGACCCACCAGGTCCGTGAGTGAAAATCACGGGTTTCGCGCGTTTCCCTCTCCCGCTGGTAAACAAATCTTATTTTGACCAAGTGTGACTCCCATACACATTTCCTCATGCACGAAAACGAGACATCACTTTAAAGAGCATCCTCGATCGCATAATTATGAGGAAAGTCTGTATGTGGGCCACACCGACCAGTAAGCAAACACAAGGGACTTAATCCAGCCGGTTCAGTGGGTCTTTAACTCGCTTAGGCTCATCATCCAAAAGCCTAGGGGAAGACGGGGTAAAAAGCGCATGGGCGGGTAAGAAGCCCACCCCAATTATCTCATGAAATAAAGAAAATTTCAGTCAAATTTGCCCATGAGACGAATGCTAGACATTAACGCTCGTCTCATGGGCAAAATGAGACTGAAATTTGCTTCATTTCATGAGATAATTGGGGTGGGCTTCTTACCCGCCCATGCGCTTTTTACCCCGTCTTCCCCTATTACGTATTTTCAGGCTTTGTTGCTCCCATCACACAGGGTGAAGAGCCCACTACGCTCAACCACTGGTCCAATAAAAAAGGTCATGACAAATATTTAAGGATTTAGGTCGGCAGTATCCCTTAACCCTTTCACCGCCAATGTCGCATTTATGCACCACAATGGTTTACTACCCATGTCGCTAAAAGGCATACAAGCTGGGCCTGTTATCCGAAGAACCTATTTTCTTAATTGTGGGAGGTAAGGCTAGGCCTAATGTTATACATGTCACAGAGGAATTCCCAATATTGCAGATACATTTTTTTTCTCTTTCCGGTTTAAGATCAAAACCTTAATTGTTGGCTGAAAATGACTGGCGGCGAAATGGCTAAAACCACAACAGAAGACTGCTGTGTACCTGCATGCGCCCTAGTGCTTACTTCTGGAATTGTATTTCCACAAAAACGATTTGGAAGTAATGGAAGCAGACTCGGCTCATAGCTCGGAAGAACGCACCGTAAAGAGACACCACGCATCTGCGATGATACTAATCATTCATTGGATAATATCATGGATGCTATTTTTAGTACATGATAATATTTATAGCGTTCTGATTGGATCGGTTTGGGTTTTTTCTTCATTAACACACTCCTGAATGTCTAGAGAACGTGCATGGCGAGGTCGTGGAAATCCTCCTCTAAGTGTGACTGCAACCACGTCCTCGCTATGATCGGAGGAGTGGAGACCAATAATGTATGATTTGAGTTCACAAATGCATGCCTTGCTCTTTGGTTTCAACTTGGTTGCATCATTTACGCACGGGACTGTAGAGGGGAAGTAGGGGAAGACGGGGTAAGAGGCCCATGGGCGGGTAAGAAGACCATGCCAATGATCTCATGAAATGAAGCAAATTCCAGTCACATTTTGCCCATGAGACGAGTAATTAATGTTTAGCATTCGTCTCATGGGCCAATTTGACTGAAATGATCTTTATTTCATTGTTTATAAAAAATAAAAAAATAATCTTTGTGGGTTTTTTGTTCCTTTTGTTGCCTGGTTTTTGCTCCTTTTGCTATATTAATGCTGTTTGCTGTTTTCTTGTTTGTCTGTGTTGATAAAGGCGCATTCGCGGAAATATCCAGTAGTTTTGTTTGTGTCTCTTGTGAATAAGTTAACGTCACTTTACACTTGTCCTGTAGTTGTTTGTTTGTTGTATGTCAGTTTCAGTGACGTTGCAGTCTCGGTTTTGTTTTGTTTTTTTCAATAATTTATTAGCTGTCTCACTACGATCTTTACCGTCCATAAGGGTCTCTGACCGATTGGACGCTCATCTCACCATCTTACTACGAGATACCCACGTTTATTTTTCCACCACGTTCTCGCTACGTGTGTTTTGAGCATCTTGAACACAAAGAACAAAGACAAGCAAACACACAAACC
>CM065683.1:27684059-27686559 GCA_017654935.2 Phymorhynchus buccinoides
AACCACAACTGTGACAAATCGCGGTGTACTACAGTACATAGTGGGGGTAGGGTTAGGTTTAGGGCTAAGGTTAGGGATAGGGTTAGTATTCCAAAAAGGTTATTAGCTAAACATGTTCCTAAAATACAGCTTTATGTATGGTAAGAAAGGCAAAAACGGAAAAAATAGAATTAACCGATTTACCTTTACCAATTCATTACCGATTTTTGTTCAGGGTGGAGTTTCTCTAGATAATGGTCGCCGCGCGAATAACTGTTACGCCAAAAGGGGTCTAAGAAACACCCTAAACGTTTGCTAAGTTCAGATAACTCTTTAAGGTCACTCTTCACATTTGGGAGAGAGAAACGGGTTGCTATCAAAAGGGAGATACATCATACCTCTCTGTCAGTTTGTACACATATTTCGATTTCATCCACGTCTATTTGTGTGCAGAAATTTAAATTTGCAGTATATTATGCCATCTAACATGATGGAAAATTAAGACAGAGCACCCAGACACACATTCATTCGTTTAATTTGCTAAAATCATCCCGTATTTTTTTATGATAGACTGAAGAATAATTGCTGTAACGAACTTGTTGTTTTGGTCTTCCATTTTTACAGTCAAAGTCACGTTCACGCGAGACATTAAAAAAAAGCCGGAAGTATTGATATTTCCCATGATCCTTCAAATAGTGTGTCGCTTGTTTACCTCGATCGCAGGCACAAAACGTTTCCGGCAAACGTCGGCAAAAGATGTGTTTCTTAGTACCGGTTTTTTTGCCGATTTGCGTTCAAGCTACGTGACGTTAGGCTTTGTGAAACGGCCCCCAGGTCTGTATGAGAGTTTCCATTAGAAAATGTATCTCGAGAATAAAAAGGTCACCCCAAAGATCACACATTATTTTTTATTTTTTTAAAAATCTATACGTGAGTGTTAATTATGACAAAACGCGAAAGGTCTGTCACAAAAATGTAGGCTACTTCGGTTATCATGTACTCTACCCCCCCCCCCCCCGCCCCCCCCCCCCCCCCCCCCCCCCCCCCCTATCTCTCAAAATTAGGCATTGAGAAACTTCCTTCTGCCATCCTCGAGAAAGGGGTAGGGTTCAGATCATCCTATGATTATTTTCATCACATTGAAAGAAAACAGATTTTGAGATTGAAGGTCGTAAACACGAGGGGGTGGGGGTGGGGGGGGGGGGGGGGTATAAAGTACATCGTTGCCGCTACTTCTACTGGAAATGTTAGCTATATTAGTATTGGAGATATAAAGGAAGACAGAGCGAATGAGGAGGATTAGATTGAGGAAATAAGTTAATGTAGGCGCACCAAACACTCGCTAAGTATATCAATTAATACCAAACTTCCGTCAAAAACCAGAACTAATCTAAAGTGAAAGCTACGGTGTAGTTAGAAGTAAGTATAAGATTAAAACTGACATTAATTAAAGACAAGATGGCGCTTCTAATGCTGCTCGGGAAGTAAAATGGACTTTTACTTTCAAAGACAACCCCCCCCCCCCCACCCCACCCCCCCCCTACGTCACGTGTCACATTCCCCCTTATGCTTAGAAGAGTTCTTAAAGGTGGACTCGGACGGATGAGTTTTTGCAGAAAGATTCTGATCGCTTCTCGGCCTTTTGGCTAAGACAGTGATTCGGGAACATAAATTTTTGTTTATAACCTGGTTGGTTTGTTCAGCCCGTCGTACATGGCGAAAGCCGATACGCGACGTTAAACTGAACTTCTGAACTTCCATCGGATGAGTTTTTGCAAGAAACACGTCGAGATCACCAGAAAGACAGCCTTTTCGAGGTTCAGAACACTCACTTTGCTCTGGTGTCTTAGAAATTAAGCCGTCAAAACGGCGATTTTTCCTTGGCGGAGATGCCGGAGAGAGTAGCCATTTTGGATGGGGTGGGTTGAGGTCACTCATTCTGGTTGAAGCGTTTTCTTTTTTTGCAGTGCAGTAAAAAAAAAAGGAGCTATTTCCTTTGTTGTGAGCGAAACTCCTTTAGATAAACTGTATAACATTTTAAAAAAGAAAGAAAAAAGGCTTGTATTGCGAAAAGTTCGTGCAAACGATTTGGTCTAAACACAGGCGGCCATTCAAAAAGAGACGGCAAACTGCTTCTCTTTGGGTGGAAGAATTTGACTTCCAGCACCTCCGCCAAGTAGGAATCGCCTTTTTGACGGATTGATTTCTGGGAAACCAGAGCAAAGTGAGTGTTGCGATCTCTGTAAAGGGTGTTTTCCTGGTGATCTGGACGTGTTTCTTGCAAAAACTCATCTGTCAGGGTGCTCCTTTAAAGATCCACCAGATCACGCGTCAAAAATCACGGGTTTCACGTGTTTTCCCTTCTTATAGCTGGTAAGAAATCTTTGTTTTGACCAGGTTTGACTCCCATACAAATGCCGCTACATTCAAAACGAAACATCATGTTAAAGAGCAACCTCAATTTTCAGTTGAGATCATTTGTATGTGGGTCACAGCTACCCAGAAAAAAACCAACAACAAT
>CM065683.1:27704059-27711559 GCA_017654935.2 Phymorhynchus buccinoides
AGTTCTTACACTAACTAGACATTGTAAGATAAAATATTAAAACAATATGGCACACACGCTATTGTCAGTTCCTACACTAACTAGACATTGTAAGATAAAAGAATAAAACAATATGACACACAGCTATTGTCATTTCATACGCTAACTATACATTGTAAGATAAAATAATAAAACAATATGACACACACGCTATTGTCATTTCCTACACTAACTAGACATTGTAAGATAAACGAATAAAACGATATGGCACACAGTTATTCTCATTTTCTACGCTAACTATACTTTGTAAGATAAAATAATAAAACAATATGACACACACATATTTCATTTCCTACACTAACTAGACATTGTAAGATAAAAGAATAAAACAATATGACACACAGCTATTGTCATTTCATACGCTAACTAGACATTGTAAGATAAAATAATAAAACAATATGACAAACAGTTATTGTCATTTCCTACACTAACTAGACATTGTAAGATAAAAAAATAAAACAATATGACACACAGTTATTGTCATTTCCTACACTAACTAGACATTGTAAGATAAAATAATAAAACAATATGACACACAGCTATTGTCATTTCATACGCTAACTATACATTGTAAGATAAAATAATAAAACAATATGACACACAGTTATTGTCATTTCCTACACTAACTAGACATTGTAAGATAAAATAATAAAACAATATGACACACAGCTATTGTCATTTCATATACTAATAGACATTGTAAGATAAAATTAAAAAACAATATGACACACAGTTATTGTCATTTCATACGCTAACTAGACATTATAAGATCACAGAATAAAACAATATGACACACAGTTATTGTCATTTCATACGCTAACTAGACATTATAAGATCAAAGAATAAAACAATATGACACACAGTTATTGTCATTTCATATACTAATAGACATTGTAAGATAAAATTAAAAAACAATATGACACACAGTTATTGTCATTTCCTACACTAACTAGACATTGTAAGATAAAATAATAAAACAATATGACACACAGTTATTGTCATTTCCTACACTAACTAGACATTGTAAGATAAAATAATAAAACAATATGACACACAGTTATTGTCATTTCATACACTAACTAGACAGTGTAAGATAAAAGAATAAAACAATATGACACACAGCTATTGTCATTTCCTACGTAACTAACTAGACATTGTAAGATAAAATAATAAAACAATATGACACACAGTTATTGTCATTTTCGCTACTGCTAACTATTTCATTGTAAGATAAAATAATAAAACAATATGACACACAGTGGGCAATTGTCATTTCCTACACTAACTAGACATTGTAAGATAAAATAATAAAACAATATGACACACAGTTATTGTCATTTCATATACTAATAGACATTGCAAGATAAAATAAAAAAACAATATGACACACAGTTATTGTCATTTCATACGCTAACTAGACATTATAAGATCACAGAATAAAACAATATGACACACAGTTATTGTCATTTCATATACTAATAGACATTGTAAGATAAAATTAAAAAACAATATGACACACAGTTATTGTCAGACTTCCTACACTAACTAGACAGTGTAAGATAGAATAATAAAACAATATGACACACAGTTATTGTCAGTTCCTACACTAACTAGACAGTGTAAGGTAAAGTAATAAAACAATATGACACAGAGTTATTGTCAGTTCCTACACTAACTAGACAGTGTAAGGTAAAATAATAAAACAATATGGCACAGAGTTATTGTCAGTTCCTACACTAACTAGACAGTATAAGGTAAATGAATGAAACAATAAGCACAATTTCATTGCTAATATTTCAGGCTTTCCCACGTAACAGAGATGTTTTAACCTTATCGTGAAATATTTAGTAATTTACACACACAAAACAAAAAACTTAAGGTTCAATCTTTTAACAACAATGAATAAAGTCCCTCGGGTCACGAGTAGACATATTTACAAGTTGTTTTGTTGCACGATCTTCGAGCAAAACCTGGGCTACATAAAAAAACCCACTTATGACAGTGTGTTGAATACTGCAAATACTTTCACATTTTATCACCTATGTTAATTTAGTATCTTGCAAAATATGCTAGATTGACATACGTAATTATATGTAGCAGTTCTTATTAAAACCAACAAAAAAAGAAATATAATCTACACAGTATTGCACTATTTAAAATACAGCATGCTTTGGTAAAAAAAAAAAAAAAATTTAAAACGACAAAAGCAGTTTTTATAAGAATATACCTTTATATGTTCAATATATATGATATCATGTTGAAGTTTATTAACCTGACAATCACGATGTCTTTGATAACGTCTTATTGTATATAAAAATGATTCTTTTCGAATTGAAAAACATTTTTTCTAAGGAGAAACAGCGTTTCTATCATAAACCAATAAACATAACATCCCAACGCTACCCATTTGAGTTATTTGATTTCTGACTGCGTTGCCCTTTTGTCTAAACAAATGACAGTACCTTTTGAGCAGATCAATTTAAATCAATAGGCGTAATGAGATATGGAATACAAAAAGACTCAGCCTTCAAAGACCCCACGGACATGTTGTTGGATTTGCTCTACTGTCAGAAGCCCTTTGTTAAAGTGCTCTTTGAACAGCTGTAGAGCCTCGTCCTTCATCTGCACCTTTCCTGTTCTCCGCTGTTATGTATTGTTGGATTTGCTCTGCCGTCAGAAGCCCTTTGTCAAAGAATTCTTTGAACTAACGAAGTAGACCACAACGCCATAGAAGTGAATCCTCACCCCGGGGGGGGGGGGGATTGGCCACTACGATTTTCTGAAGCGTTTTTATGATTAACATCGAAAACCAGTTGTTTGCCTTTTTTAAATTGAGGGCTACATATGTCTAGAAGGGTTTTTATAACCTATGTTTCCTTCTTTGGCGTCTGTATTTTCATTTTGAGGGTAGGGTTAGTTAGGTAACCGTAAAAACTTAGATTTTATTTTTATTTTTGTTTGTTCTCTTCCGTTATTTACATAACGGATCAAACTACCCGCAGACACCAAACAAAGGTACTTTGTACCCTTAAATATTTAGAAAGATTTCATAATAGAGAGAGGGGTGGTTACATCGAGATTTCCTTCTTTGGTGTCTGTATTTGAGTTTAAATGACTGAGGTATATTTAATTTCAAAACATCCATAAAATTGTGAAGTTTATTGTTGTTTTTGTTTTTGTTTTCACCTTTGCTATTATTATAGATGTTGTTCATCTTGTTCTTGTTCATCTGCAGCAAGTCATATAAGGGAGACAGCACTTCAGAATCAGGGTGTGGGCTTTTGTACCAGTCTGAGAGATCAAAATGGTCTTTCTATCTATTCAGTATCAACTCTCCAACTGCTTGTGATAAAAATCAAGCAGCGAGTGACTAGTTCAATGTCTCAAGGACGATGCTCGTTATCTCAGATAATAGCTAGGTACAATATGGCTTTAACCCTTTAATCGTCAATGTCGCATTTTTGCACCACAATGATTTAACACCCAATGTCACTAAAAGGCATCAAATCAGGGTCAATTATCCAAAGACCTTATTTTCTTTATTTTGGGAGGCACGGATAGGCCTTACTTTAAATATGTCATAGAGGAATCCCCACTATTGCAGATGATTTTTCTTCTCTACCTAGGTAAGATTAATGGAAAGTTTTTGCTGAAAATTGGCTGGCGGCAAAAGTGTTAAATAACCGTTTTTAACAGAAAACACAACCAAAATAGTGCTTTTTTGCAGAATTGTCCTATGTTCATGACAAAACAAACCGGAAGTACCCACACATTTAAGCAGGTCATGCTGTAGAACTCCTAAATCATTATACTATTATTACTCAATCTCACAAGAGTAAAAATAAAATGTTTGGTTTACAATATAAATCGAGTTATTTATGCGCTTTTTACTAACCCTACCCCCTATTTTACACTGACAGAATAGGTCCCTTCATATATATAGGCATAAACTAGTGTAGCCCTCAATTTATTTTTGGCAAACAATTAAATTTGCAAAGTACACTGACCAAACTTTCAGAAAAATATAGCGTCCAATCCCCTCCCGCCGGGGTGAGGGGGGGGGAGGGGGTCGATGGGCACCTGTCGGTCTAAAGGGCCTCGTCATTGTCAAAATCATCCCCATCTTTCCTGCTGTCCGCCATGACGTCAAAAACACTGGTTCTGGTTCGAGAAGACGAAGTTCTCTGCCTCTCATGTCGGGACTTGCGGGCCATAGCGGCCTGTCGTCGTTTGTGGACGATGAAGTTGATGGTGTAGAGGAAGGGGTTGAGGGCGGAGTTGAAGGGCAGCACGAAGATGGCCATGGCCACGCCCACCTCACTGGACACGGGCACTCCGCAGCGGGCCAGCACACCCAGCACGCCGATGGGGAACCAGCACAAAAAGTCTGTTAGCACCACGGCCCTCAGCCTGCCAGCCACTGCGCGGTCCCTGGACCTTTGGCCAAAGTCTCTGATACTGGTCAAGCTGGTGTGGATGGAGCGGTAGATGAGCGCCTGGCCCACGGCGATGAAGATGAAAAGGACAAGGTTCAGGACGACGATGACGGCGAAGACGTAATCCCTGCCAGGGAAGTAGCGCTGGGTGACGGGCAGCGGGATGCAGATGCCAGACTGACTGTATAGCTTCCAGTGGGACGTCACTGGCAGCAGAGGCACCACGGCAATGGCCAAACCCACCACCCACACTATGGCTGAGGCAACGTGAGCCGACCTCCGGCTGAAGCGGAGATTGTTGAAGGGGGAGGCGATGACCAGGAAGCGCTCTAGAGTGACCAGACAGATAAGGAAGGTGGACACTTCGCTGGACATCAGCGACAAGAAGCCGGCCAGCCTGCAGGCCACGCTGTCCCTCCAGCGCCTGTCGTGCCACAGGTAGTCGCCCAGGTACAGCCGGTCAGCCACGCCCACCACGGCCAGGTACAACCCCATCAGGAAATCGGACACGCTGAGGTGAGTCACGAACACCTCGTAGCCTTTGTTCTCCACGCTCCTGTCCACAAAGACCCGGTAGACAAAGCTGCCCATGTTCCCTGCCAGCGCCAGAGTGGCGTAAAGCATCAGGAACACCCGGAACACGTCCTTCCTCAGCAGAGCAGCGCACGATGACACTTCACCCTGGGGGGCGTGGCACTGGTCAGGGGGCATAGACGGGGGCAGCACTGAGGGGCAGCACAGTTTGAAGTTGTCAGAGTGGACGATTTGAAGATGCCTCAAGCCTTCAAACACACCGGGATGGAACGTCTCCATGGGGCACCCACGAAGGTCCAGCGAGTGTAACTTCTTCAGAGACTGGAACCCGGCTTCACTCACAGAGTTCACCCCACAATTTGACATGTTGAGGCGTTGGACCTGAGCAAAAACACTGAAAAACGTATCATTGGGATTTATGATTGCAATGCCAGACAGATGTATCTCTGTCACTGTTTGCAAGTGCAGAATCGCGTACTGCAATGAATCAACTAACATCAGGGAATTATAAGATAAAGATAAATAGACCAGATTTTTTAAAACGTGAAAATGACGACTACTTACTTCCCGAATTTGATTAAAACTCAAATCCAAACCATGCAGGGTGGGAAAGTTGAGATACCCAAGTTGTGTGATTCCACAATTCTTCAAGCTAAGAAAGATCAGCTTTCTATGACTGACAAAATCATCGGGTTTCATTCGTGTACCGCTGGCATCCACATAGCGAAGCTCGGTGTAGTGGTCAGCAGCAAAGGATTCATTGCAGATGAAGGACAGACCAGAGCAGTGACAGTTCTCAGGACAGGTGAGGTCACACATCAGTTCATCGTCATGCTGCGGACACTGGGGCACAGAGTCACACAGGTGTTGTCCATGAACACACACATGGGATCCCCGACAGTGGTAGAAGCCAGGACAAGTGTACTGCTCACAATCCAGCTCATCCTCTTTACCTGGACAGTCGTAGAACTCATTGCACCGGGTGTATACAGGTAGGCAGTAGCCCCCACCTGAAAACAAAAACATTCACAGTCAATTGTCAACATCCCATCCCATTTTTCAGAACAGAGTCAGAATGAATTGCACTTGGTGTACACCGGTAGACAGTAACTCCCATTTGAAAACATGTCAGTTACAATAGCAGACAGGTCAAAACTCATTTGTCAATAAACCTATTTTCTCAAAGCAGCTATCTATAGCTGCATTATGTATTACACATCGTAGGAAGACGATACTATTCCACATGAAAACAGGCCAGACACAATTAAATGGCTTACACATTAGCATTAGTTATTCATAAACTCATGTTCTTTCCTGGAGCAGTCCTAGAACACATTGGAAACAGCCCTTATCTGTAAACAGGCCAGTGACAAACACCTTTCTGCTAATGTAGAATCAATAGAAACGTTTGTTCAGAAAGCGTGTGCATTGACATCAAGCCAGCCAGCCGGATCCTGCTAACCAGAGTTGTCAAAGCATCGTTTTGCACTGACCCACCTGGACACTGGTAATGCGTTTCAGGACATGGGCTGTTGCGGTCAAGCGCTTCAACAGTGATGTGCCCAACCCCTGTGAAGTGGACCAGGGCTGGGGGTTGGGCGATGTCCGTCCAGTGGTGATAGTGATCACCAATGTCTGGGCACTGCAATTCGTCACTTTCGTCCAGGCAGTCCACCAGGCCGTTGCACTGCAAGTCACGATCAATGCACTGAAACATAAGCGGTGGAGCAATATTGTGACATTGAAAGTGCTCATGACAATCTGTGTTACTGATATTGCATACAATAACACAAACAGACCATGCATTACCTGTTTGGTGTCCCCACACTGATAATGCGTTTTGCTGTTACAGTGCGGTAAATCACAGAAGTCTTCATCACTGCCATCGCAGCAGTCAGGCCTGAAGTCACACACCAGGCTGTAGGGCACGTGCTCGCTGTGACTCCTGCACAGGAACAACGGAACAGGTGGCCACAGCTCATGGCTGCAAGCGACACTCTCCTCTTCGTTGTCCACCCAGCATGAGGCGTGGACATCACAGGCCAAGAAGTTGTGGGTGTAATGACCGTTTATGCATGACACCATCCCTCGTGCGTCTGCGTGCAATGGAACAGGCAGCGTAATTCTAGCTTTGTTGTTGCCAGAGTCCGGCATGGTAGTGTTGAGTTCGCAGAGAAAGGCAGCATCCAGGACTTCATCGCAGGTGATCATAGAGATTTCATCGCCATACAGTGCATCACAGAGAGGGGCTCGCACTTTGCTGGAGTTCAGAGGAATGTACATTGCCAGGGTGTTGTCCGTCCAAAGCCAGGTGTTTTGATACCTGGAAACAATTCACAGCGGATAACACACTTACTGCACTTTTTAACAGACATGTAACTAGCTTAATACATAGGCTGAGACTTAATGCATTCAAAACAAAATATTCCAAGGAAGTTAGCTGTATTTGGCAAAGCAACATTTCTATTGAACATATATTAAATTGCTCTAA
>CM065683.1:27726559-27734059 GCA_017654935.2 Phymorhynchus buccinoides
GCTTCTCTCTCCGGCATCTCCGCCAAGGAGGAATCGCCGTTTTGACGGTTTGAATTGTAGGAAATCAGAGCAAAGTGAGTGTTCCGATCCTTGAAAAGGCTGTCTTTCTGGTAATCTCGACGCGTTTCTTGCAAAAACTCATCCATCAGGGTCCACCTTTAACTGAAGGCAACGATGGTCGCACTGATTGAAAACAATACTTAGATACCGTCGAAATGCGCGTTGTTTTCACTAATTTCACCATGAGAACACAGTGATACTCTAGTAACGATATTATTCGCTTATACATGACTGTGTTGCCATGGGGAAAGAGTGAAAAGTGAAAACGTGTATTACGACCTTTAGCTTTAGACTGAGCGCAGTGAGGGTAATATTGGGTCACCCTAGACGGAGAGCCGTAAAGAGTCAGCATTGCGACCTGAACGTGCGTAGGTGTGGCTGCGAGTTGGGACTCTTGGGACTCGTGGGGGGGATGATGATGCTAAAATGCTAATTTTGTTGCACACAAAATGAAAGCCAATTGTTTTGTTTCTGTTTGTGTGTTTGAGAGAGAGAGAGAGAGAGAGAGAGAGAGAGAGAGAGAGAGAGAGAGAGAGAGAGAGAGAGAGAGAGAGAGAGAGAGAGAGAGAGAGAGAGAGAGAGAGAGAGAGAGAGAGAGAGAGAGAGAGAGAGAGAGAGAGAGACAGAGAGAGAGAGAGAGAGAGAGAGAGAGAGAGAGAGAGAGAGAGAGAGAGAGAGGAGAGAGAGAGAGAGAGAGAGAGAGAGAGAGAGAGGAGAGAGAGAGAGAGAGAGAGAGAGAGAGAGAGAGAGAGAGAGAGAGAGAGAGAGAGAGAGAGAGAGAGAGAGAGAGAGAGAGAGAGAGAGAGAGAGAGAGAGAGAGAGGAGAGAGACAGAGAGAGAGAGACAGAGAGAGAGAGAGAGAGAGAGAGAGAGAGAGAGAGAGAGAGAGAGAGAGAGAGAGAGAGAGAGAGAGAGAGAGAGAGAGGAGAGAGAGAGAGAGAGGAGAGAGGGAGAGAGACAGAGAGAGAGAGGAGAGAGAGAGAGAGTGAGAAAGAGAGAGAGAGAGAGAGAGAGAGAGAGAGAGAGAGAGAGAGAGAGGAGAGAGAGAGAGAGAGAGAGAGAGGGGAGAGAGACAGAGAGACAGAGAGAGAGAGAGAGAGAGAAAGAGATAGAGAGAGACAGAGAGACAGAGAGAGACGTTCGAGTTGGCCAGTGATCAGGACTTAAGGGTGCGCCTGCTGCAGGTTAACTAAAATCGTACGACTGCACGATACGATTCGATCACGTGGTCTCGAAGCGCGAATCAAATTTGTTCTTCGAGACCACGTGATCGAATCGTATCGTACATTCGTACGATTTTAGTTGACGTGCGTGTAACAGGTCCTTTAAAGGGGCCGCTTCAATACATACGATTTGATCTCAATGCGATACGACTGTAGCGATGTCTGTGAGTCATGATTCACGTTAAATACTTCCGACTAAAAATAATTATATTTTTGCTCATTATGCTCATGTATGCTACATGAATCAAAGAAAATGTCTGATAGAAAACAAAAAAACTAACTATTAATTGTCATCCGATTCATGTACGGGTGAACTCTTAAAAGGGCGAAATGGCACTCCTCGCCCTAAAAAGGGAACTCACGCGAGGAGGCACGCGGCATCATAGATGAATGAAAGGGCGAGATGGGAAAAGGGCCTGGGACCTACCCGGGGGTGAGGTGATTGTTTTGAAGGGTGTTGGAAACATAGCTCATCACCACCTGTGACCTTCCCGAATACACGCACAGCGTATTGCTGCTAACTGTGGAGTGGTCATTTTCCTCCCAAAGCCGCAGAGGTCACCCCTCCCCAGGGAGGCGTGACAATCCAATTATCCAGCTCGTCTCCTTTTGCGGTGGTCATCTCTGCCTGTGGCTTCACTTCGTCTATGTATGTGTGTGGGGTGGGGGAGGGGGGAGGGGGGGGGGGGGCGATGGTTAGATCGATGAAACGGATGAATGGATCGATGGATGAATGGATGGTGAGAGGGATGGAAGGAGGTTTGGAGTGAGGGAGTGAGGAATTGAGGGAAGGGTTGAAGAGTAGGTAGATGGATTGAGGGATTAATGGATGGATTGATGGATGGGTGGATGGATGGGTGGATGAAAGGAGGGGCGGGTGGATGGATGGATGGAGGGATTGAGGGAGGGAAGGGTTGAGGGGTCGGTAGATGGATTGAGGGTTTAGCGGATGGATTGGTGGGTGGAGGGAGGGAGGGAGGGACGGTTGGATGGATGGATGGATGGATTGAGGGATGGAGGAAGAGAGGGAGGGAAGGACAATGGGAGGGGGGGGGTGATGAATGGAGGGTGGGAGGGAGCGAGGGACGGAGGGAGGGAAGGGTTTATGGAAGGTGGATGGATTGAGGGATGGATGGATCGGTGGATGAATGACTATGTAAGTGTGAATTTGCAAACGTGTGTATACGTGTATGTGTATGTGCATAGGAGTGTGTGTCTCTGTGTGTGTGTATATGTGTGTATGTATGTGTTTGTGCGTGCGTGCGTGGGTGCGTGCGTGTGTGCGCGCGTATGCGATTGATTTTAAGCGTGCAAAATCGCGCAAGTGCATGCACACATGTGTATAGCATAATGAATAATAGAGAAGTACATAAAGGGTTGGTCTTTCCAAACAAATGTTGTTTTTAAAGATCTTATGGCGCGCGGCTACATTGTACAGCGTAGTAATGCACTTTGCTTTTGGCGGTTCAACGTGGTCTTGACTTTTCCTTGTACCGATTTGTTTGAGACGAGAGCCAGTATATTTAGAAGCCTCACTTTTCTTAACAATGATACATAGCATAAGTATGCAGTGGTTAGGCCTACTGGCCACTGTAAGTAGGGTTATTAACGCTCTTGACGGCAAAAGTTAATCCCTTGTTGGTCAGTATCCAAAAGGGCATTCGCTTCTGCAAAAGCAGCCATTAAATGGCCTCGAATAGGGTTATTGGCGAGAGTTATGCCCTTGTTTGGACAGAATAGTACTCAACCATCTTCCCCCACTCAACCATCTTCCCCCTTGTTTGGTCAGTATAGTACTCAACCCACTAAGGGCATTCACTCTTGCAAAAGCAGCCATTACGTGGCCTCACAATAGGGTTATTGGCGAGAGTTATTCCCTTGTTTGGTCAGTATAGTACTCAACCATCTTCCCCCACCCACCAAGGGCATTCACTCTTGCAAAAGCAGCCATTACGTGGCCTCACATAGGGTTATTGGCGAGAGTTAATCCCTTGTTTGGTCAGTATAGTACTCAACCATCTTCCCCCACCCACCAAGGGCATTCACTCTTGCAAAAGGCAGCCATTTAGTGGCCTCAAATAGGGTTATTGGCGAGAGTTAAACCCTTGTTTGGTCAGTATCAACCATCTTCCCCCACCCACCAAGGGGCATTCACCCTTGTTTTGTCCCCACCATCTTCCCCCACCACCAGGGCATTCACATTTGGTCAGTACTCAACCATCTTCCCCCCACCCACCAAGGGCATTCACTCTTGCAAAAGGTGTTCTCTGCAGTGGCCACCATCGTTGACGTTGCGTTTAGGCTCTTGAAAGTTCGGCTGCGTTGCTTGAGTTGTGTGTGCTTGATAATGGGACAGCGTAGTAAAACGGAGGAATTGTTAAAAAAAATAATAATAAAAAAAGAAGAAGGAAGAAAAGCTTCCATTCGTGCAATACATGACGGACTTGAACTTATAGTATAATATGTTATCACTGTTGAAGTGTTTGAAGTCAGCTCGAAATATCTGGATTGAGTCTCTCTTACATTTCGATGGAATTGGGTGCTTTTGAAAATGGACCCAAAGACCAGAAGCACACTGCACTTTACCAGAATGATGCTGTTATGGAACTTTTGAAGCAACCGATAATTTATTTCGAGAGCCTCGCAGTTCCAGAGATATTCATCCCACTGCGCTTCAATCTGCTCGAAAACAAGTTTGCTTCTCTAAAATGTTGCTACTCTAAGGGGGGGGGGGGGGGGGGGGTGTGCATAATAATACCCAGGAAGTCCATCTTATTTCTTCTTCTTCTTCTTCTTCTTCTTCTTCTTCTTCTTCTTCTTCTTCTTCTTCTTCTTCTTCTTCTTTTCCCTCTTCTTCTTCTTCTTCTTCTTCTTCTTCTTCTTCTTCTTCTTCTTCTTCTTCTTCTTCTTCTTCTTCTTCTTCTTCTTCTTCTCTTCTTCTTCTTCTTCTTCTTCTTCTTCTTCTTCTTCTTCTTCTTCTTCCTTCTTCTTCTTCTTCTTCTTCTTCTTCTTCTTCTTCTTCTTCTTCTTCTTCTTCTTCTTCTTCTTCTTCTTCTTCTTCTTCTTCTTCTTCTTCTTCTTCTTCTTCTTCTTCTTCTTCTTCTTCTTCTTCTTCTTCTTCTTCTTATTATTATTATTATTATTATTATTATTATTATTATTATTATTATTATTATTATTATTATTATTATTATTATTTTATTATTATTATTATTATTAATATTTGGTACTTAATAGTCACACAAGCGTCTCTGAAATTCGGGTTGCTCCCACCTGGAGAGAGCGTGGCAGCCAGAGGCGCGCCACCCAAATTGTGGTTTTTTTGCATGCGATTTTTGTGTGACTGATAAGGAAGGAAATTGTGTGTGTGTGTGTGTGTGTGTGTGTGTGTGGATTTGCATTTCGTGAATGCGTCGATGGTTAACAAGTGTGCGTTGATCAATAAGTCAACCACCCGAGGAGGTGTAATCAATTGACCTTTTCTCCAAGAACAGAAAGTGCCACACAATAGTGACCATTCATGCAGATAATGTTTTGTCATTCTTTAGCGTGGTGAAACGTAGATTTGGTCGTAAACAGAGCAGGGATCGACTATTGCTCAATGACCTCATTATAATGCCCATTCTTAATATTCTTTTGTGTAGTAGAAAATGGAAGTCTCATTGCACAATGGACACACAGGCTCCATCCGACCCACCACTCATTGCCTAACAAAAAAAATGCATATCAATAAGCAACAAACAAAGAAAGCGAACAATATATAAAATATGGAAATTTATTCTGGGCTAGCCTTTTAAAGACACTCTGACGCACCACGATTAAGTCCCTTGGGTGTTTTTTTTCTCTAGGCAGCTGTGACCCCCAAACAAATGTCCCCAACTTCAAAGTGAAGCTGCTCTTTAAAATGATGTTTCGTTTTCAATTTGGGGACATTTGTGCGGGAGTCAAACCTGGTCAAAACAAGATCTCTTACCAGCTATGAAAGGGAAAACACGTGAAACCCGTGATTTTGGTGGGTCTTTAAGGAGGGCGCAGAGGGCAAGTATGGGGCCCCAACTACATATAAAGTAATGTCCCATATGGCTTCGGCCAGGAGGACGTAAAGCTAAACTTTCCTAGTATGGGGATGGGGGTGGGGGTGGGGGTGAGGATGGGGGGGTGAGGGTGGGAGAGCAGACTGTATCCCACAAGCCACCCAACAAGTAGGTCTACATATTGTTTCATTACACCAATCTGATCGCATAGTTCAGGTTTGGGGGAGGGGTGTGTTGGGGTGGGGTGAACGACAGTACGTACTCGACCAAAAGACAGGAATGCCCCCCCCCAAAAAAACCCACCTAGCCCTTTCAGTGTGTGTGTGTGTGTGTGTGTGTGTGTGTGTGTGTGTGTGTGTGTGTGTGTGTGTGTGTGTGTGTGTGTGTGTGTGTGTGTGTGTGTGTGTGTGTGTGTCTGTGTCTGTGTGTGTGTGTGTATGTTCGTTCTTTAGTTTTACGTCTGTTCACCCGCAAGTGATATTCGACCCTCCCCCCCCCAAAAAAAAAAAAAAAAAAGATAAAAAAAAGTATGTGTGTGAAATTAATTAAGCAGATAGCTATTGAGGTGAGAGTGTGTGTAAGTGCGTGAATTATAGTGTTATTTATGTGTGTATGCGTGTGTGTGTGTGTGTGTGTGTGTGTGTGTGTGTGTGTGCGTACGTGCGTGTGTGTGTGTGTGTGTGTGTGTGTGTGTGTGTGTGTGTGTGTGTGTGTGTGTGTGTGTGTGTGTGTGTGTGTGTGTGTGTGTGTGTGTGTGTGTGTGTGTGTGTGTGTGTGTGTGTGTGTGTGCGCGTGTGTGCGTGCGTGCGTGTGTGTGTGTGTGTGTGTGTGCGCGCGTGCGCGCCCGTGTGTGTCTGTGTCTGTGTGTGTGAGGCTTGGCACAATATTTAATAATTTGAAGAGAGTAAGTGTCAACTAGGAGGTGTGAGAAAGTAGGTGAGGGAGGGAAGGATCAGTTCCAGCGAGCTTGGCACCATCCCAACAGGATATTTCCAGCTTAGCCCAGAAATATCCGGCGTAGCATCTAGGTAAGGGGTGGGGGTGGGGGGGGGGGGGTGTCACAGAGGCCCGTAACACCGGTAATCGTGTCGTTGAATCTTCCGCAATGTCTCGGCCCCTGTCAACGCTGATTCCAACGCGTCAACCTCTCATGCAAATTAGCGCGCGTGGCCAATGAAAATCCGCCTTTTGTCATGACGTTAGTCATGAATAATGCATTATTTTTTTCTGCTTTTCTAAGCTAGTTTACGTTCATTGTCTTTGCACTCCTACTTGCTTTCTTTTTATATTCTTTTTTTTTTTAGTATATTATTTATCTGCAATAACAAAGGCTCTTTACTTTGTTTCAATGGCACAAGGAAACCCGTTTCCATCTTCTATCCAATTGCAGATGTGTTTAAATATTCCGTATGATCAAGAAACAAATATTTTAAAAAAACCAGTTATTTCCTTTCTTTCATAGCATTTCATTGAAGGTGGACCCTGACGGATGAGTTTTTTGCAAGAAACACGCCGAGCTCACCAGAACGACAGCCTTTTCAAGGATCGGAACACTCACTTGGCTCTGGTTTCCTAGAAATTAAACCGTCAAACCGGCGATTCCTCTCTGGCAGAGACGCCGGAGAGAGTAGCCATTTTGGATGGGGTGGGTGAAGGTCACTCATTGTGGTTGAAGCGTTTGCTTTTTTTGTAGTTCAGTAACAAAACAAAACAAGGAGCTGTTTTCTTTGTTGTGAGCGAAACTCCGTTCCATAATCTGCATATTATATATATATTTTTTAAGAAGGCTTGTATTGCGAAAAATTAGTGCAAACGATTTTTTTTCTAAACGACCATTGGAAAGGAGACGACACACGCCTTCTCTTTGGGTGAAATAATTTGACTTCCAGCACCTCCGCCAAGGACGAATCGCCGATTTGACGGTTTGATTTCTAGGAAACCAGAGCAAAGTGAGTGTTGCGATCTTTGTAAAGGGTGTTTTCCTGGTGATCTCGACGTGTTTCTTGCAAACACTCATCCGTCAGGGTGCCCCTTTAAGCTGGGTTGAGCTATTTCTTTTTTGTTTGTTCTTCTTTCACTTCCATACGAATGATTACAGTTTCTTTTCTTTTCTTTTTCGTTTCGATTGCTTTGGTTGGATTAAGCCAGGAATGAAGAGCGGATAGACATTAATTGCAAAACGA
>CM065683.1:27739059-27749059 GCA_017654935.2 Phymorhynchus buccinoides
ACGCACGCACACGCACACACGTACACATACAGACACACACATGCGCCAAACAAGATCAAAGAATGGGGGAGAACAAATGATAAACGAAAAAACAATATCCTCAAGAACAACAACAATATTCAAACACCAAACAATCGGGCGAGGGAATAAGGACTTCATACGGCAGTGCTAATCAATAAACCTGTCAACATTACAAAGAACTGTAGTGGATGTAGTTCACAACTTAATTTAATAGCAGTAGGATCACAGATTCCTGATGAACTGAACAAATACAAGTGCAACGCCGAGCGGCTGCAAAGTCCCCTCGCAGCATCGCCGAGCTACTCCGAAATCGGAATGTGTCGGCTGTACACATACATAAAAAGGCATCAAAACAGCACGTAATTACATAAAAAGGCATCAAAACAGCACGTAATTACATAAAAAGGCATCAAAACAGCACGTAACTGAATATTTTTTTTTTATATATGGCCTTGGGGTTCGGACCCGTGATTTGAGCGCGCGCGATCATGCGCACACGCGCGCACAAAAAAATTCATGACACCTGTGTTATAGACCATTCATTAAGAAATGTTGTGGACAAAAACTGCATTAAAATACATGCAAAACTTCGCGAGATATTAGCGATCATGTGTTTCGGGCTTTGAACCCCGTAACTGGCGCGACCTTGACCTTAATGTAAAACGAAATACATCAGTGGATAGCTTGCATCTTGGCGAACTAGAATACCAAATTTGATGATGATAGACTGAATAGATTTTGAGAAAAACGGACGAATAGCCGGACGGAGGCACGCCGGACGGACGGACGTACACTGGACGGACACCGGACGGACGGATCAGACCAAAACAATAGCTCCCCGAACCTTCGGCTCGGGGACTAAAAATGATTCGTCTTATATGTGTAGAAGTGGCTTGCGCCAATCCAATGGCAAGTACGGATACTAAACAATCGTGTAGGCCTATTCCATCTGCCAGTAAAAGTCACGAACGGTGTTGTGCTGTTAATGTGCTGATCAAAATTCTCTTCGCATCCTGATCCGAATTTAAAGGGAGGGGGTGGGGGGGTGGGGGGGGGGGGGGTTCGATACAGTGGAGATAAATGTTCAAAAAAGCAAAACAATACCCGCCTGTTGTTGATATTAACGATACGAAGGCAGTGCAAACGCAATTCAGTAAGATTGAGTGAGATTCTAGGTGCAAAACGATTGATTAAAGGGGCACCCTGACGGATGAGGGTTTTTTTCAAGAAACACTTCGATACCATCAGGAAATACCCTTTACAGAGATCGCAACACTCACTTTGCTCTGGTTTCCTAGAAATCAAACCGTCAAATCGGCGATTCCTCCTTGGCGGAGGTGCTGGAAGTCATATTCTTTCAGTGAAAGAGAAGGCATGTGGCTTCGTTTTTCTAATGGCCGCCTGAGTTAGACCAAATCGTTTGCACGAAATGTCCACAATACAAGCCTTTTTATATAGTTTATCAAAAGGAGTTTCGCTTTGTTTTACTGCACTACAACGGAAAAAAAAGTTTCAACCTCTCTCAGTGGCCCCGCACCGTCCAAAATGGCTTATCTCCGGCAACTCCGCAAAGGAGGAATCGCCGTTTTGGTTCGATTTCTAGGAAACCAGAGCAAAGTGAGTGTTCCGATCCTTGAAAAGGCTGCCTTTCTGGTGACCTCGACGCGTTTCGTGCAAAACCTCATCCGTTAGGGTGCCCCTTTAAAAATAATTAAAAAAAATATTGGCTTCGGGGCGCCCGAGCACCATAGGGGCGAGGATTGGATTCCATGCATTGATGTCAAGAAAATAATACAGTTATATTGATGATCATAAAGTCAGAGAAAATGATGGTTTTCTGTAGTCATCACTGAAGGAACATAATAATAATAATAATAATAATGAATATTTAGGGCGCTTATTCTTAACAAAAGCCCTAAGCGCTTACAATCATGATAAAAACAATACTAACAAAACGAAAAGCTAGACAACACACAAAACACTCACACGAACTTGAGGTGAAACACACACACACACACACACACACACACACACACACACACACACACACACACACACACACACACACACACACACACACACACATACACACACACACACACACACACACACACACACACACACACACACACACACACACACACACACACACACACACACACACACACACACACACACACACACACACATGACAGGAAACGGGTATGCGAGTGTCTTCTTTTTTTCTGGCCACTTTACTTGCAAAACATATAGCACCTTTGGCTAAGTTGTAGCTTAGACACCCCCCATTAAATGTTTACATTGCACATTTTCACTGATAAGCAGTATTCTGCCATTTTCGGGACAGGGATAGGGATAGGATCAGCCTAGGGCTATTGTCATGAAAAATGAAAGAACCAGACTTTGAGATCGAGGGTCTTAAACATGAGGGAGGGGGGGGGGTGTCTTAACTGCAGTTTTGCAGCACCTTTTTACGCCACCCCACTTTTTTCCCCAGTACGTAATAATAATTAAACAATTGTGACCTGACACCACGAAAGGGACATTAAGTTTCAAACTGACCATTCTGAGAAAATGATACATACGAAAACTTCAGACAATTCGCTTTCTAATGATACAAGAACCATTTCTGTATCTTTTTTTTCTCCGTTCCAGAGTTATGAGCATTTAAAGTTAGTAGGGTGAGCATCAGCCATTTTGAGAAAACACAGTCTAAAACGTCTAGCCTAGCTGCAGAGAATGCATTGACCTACTCGTTTTAAAACACTTAAAAGACCGTTTAGAGACCGTATTAAAGATCATCCTTTATAAATAACAAAGATAATGTGTTAGAGAACGCAAGAATACCCATAATGCACACAAACATGAGATTTTTGACTTTGCAAGCCTGTTGTGGGAAACTAGCCCAAGCGACTTAATGTCCCTTTCGTAGTGTTGGGTCACAGTTTGTTCTACTATATCCGCGGGCAGTTCTGAGTCGATGTTATCACATGAATGTCATTTTTGTCTTGCACTCTGGATCCCTTTTGCTCTTCCAGACAATTAAACGGGCAAATCCACCACATACGATTCAATCCAAATGCGACTCGACGATGGCTGTGAGGCATGATTCACGTGAAATACTTCAGTCTATAAAAAAATAATTCTACTGTTTTGGTTCACTATTCTCACGTAGATCCCAATAAGCGAATCAAATAAAAAGTTTGATACCAAAATACAGATAATTCATCAGATAGGGTAACAAAATTAGTAGGATTTCCTCAGATTCATTTAGACAGTAGGTTTTCCTCAGAATCTTGTGATTTGAGATTTTCCTCAGAAAACAAATGTCACAAAACGTTTGATACCAAAATGCAGATAATCCATCAGATAGTGAACAAAATTAGTAGGATTTCCTCAGATTCATTTAGACAGTAGATTAACCTCAGAATCTTGTGATTGTAGATTTTCCTCAGAAAACAAATGTCACAAAACGTTTGATACCAAAATACAGATAATCCATCAGATAGGGTAACAAAATTAGTAGGATTTCCTCAGATTCATTTAGACAGTAGATTATCCTCAGAATCTTGTGATTGTAGATTTTCCTCAGAAAACAAATGTCACAAAACGTTTGATACCAAAATACAGATAATCCATCAGATAGGGTAACAAAATTAGTAGGATTTCCTCAGATTCATTTAGACAGTAGATTATCCTCAGAATCTTGTGATTGTAGATTTTCCTCAGAAAACAAATGTCACAAAACGTTTGATACCAAAATGCAGATAATCCATCAGATAGTGTAACAAAATTAGTAGGATTTCCTCAGATTCATTTAGACAGTAGATTAACCTCAGAATCTTGTGATTGTAGATTTTCCTCAGAAAACAAATGTCACAAAACGTTTGATACCAAAATACAGATAATCCATCAGATAGGGTAACAAAATTAGTAGGATTTCCTCAGATTCATTTAGACAGTAGTTTTCCTCAGAATCATGTGATAGTAGATTGTCCTCAGAAAACAAATGTCACAAAACGTTTGATACCAAAATACAGATAATCCATCAGATAGTGTAACAAAATTAGTAGGATTTCCTCAGATTCATTTAGACAGTAGATTATCCTCAGAATCATGTGATAGTAGATTGTCCTCAGAAAACAAATGTCACAAAACGTTTGATACCAAAATGCAGATAATCCATCAGATAGTGAACAAAATTAGTAGGATTTCCTCAGATTCATTTAGACAGTAGGTTTTCCACAGAATCATGTGATAGTAGATTTTCCTCAGAAAACAAATGTCACAATCGGATCGCATTTGGATACAATCGCATGCAGTGGGTCAGTCCCTTTTGTTAGCATAAATATAGCATAAGGGTTAGCCCTTGTCGAGTGACACATTCACTGAAATCATACCGTATGTAGATGTTGATAAGATAACATGACATTCACCGCCTTCGCGTTAAAGGGACACCCTGACGGATAAGATTTTGCAAGAAACACGTCGAGATCACCAGGAAAACACCCTTTACAGAGATTGCAACACTCACTTTGCTCTGGTTTCCTATAAATCAAACCGTCAAATCGGCGATTCCTCCTTGGCGGAGGTGCTGGAGGTCAAATTATTTCACCCAAAAGAGAAGGCGTGTGTCGTCTCTTTTCTAATGGCCGCCTGCGTTTAGACCAAATCGTTTGCACGAAATTTTCGCAATACAAACCTTTTTATGTTTATTTTTTAAAATGTTATACCGTTTATCTAAAGGAGTTTTGCTCACAACAAAGGAAATAGCTTCAACTTTATTTTTTACTGCACTACAAAAAAAAAGAAAACGCTTCAACCACAATGAGTGACCTCCACCCACCCCATCCAAAAAGACTACTATCTCCGGCATCTCCGCCAAGGAGGAATCGCCGTTTTGACGGTTTAATTTCTAGGAAACCAGAGCAAAGTGAGTGTTCCGATCCTTGAAAAGGCTGTCTTTCTGGTGATCTCGACGTGTTTCATGCAAAAACTCACCCGTATGGGTCCACCTTTAACCCTTTCACCGCCAAAGTCGCATTTTAGCACCACAGTGATTTAACACCTATGTCACTAAAAGGAATCAAATTGGGGTCTATTATCCAAAGACCCTATTGTCTTATTAGTTTTGGGAAGTAAGGATATACCTTATTTTATATATTTCACAGAAGAATCCCCAATACTGCAGATGGATTTTGTTCTCTCTACCCAGGTAAATTCAGTGGAAATTGTTGGCTGAAATATGGCTGGCGGTGAAAGGGTTAAGGTGAGCACCACTCTGACTTTACGATACTGTATTTCGTCTTCACAAAACGCTTAGGGTCTATGTCCTTTTTGTACACACCACCTGTACTGGATTTATGACACGCTGACGCTATTCTTCACCCACTCATTTAACCCTCTCACCGCCAAAGTCGCATTTTAGCACCACAGTGATTATAATACCTATGTCACTAAAAGGAATCAAATTGGGGTCTATTATCCAAAGACCCTATTGTCTTAGTTTTGGGAAGTAAGGATAGACCTTATTTTATATATTTCACAGAAGAATCCCCAATACTGCAGATGGATTTTGTTCTCTACCCAGGTAAATTTAATGGACATTTTTGGCTGAAATATGGCTGGCGGTGAAAGGGTTAATATCCATTCTAAATAATCATGTGCATTTATCCATTCTAAATCTGTGCAGGGGAAATAATAGACATGAATCCTGTTTCGTTCTCTTCACACACACAAACACACACACAAAAGGCTTCATCTTCGATTTTACCAACCTCATCTTATTTTGTAAATAGGAAAGAAGTGCACGCATGCAGAACAGAACCAAATGAAGTTAACACTGTCTGGGAAGGCCGCTCCGTTTTGGGAATAATGGCAAACACGGTACATCTGTATAGTGGAATACGGGGTAAAAAGCCCATGGGCGGGTAAGAAGCCCATGCCAGTTATCTCATGAAATAAAGCAAATGTCAGTCACATTTTGCTCATGAGAGGAGTGTTAATGTTTAGCATTCGTCTCATGGGCAAATGTGACTGCAATTTGCTTTATTTCATGAGATAATTGGCATGGGCTTCTTACCCGCCCATGGGCTTTTTACCCCGACTTGCCCTATGTCTCTTACGTAACAATAAGAACGCATCTAAGCAAGCAACTGGGTGAAGACGGAAAATTGAAAAAAGGGGGGTGGGAGGGGGTAGAGGATAATGGTTAGAGAAAAGAAAAGCGAGGAAATGCGAGGACAAAAATGAGTGAAGGATGGTGCAAGTGCAAATACACGACAGAACATTGTCTTTCCTCTCTCTCTCTCTCTCTCTCTCTCTCTCTCTCTCTCTCTCTCTCTCTCTCTCTCTCTCTCTCTCTCTCTCTCTCTCTCTCTCTCTCTCTCTCTCTCTCTCTCTCTCTCTCTCTCTCTCTCTCTCTCTCTCTCTCTCTCTCTCTCTCTCTCTCTCTCTCTCTCTCTCTCTCTCTCTCTCTCTCTCTCTCTCTCTCTCTCTCTCTCTCTCTCTCTCTCTCTCTCTCTCTCTCTCTCTCTCTCTCTCTCTCTCTCTCTCTCTCTCCTCTCTCTCTCTCTCTCTCTCTCTCTCTCTCTCTCTCTCTCTCTCATATTTTGTTCACTGATCTTTGAAAGCTAGGTACTCACTGGTACTACTGTAGTAGTAGTAGTAGTAGTAGAGTAGTAGTAGTAGTAGTAGTAGTAGTAGTAGTAGTAGTAGTAGTAGTAGTAGTAGTAGTAGTAGTAGTAGTAGTAGTAGTAGTAGTCGTCGTCGTCGTCGTCGTCGTCGTCGTCGTCGTCGTCGTCGTCGTAGTAGTAGTAGTAGTAGTAGTAGTAGTAGTAGTAGTAGTAGTAGTAGTAGTAGTAGTAGTAGTAGTAGTAGTAGTAGTAGTAGTAGTAGTAGTAGTAGTAGTAGTAGTAGTAGTAGTAGTAGTAGTAGTAGTAGTAGTAGTAGTAGTAGTAGTAGTGACATGAATCATCGCTCAAAACTTCAATGAAACTTTTTTTTCAAATTTCAACAAAATAATGAAGATTAACACATTTCTTAAATATGCTGAAAAAAAAGTATATGCATTTGTTTAAGTCAATAAACTATTCAGTCAACTTTGACATCATATTTGAAATTAGAGATCTCGATTTTTGAAATAAAACAATTCACTTTTTGGGAGAAAGAAACACTTCGTGTGTGAAATCTATAAATGCAACGCAACGCAAAACTACTGCTATCAAAACAAAAACAAATCATTTGGCTATAGCTCAAAATAAACACATATTTCATTTCTTGCTTCAGGGGATATAGTAGCTTCGATTTAATTGACGCACGCGTGAAGCGTGCATGGTAAGAAATAGGTAATATGGACCAACGCATTGGGAGGGTCCGTTGGGACTAATCCCGCTCGGACTACTCTTTTGATCACACCGCTGACAGTCATGGCGGACATACCACATACCACTGGGACTAATCCCGTGTGGACTAACATTGTATCTGTACCGCTCGGACTACATACATACGCTTAGTGTAAGAAATAATAATAAACAGCAAAGTCATTTCGACGAATTTATTACAAAATAAAATGATATTTAAAACAAAACAAACAAATTCAAATTTTATCTTTTGTGTATGCCGACACTAAATTTACCCTAAACCTATCTCTAACCCTATTCCTAACCCTAAGCCTATCCCTAACCCTATTCCTAACCCTAACCCTATCCATACCACGATTATTAACCCTAACCCTATCCCTAAGCCTATCCCTAACTCTATCCCTAACCCTATCCCTAAACATATCCCTACCCTAGCCTATCTGAAAAACAAGGAATGCCTGGATACGCAGAAATGCAATAATACAAAGGCTCAGCAGACATTAGACCGAATGGGAAAAGCTATACAAATCAAAGCAATTAGGTCGAACGGCATTAGTCCGATTGGGATTAGTCCCACTGGGATTAGTCCGATGGGTATTAGTCCGAGCGGGATTAGTCCCAATGGGACGCCACCCAACGCATAGAGTATTGACTTACAATAAATTTACACAATTATTCTCTATCTCACCTTTCACACAGTAAAGACGGCTCGCCACGCGCAAAGCTCGTGCACCCAGTTGGCTGCAAAAGAGGTCAACGGACGTGACGTCATCAGCCAGAAAGGTCAAGGCCTCGGGAAAACGGGTCCAGCAAAGATGGCGGAATTTGCTCCAATTGTCAGGGCAGCTGACGTCATCGTCGTTGTCTGTGCTGAAGCTGTATTCTGATGGAATCGAGGAACCTGAATACAAACACAGAGACACAGACACATATAGGCACACGCCAACAGACAGACAGACAGACAGACAGACAGACAGACAGACAGACAGACACACACACACACACACACACACACACACACACACACACACACACACACACACACACACACACACACACACACACACACACACACACACACACACACACACACACACACACACACACACACACACACACACACACACACACACACACACACACACACACACACACACACACACACACACACACACACACACACACACACACACACACACACACACACACACACACACACACACACACACACACACACACACACACACACACACACACACACACACACACACACACACACACACACACACACACACACACACACACACACACACACACACACACACACACACACACACACACACACACACACACACACACACACACACACACACACACACACACACACACACACACACACACACACACACACACACACACACACACACACACACACACACACACACACACACACACACACACACACACACACACAGAACAACTGAGTAGCAGTAGTAGTAGTTAGATTAGAAGACACAGAAGAAGAAGAAGAAGAAGAAGAAGAAGAAGAAGAAGAAGAAGAAGAAGAACACACACACACACACAACACACACACACACACACACACACACACACACACACACACACCACACACACACAAGAAGAAGAAGAACACACACAACACACACACACACACACACACACAAGAAGAACACACACAACACACACACAACACACAAACACACACACAACACACACACACACACAACAACAACACAACAACAACACAACAACAAACACACACAACACAACACACACACACAACAACACACACAACACACAACAACAACACAACAACACACACACACACACACAACACACACACACAACACAACACACACAACACACACACACAACACACAGACAGACACACACACACACACACACAACACACACACACACACACACACACACACACACACACACACACACACACACACACAAGAAGACACACAAGAAGAAGAAGGAGGAAGGAGGACACAGACACAAGAAGAAGACACACAGAAGACAAGAACACACACACACACAACAGAACAGAAGAAGAAGAAGAAGAAGAAGAAGAAGAAGAAGAAGAAGAAGAAGAAGAAGAAGAAGAAGAAGAAGAAGAAGAAGAAGAAGAAGAAGAAGAAGACACAAGAAGAAGAAGAAGAAGAAGAAGAAGAAGAAGAAGAAGAAGAAGAACAACAAGAAGAAGAAGAAGAAACACACAAGAAGAAGAACAAGAAACACACACACACAGAACAACAACACACAACAACAACACACAACAAAGAAACACACACCAAACACAACCAAAAGAAGAAGAAGAAGAAGAAGAAGAAGAAGAAGAAGAAGAAGAAGAAGAAGAAGAAGAAGAAGAAGAAGAAGAGAAGAAGAAGAAGAAAGAGAAGAAGGAGAAGAAGAAGAAGAAGAAGAAGAAGAAGAAGAAAGAAGAAGAAGAAGAAGAAGAAGAAGAAGAAGAAGAAGAAGAAGAAGAAAGAAGAAGAAGAAGAAGAAGAAGAAGAAGAAGAAGAAGAAGAAGAAAAAGAAGAAAGAAGAAGAAGAAGAAGAAGAAGAAGAAGAAGAAGAAGAAGAAGAAG
>CM065683.1:27754059-27756559 GCA_017654935.2 Phymorhynchus buccinoides
CACGCGCGCGCACACATACACACACACACTCAACTAAAAACTTCAACAAACATTTTAATGACGGGGCCATCTGCCCGTGTCAAAGGAAGGTGAGGGTAGGGGTGTAGTTGAAAAATATAATAATCATAGGGAAAATAATTAAACCAAAGCAAAAACAAAACGTCATATGGCGGTTGGAGTGTGAAGGATGGTGGCACATTCACAACGCAATGAATAATCAGATATGTAGCGGGAGGATAAGGAATGCAAATGTATAATAATCTTAATTATGTACCTGAACAGATAAACAAAATGAGAAGAGAACATCTTTTACAATGGAAGGAAAACAATATCACACACGAGCGCGCGCACACACACACAATCACACGCACATACACACACACACACACACACACACACACACACACACACACACACATTATCTCCCTCTCTCTCTCTCTCTCTCTCTCTCTCTCTCTCTCTCTCTCTCTCTCTCTCTCTCTCTCTCTCTCTCTCTCATTCTTACAACAGTAATGACATATTCTACTTTTAGACAATATCTTCAGTAAACGCATTCATTTTAATCGAACAATAACTACTGAATGTACATTAAGCAGTTTATGAAGCTACTCCCAATCCCAGTTATAACAATGAACATCCCCTCCGAATCCTCCAAAAAGAAACCCGCAAAACAAATAAAATTTTAGACAAAACCGTACATCGTTTGGATTTTAGAGGTCAGTACATAGAGTGAGATGGGGGATGGAGAGAGATAATACACATTTACGTATGAATAAAATACAGTGCAAATATCATAGCAAGTTCATGTCCGTTTATTGATAAGAAAAAGCTTGTGTGCGTGTGCGCGCGCCTCTGTGTGTGTCTGTGTGTGTGTGAGAGAGAGAGAGAGAGAGAGAGAGAGAGAGAGAGAGAGAGAGAGAGAGAGAGAGAGAGAGAGAGAGAGAGAGAGAGAGAGAGAGAGAGAGAGAGAGAGAGAGAGAGAGAGAAAAAACTTGAAAACTTAAACTTTATTTTCCAATGATATAGATGTTAGGCAACGCCTATTCTTCCAATCTGTCCTCGATACATATAATACTAATACTAAGAGAGAGAGAGCGTGCGTGCGTGCGTGCGCGCGTGCGTGTGTGTGTGTGTGTGCAGATCAAAATCTTTTCGAACCTATTTGCTCATCTTCGTAGCATAAGACTTTATAGAAATGAAATTAAATAAACTTAAAAAGACAATGTTTTATTGTTCCATTCACAGTTCTCTTGGTGAATAGTCATGTTTGTTGTTCCACCACCCCGATTGATCGCACTGCCTCATTGCAAGCACAAAGCAATACTTTCTACAATCACTCCATCACTCTTTCGAATTGTTTCCAGGAGACAATGCCTCCAAATGTTCGTTACTGTAGTGTAGGCCTAATCATTGGCCATACTTGCTCCTTACAACACCAGACAACTAGAAACAGCTACTCTTGGTTTACAAACACCCAATCTGCGCTAAGATTCAGTGTTGTTCTTCGAAAAGAATGCGTTATTCTAAGATAAACTTACTTTCAGTTTGCAGTTAAAAAACCGGTTCACAGCACCTCGAACCGGTTTTTCGAACCGCGGAATTTCAGGACCGGTTTTTCGGTTCAAACCGGGTTTTTTTCCCCACCTCTACTCACAACCTGGACACATTTTAACCATATGTCACTAAATACTGGAAAAACAAAACATATGCTGATAACTACCAGACAGAAACGTCAAAACCTACACGCACCTACTCCAAAATCATATGCCAATAATAAAGAAATCGAAGAAATAAAATCCCACAAAATCTTAGGATTAACCATTGATAACAATTTATCCTGGCAGGACCATATCACTCATTTAAGCAAAAACATCGCCCAAAAGTCTTCCAATTATCCAAAATAAAACACTTTCTAAATCAGGAAGCCAGGAAACTCTTCTTCAGTGCACACTTTCAATCACTAGTTGACTATGCTTCGACACTCTGGGACTGTGCCAGTGACAAGAATGTGAAACCCCTTGTCCGCTCTTATAATCGCGGCTTTAAACTAATTCTATTGAAATCAAGTTTCTTAACATCAGAAGCTTTTAAGAATCATAATATTTTACCTGTTAAGTATCGGCTAAAATTGAATAAAGGAAGACTTATGCACAAAATAATGAACGGAATGGCACCATCTAGATTAAGAAATAAATTCACGTTAAATGATAAAAGACATGTGCACAAGATTTATCTCAATAGACCCCGCTTGGAGTTATTCAAATGCAGTCTGCATTATTCCGGAGGTTCCTTATGGAACTCTTTACCTACTAATTTAAAAGAAATATCACGTTATTCATCTTTTCGAAGACATCTTAAGAATTATATTTTGACATTTGATTTTTAAAATGTTTGAACATTAATGTAACAAATGCCCATACACATGTTTGATTGTTTGTATCTCTCTCTCTGTCTGTCTGTCTCTATCTCTCTCTCTCTCTCTTTCTCTCTCTATCCATCT
>CM065683.1:27761559-27764059 GCA_017654935.2 Phymorhynchus buccinoides
GATCTTGGCAATGATAGTATGATTTACCCCCTATCGGCAACAACATACCGAATTTCAATGAAACCAGCAAAGACAGCAAATTACTCCTGCAGGAGGCAAACGCAACAGCCCCATGATACCCAGCTCAGTATGGGTTGACAAAGGCCAATAGTAGTAAGCTGGCCGAACATTTTCCAAATATGAATATGTATTTATGTTCTTTTTTATTCTGGGTAAGAAGGAAACGGAAACACACCCCATCCCCTCATCCCCACCCCCGATTGTAGAGTTTGGTGAAGAAATTTACAAAGTCAGTGCGTGATTAATATTGCATCAGCGCCTTTAACGGTTGAGTATCTTCAACATCAGTGATGCAAAAAGTGACAAAAAACACACACACGCGCACGCACACACGCGCACACACGCGCGCGCGCGCGCACGCACGCACACACACACACACACACACACACACACACACACACACACACACACACACACACACGCGCGCGCGCACGCACGAACACACACAAGCACGCACGCACGCACGCACACATGCACATACGCACATACACACAAACACACACACACACATAACACACACACACACACAATCTATCCCTCGTTCTTTAACCAATTGTCCTCATTTCTGTTTGCACTTTTCCTTTCTCTTCGTTGCACTACCCACCACCACCACCACCACCACAACCACAGAGCCCATCTTCCCAACTACCCCCACCAGGGTCCACTTTCTCTAGACGACGGTCGCCGCGCGCATGACTGTTACGCCAAAAGGGGTCTAATAAACACTTTAGAAAACGTTTGCGGAAGAATATTACAAGCTCTTGTCTGATTGGTCAAAAAAAAAGTATTATCTTAACCAAACTTTAGTGGACCAATGAACAACAAGAAATGTATTCACCCCTTACTAGTTCCGGATAGTTCGCCGCTTGCTCGGTCTCTGGCAAGAACAAAACGTCACGCGAACTATCGGTAAACGAAGGGTGTTTCTTAGACCTTTTTTGGCCGATTTGAGCGAGCGCAACGTAACGTTAGCCCTTGTGGAAACGGCCCCCTTAGCTGCCTTAAATCCAATGTCCAATCCTCCTGTTTCGCTCCGTTTCAACCTCATTTGCCCGTCAAGCATGTGAAAACCACAATTGATTTCCTAGACCCCCGAAAGCTTGTTGCCAATGGCAGGCACGTTAGTTTTAATGGCAGCGGATTTGCATAGAAGATGAGTGAGATATAGCCTACGATCGAACGAACGAACGAACGAATCATTTAATGAGTAGGCCTTTCTGCCCATGTCATAAAGGAACAAGGGGGGGGGGAGGAGAAGGGACGGGGAAAGAAAAGAAGAAGAAAAGGAATAAACCAGAATTATATAATAGCATACACATAGAAACCTTTCACGAACACTGCATAGATATGACACATAAAAAGAATCAGTGAAAAGCAACAACATCGATAAACGTATTACAATATAGAGCAAGAGCACGTTACGTAGGTTATTTTGGCATAGTTATTTTTGCTGTATTCTCGACCTAAGTTTCGGACAAGAACAAGTAAGGAAATAAAAACTACTATTATGGGTGAGATATACTAGTCTAGTGGAACCTCCCTTACAAGACCTTCAAAATCATCCAAAATGAGGTCTTATAAGGGAGGGGTCTTGTAAGGGAGGTAATTTTAATATTACAAAGAAGGGCAATGTCTCAGAGAAGTAGGTCTTATATGGGAGGTCTTATAAGGGAGGTTTCACTGTATCATTAATTCAACGGTAACATTCATATGTGCGTGCGTGTGTGTGTGTGTGTGTGTGTGTGTGTGTGTGTGTGTGTGTGTGTGTGTGTGTGTGTGTGTGTGTGTGTGTGTGTGTCTGTGTGTGTGTGTGTCTGTGTGTGTGTGTGTGTGTGAGGGGATGTTGTTTTGTTGCTGTCGCTTTTGTATTCCATATAATATGTTTCATAATATGTCATATAATTTTACTTCTTTGTAGGAGCACTGGGAAAATAACCTGCATAGCATCACAAAGCTATATGTATAAAAATAACTCACATATATGTTGAAAATAATAAACCACAAGCCGCCACAGAAACGAGTTTGGGCAAAGCAACAGCTAGAACAAAACGTCCAATGAAGACATCCCCCCCCCCCCCCCCCCCCCCCCCCCCCCCGTTATTTCTTGTTTTTTATTGTTTTGATGTTTTCCTTTTGTGTGGCCACTTTTGAAACAATCTAAAACAATAAAACAAAAGGCGTGTAATGCCAGTTAATGGCACACACACACACACACACGCGCGCGCGCGCGCGCGCGCGCACGCACGCACACACGCACGCACACACACGCACACGCACGCACGCACGTACACACACACACACACACACACACACACACACATATATACACACACACACACACACACACACACACACACACACACACACACACACACACACACACACACACACACACACACACACACACACACACACACACACACACACATTGGAGCTGATG
>CM065683.1:27774059-27776559 GCA_017654935.2 Phymorhynchus buccinoides
CACGGGGATAGGTACTTAGGATATATAGGGCAAGTTCGGAGATAAAGTTCTTTGTCAAACGTCAAGATCACTGGAGCCGAAAATGCTGCCGAGGGGATGGTTGATCTAGCGTTTTCACGCTCTAGTTGCATTTTTTTTAATAATTTGATTGTCCGTAGCCACACATACTTGTGCGCAAACGCTTGTACACATTATATAACAATGCTCGTAATGTCGATCCAGCCCTCTGTCTCGCTTCAAGCACATGCAATCTCCGAATTGCGTCTCTCTCTCTCTCTCTCTCTCTCTCTCTCTCTCTCTCTCTCTCTCTCTCTCTCTCTCTCTCTCTCCTCTCTCTCTCTCTCTCTCTCTCTCTCTCTCTCTCTCTCTCTCTCTCTCTCTCTCTCTCTCTCTCTCTCTCTCTCTCTCTCCTCTCTCTCTCTCTCTCTCTCTCTCACACACACACACACACCACACCACACACACACACACACACACACACACACACACACACACACACACACACACACATATAGCATGTTTGATTGCAAAAAAGTTATGGTTTTTAAGTTGACATCGTATAAACTCCTTTTTTTCATTAGTCATCGTCTTAGGGTGTTTTTTGTTTTGTTTTGTTTTGTTATTGTTTTTTTTTTATTTTTGCTTTGTTTGGGGGTGTGCGGGGTTTTTTTTAGCCATGGCAACGTGTACTTAAAAAGACAGAGATAAAGAGTGAATCAAAGAGATAAAAACAGAAACATAGATAGACAGGAAAACTTCAAACTGTAAGACTTGTTTTTATCTTACGAATGATCTTCAGACACCATGCGCAGAAATGATTATGCAAATCAATGCACGCATTAAAAACAAATCGCATACTATATCTTCAAAGTCTTGTTGCGAGTACGTGAAGACGGGGTAAAAAGCCCATGGACGGGTAAGAAGCCCATGCCAATTATCTCATGAAATGAAGCAAATTTCAGTCAAATTTTGCCCATGAGACGAACGCTAAGCATTAACACTTGTCTCATGGGCAAAATTTGGACTGAAATTTGCCTCATTTCTGAAATTTGCTTCAGATAATTGGCATGGGCTTCTTACCCGCCCATGGGCTTTTTACCCCGTCTTACCCTATCTACTCGTATCTCACGATTAGTATCATAGATTGAAGACAGCGCCGCGTGCAAACATTTTCTTGTCTTCCTTTCTCCTATAACTGATGCTTATCATAAAGTCAGACGGCTCAGACAGAAACGTCAATGCCTATTTACGATCTTAATCGGTAGAAGGAGAAAACAGTATGGCAAAGCCATATAAATTGTACTCCAAGTTACTGAAAGAAGTCAAGGGATAGGGGGAGACGGGGTAAAAAGCCCATGGGCGGGTAAGAAGCCCATGTCAATTATCTCATGAAATGAAGCAAATTTCAGTCCAATTTTGCCCATGAGACGAACGCTAAACATTAACACTCTTCTCATGGGCAAAATTTGACTACAATTTGCTTCATTTCATGAGATAATTGGCAATGGGTTCTTACCCGCCCATGGGCTTTTTACCCCGTCTTGCCCTATCATTTTGTGCTAAGACATTTCTTGTATCGGTATGGAGAAATTTTCTAGCTTATTATTTAACAAAACATAAATCACGAATTAAACTTTTTCACCAAACCAACTTTGGTTGAAAATAAAAATCAGTGGTTTTATTTTGTGATAATATTCAAATCTGATTCACAGGGATTGCGTTGATATGGCTTGCCGTTTGGTAAACCTGACACAATGGGCGGCATCTAGAGTGCCCAAGGAGCCCTTCTGCCAAGTTTCGGTAAGATTGGTTCAGTGGTTTAGGTACTATAACATGGGACATAGTTTGATCACACACAGACGCACATACTCGCAGACAGAAAAACGCTTAACCCTCGTTCCCATCCTAATGTGCACCCGTTTTGTTAGAACTTGCGAGTACGAAAGGTGAAGGTAGCCTACCAACGAAGAATTTTCGAAAATATCTGTATTGTTAGAAGTTCAGGACTTTACTGGTGTTGCACTGCCTCCGGGCATTGCCTCCCAGGATCGTTCCCACCATCTCTATATCTACTAATGTCCCATAGGTGTCTGTTCCAGACGAAGGACGTTAAACAGATGTCCATTCAGAATCGCGTTGTTGTCTTCCAATATAAATATTTATATTGTTGCAAAAATCGGGACTCTACTGGTGTAGCACTGCCTCCGGGCATTGCCTCCAGGATCGTTCCCACCATCTGTATATTTACTAATATTCCATGTACCAGACCGGAGGACTTTAAACATATTTTCATTCAGAATCGCGTTTAAGTTGTCTTCCAATATATATGTTATATGTATTGTTTTTATAAAATCGGGACTTTACTGGTGTTGCACTGTCTCCGGGTATTGCCTCCAGGATCGTTCCCACCATCTGTATATCTACTAATATCCCATTATGTGTCTGTTCCAGACCGGAGGAAGTTAAAGACCCACCAGATCACGTGTCAAAATCACGGGTT
>CM065683.1:27786559-27791559 GCA_017654935.2 Phymorhynchus buccinoides
GTGCGTTGTGGGTGTGGGTGTGGGTGTGGGTGTGCAAGGCTACTTCGCGTTGGCTCTTTGGTTGTTTGTTTTCTTGCTTAATATTTCTTGTTTAATGTTTTCTTTTTAATCATTGTAAATATGTTTTGTAAAGCACTCAGAGCCCTTACTGAGAATAGGCGCTATAAAAATACGGATTATTATTATTATTATTATTATTATTATTATTATTATCAACATTAGCGACCATGTTCGTTCGGGCACCAGGGATAGGAATTCAACATTCAAAATAGCTTTTCCATGTCCAAAACTTCTTTCAATCGAAACATTAAAATCATAACTACAACAAAAAAATATTGTCGTCTATAAATGTATCATGGCATCTCTAGGGAAAGTAAGCTGAATTGTGTTGAATGGTATAATCTTTTACGTGCTGATATCACTTTCTAGAACATTATGTAGACGACAAAAATAAGGTCCGGAAGAGTTTTAAAGGCCCACCAGGTCACGTGTCAAAATCGCGGGTTTCACGTGTTTTCCCTCTTATAGCTGGTACGAAATCTTGTTTTTGACCAGGTTTGACTCCCATACAAATGTCCCCAAATTGAAAACGAAACATCATTTTATAAGACGTAGAGTCCCTTTTAAGTCCCTTGTTTATCTCTGGGTAGTTGTGACCCACATAAAAATGTCCCCAACTTCAAATTGAGGCTGCTCTTTAAAAGAATGTTTCGTTTTCAATGTGGGGACATTTGCATGTGGGTCACAACTACCCAGAAAAAAACCCAAGGGACTTAATCGTGGTGCGTCAGTGTGTCTTTAATGATCCTTTCGTAGGTCTACCTTCTTAACAATCATAGGCTTGGGGTTTTTTCTTATTGAAATCGCTTAAAGGGGCACCCTGACGGATGAGTTTTTGCCAGAAACACGTCCAGATCAGCAGGAAAACACCCTTTACAGAGATCGCAACACTCACTTTGCTCTGGTTTCCCAGAACTCAAGCCGTCAAAAAGGCGATTCCTCCTTGGCGGAGGTGCTGGAAGTCAAATTATTTCACCCAAAGAGAAGGCGTTTGCCGTCTCTTTTTGAATGGCCGCCTGTGTTTAGACCAAATCGTTTGCACGAACTTTTCGCAATACAAGCCATTTTTTTTTACTTTTTAAAATTGTATACAGTTTATCTAAAGGAGTTTCGCTCACAACAAAGGAAATAGCTCCTTTTTTTTTTACTACACTACAAAAAAAGAAAACGCTTCAACCACAATGAGTGACCTCCACCCACCCCATCCAAAATGGCTACTCTCTCTCCCGCATCTCCGCCAAGGAAAAATCGCCGTTTTGACGGTTTAATTTCTAAGAAACCAGAGCAAAGTGAGTGTTCCGATCCTTGAAAAGGCTGTCTTCCTGGTGATCTCGACGTGTTTCTTGCAAAAACTCATCGGTCCGAGTCCACCTTTAAGGGGGAAAATATTAATTATGATCAACAGCAGCAACGATAAAAGCCAATAAAATTTAAAAAAGCGGCTAGCAACAAACACTAAAACCTATTTGCATCAGCTCTGTTTTCACTTTCCATCCATTTGTTGCTAGTGTTATTATTCAGCTAATGTGTTAATAAAAGCAAATAAGTTCCGGACAAAAGCAAACGTTTTTTTGGTGTGTTTTGTTTTATAGAAAACTCGTGTTATTGTGTATAATCGATACCCGTATAATCGTGTCTTTTGAAAAAGCTAAAAAGTCTGTATCAACGGTTATAGGAAAAACCAAAGTTAACAATTGTACCAGTAATGGATACTCAAAAAACACACCAGTGTAATGCACGGAGTTGCTGAATGCTGAAACACCTTTAGCTAAGACTACAGGCCCTGATCAAAAGGTTGGAGTAATAACAAAAACGAATATTTGCCCTGAAGCTTTAACATACATTATCTCTGTCTCTCTGTCTCTCTGTCTCTCTTTGTCTGTCACTCTCTCTCTCTCTCTCTCTCTCTCTCTCTCTCTCTCTCTCTCTCTCTCTCTCTCTCTCTCTCTCTCTCTCTCTCTCTCTCTCTCTCTCTCTCACTCACACACACACACACACACACACACACTCACACACACACACACACACACACACACACACACACACACACACACACACACACACACACACACACACACACACACACACACACACACACACACACACACACACACAACACACACACACACACACACACACACACACACACACACACATATATATAATAATAATAATAATAATAATAATAATAATAATAACTCTTATATAGCGCCGTTCTCCTGGCGCAGCAGGACTCACAGCGCTTTACAAAAAACATACATACAATAATCATGAAGAAAAACAACATAATTATACAAAAGTGGAAACACAACCATACAAAAATCCATGAAAAAAAACCAATTAGCCCATTATCGCACTGCACTCACACATAGTCCAACTCAGCAAAAACTCACAGAGGGTGAACTGAAGGGGAGAAGACACAGGAGATCAACAGAGGTATTTTTTGAAGAGAACAGTTTTCAGGCCAGTTTTGAAAGAAGACAAAGATGGAGAGCTGCGGAGAGAGGAAGGGAGGTTGTTCCAGATGTGTGGTGCTTGGAAACGGAAAGCTCTGTTTCCAACTGTTTTGTATTTGGTGACAGGTGTACAAAGAAGTTTGAGGCTACTTGATCTGAGGTTGCGTTCTGGTGTGTAGGCACAGAGAAGAGAGGAAAGGTAGTCTGGAAGAGAGCCTTCGAAGTAGCGATAGGCAAGAGTGGCCACTTTGTACTCTACTCTACATATATATATATAGCATGAAAGAAAAATCTCAGTGAATAGCCAGCTCCGTACCCCTACTCTGAAGGACTGAAAAGTTAGTGCATTTGAAATGCAGAATAGTTTGCTTTGATAAAGCTTTTCTGTGTCCAATGTCTTTATTTGTGAACCTCAGAAACAAAACCAGTTAACGTTAACTTTGAGTAATGTTCGTGTTCAAAAAATAAAATAACATTTTTTTAAAATTTATATATATATATAGATGCATTTCGCATGGACACGTACACACACTCGCGCATACACACATACATATATTTTTGTTATTTTCTTCTTTAGTTTTTTCTTAATTTTTTTTTTTTATTTTTTTATTTTTATTTTTTTTGGGGGGGGGGGGGGGGGGGGCTGAGATGGAGGAAAAATAGAAACCAGAAGCTCAAACCTCAATAACAATAGTTTACAGCGAATAGATGGTTAAAATGGGGGGTGGGGAGCGTTATTAATGCATGAAAAGAGCGGATCGCGATTAGGGGGAATAAGAGACTTGACAATAGGAAAAGATGCGCGACTTACGCATGTCCTTCTCATATTTGAGTAGCAAAGGGAATTCATACACCAAACAGTTGACGAATGTAGGTTGTGGGGATGATGAGGTAGAGTGTTGAGGAGAGCAAAGAACCTGAACATCGCAAACTGGAATTTTATAGTCTTTTATAAAACAAGCTAAATTATGCATCAAAATGGTGAGGGGGGGGGGGGCTATTTGGGGAGACTTGGAAAGAAGCGAGACTTGGAAAGAAGCGAGGAGAAATAGAGAGAAACAGAGATGATGAGGCTGATAGAGAGGAGACTTGGCGAGGAAAAAGAGATAGAAACAGAGATGATGAGGCTGATAGAGAGGAGACTTGGAAAGAACCGAGGAGAAAGAGATAGAAACAGAGATGATGAGGCTGATAGACAGGAGACTTGGAAAGAAGCGAGGAGAAAGAGATAGAAACAGAGATGATGAGGCTGATAGAGAGGAGACTTGGAAAGAAGCGAGGAGAAAGAGATAGAAACAGAGATGATGAGGCTGATAGAGAGGAGACTTGGAAAGAACCGAGGAGAAAGAGATAGAAACAGAGATGATGAGGCTGATAGAGAGGAGACTTGGAAAGAAGCGAGGAGAAAGAGATAGAAACAGAGATGATGAGGCTGATAGAGAGGAGACTTGGAAAGAAGCGAGGAGAAAGAGATAGAAACAGAGATGACGAGGCTGATAGACAGGAGACTTGGAAAGAACCGAGGAGAAAGAGATAGAAACAGAGATGATGAGGCTGATAGAGAGGAGACTTGGAAAGAACCGAGGAGAAAGAGATAGAAACAGAGATGATGAGGCTGATAGACAGGAGACTTGGAAAGAACCGAGGAGAAAGAGATAGAAACAGAGATGAGACTTGAGGCTGATAGAGAGGAGACTTGGAAAGAAGCGAGGAGAAAGAGATAGAAACAGAGATGACGAGGCTGATAGAGAGGAGACTTGGAAAGAAGCGAGGAGAAAGAGATAGAAACAGAGATGATGAGGCTGATAGACAGGAGACTTGGAAAGAACCGAGGAGAAAGAGATAGAAACAGAGATGATGAGGCTGATAGAGAGGAGACTTGGAAAGAAGCGAGGAGAAAGAGATAGAAACAGAGATGATGAGGCTGATAGAGAGGAGACTTGGAAAGAAGCGAGGAGAAAGAGATAGAAACAGAGATGATGAGGCTGATAGAGAGGAGACTTGGAAAGAAGCGAGGAGAAAGAGATAGAAACAGAGATGATGAGGCTGATAGAGAGGAGACTTGGAAAGAACCGAGGAGAAAGAGATAGAAACAGAGATGATGAGGCTGATAGACAGGAGACTTGGAAAGAACCGAGGAGAAAGAGATAGAAACAGAGATGATGAGGCTGATAGACAGGAGACTTGGAAAGAAGCGAGGAGAAAGAGATAGAAACAGAGATGATGAGGCTGATAGACAGGAGACTTGGAAAGAAGCGAGGAGAAAGAGATAGAAACAGAGATGATGAGGCTGATAGAGAGGAGACTTGGAAAGAAGCGAGGAGAAAGAGATAGAAACAGAGATGATGAGGCTGATAGAGAGGAGACTTGGAAAGAAGCGAGGAGAAAGAGATAGAAACAGAGATGATGAGGCTGATAGAGAGGAGACTTGGAAAGAAGCGAGGAGAAAGAGATAGAAACAGAGATGATGAGGCTGATAGAGAG
>CM065683.1:27799059-27809059 GCA_017654935.2 Phymorhynchus buccinoides
TGGAGTTTTACGTCCTCTTGGTCTGAATCAGACACATATGGGACATTTGTAAATACAAATATGGTTGGAACAATACTGGAGGCAATGCCCGGAGGCAGTACGAAACCAGTATTAAAGTCCTGATTTTTAAAAATTAATACAGATAGCTGTAGCGGTGACCACGCCTCGGCTAAACCTCATCGGCTATGGCACCGCCACAAGTATTAGGTAACAGTTACAGTCGGCAGCCATGTAGATTGACACTTGAGTCTACTGACGACCATTGTGGTGAACATGTTTCTTGTTATTTGTATCTTTGTATTTCTGCATCCGGATGAATTAAGGGATGGAGTCTGTGCGTGTGGGGTGGGGGGTGGGGTGGGGGGGGGGGGGGGGGTGGGGGGGTAGGGGTAGGGGGGGGGTGTGCGTGTGTGTGTCTGTGTGTGTGTCTGTGTCTCTGTCTCTGTGTCTCTGTGTGCATCTGTGTTTGTGTCTATCCATGTATATATTTATTATGCATATGTATGCACGTGTATTTCATGTATTGTGCATGTTAATTCTGCTATTTCAAGTATTTGTTTGGCTTATATTGTAACTGTATATGGTGAAAATAAAACTAGTATTTTTTTTTAAAACATAATTTCTATATGAAAATATTTCATCAAACTCGCGCGTTGGGATCTACACAAAACAAGAAATATTGAACGAAACTAGTATGATTTCATCAGATTCATCTAGACAAAAACCCTTTTATCAGATCAATGCGTGGGAGAAGTCACGGATGTCGGATAGTCGTCAGACTGTAGTTGGATGTATGGAGCGCGGTCTGTACTCACGGACGATAATGCTAGACCATAAATTATTGTTCTGTCTCTGTAAAATGCACGTTGGCGATTCCACGAGCAAAGGCATAATGGAACAAAAGGTGTCATTTCACTTCTGGTTTTTTCCGGCACTTCCCTCCTTTCACAATGAGTCATTACAAAATATATTATCTTTTTTAACCTAGTCTAATAGACAAGCCGTTTGCCCACGACTTTGTGAGACCATTTCAATTTGAATATAATATCATGTTATAACACATACTACCAATACCTTGGTATTATTTTTTTGTTCTTGTGTGCGAGGGCGAGGGGAAGTGGGGTGTGGGTGAGAAGCTCACTGTGATTTTGTTTTTCTGACATCGCATGATTTAAATTGTTCATCCGGTTCACGAGGGTGCTACAATGACTAGTATTACATGCGTATATGTATCATTTCTAGTCAAAATCTTCATTTGAAAACCAATACTATGTTAGGTCGTATAGCGGACATGTAAACAAGAGGCATTTACCAAGCAAATCGAAATCAAAACAAAAACCAAGGAGTTTCCTTCGTGCGACAGTGCAGGATGGTTCGATTGTATTCGATCAACCACATTTTGTCGATCCTTTTCAAGGTTCCACTTGTCTTTGTTGAACTAAAAGCACGTTTGTCGACACCTTTGAAACCTGTGTTGTCCAGCCAACCATTTTTGTTTGGACTAGCGATGAAAGTGGGCAACACAGGTGGCTGGTTCGACAAAAAGTGGTTGCAAAGGTGTTGCAATTGCATCGACGGAAGGGGTTGAAAAATTAATGGTCGACAAAAAGGGGTTGGTCGAGAAGAGTGGTCGAGGCGACAAAAGTGGGTTCTGCACTCGAGTGAAGTTTTCAGATTGAATTCACAGAGTGAAAGTCCTGTCTTGCATGTCCAGTTCTATTTGTTTTCTTGAGTGGTCAGTGAGGTCACGATCACAATACCAAAAAAAAAAAAAAAAAAAAAAAAAAAAAAAAAAAAAAAAAAAAAAAAAAAAAAAAAAAAAAAACTGGGTGCATTTTTGCGGGATCAATGCGATGTGCCCCCGTCTCTATATTATGTGCTCGTGTTTATGTGGCCCCATCATTGTGTCCCCGTCTCTATATGTTCCCATCTCTATAATTATTTCCCCGTCTCTATTAATGTCCCCGCCTATGTGTGTCCCCGTCATTGTGTCCCCGTCTCGATATGTCCCCATCTCGTCACTAAGTGTCTCCGTCTCTATATATATATCCCCATATCGTCTCTAACTGTCCCCGTATCTATGTGCCCCCATCTCGTCTCTATGTGTCCCCATTTCTAACTATCCCCATCTCGTCTCTGTAATATGTCCCCGTCTCTTATGTGTCCCCGTTTCGATGTGTCCCTGCGGACTATGACAAGGGTTAGGGCTAAAGATAGGGTTAGGGGTTAAGGTTAGCGTTTGAGTTAGGGATGGGATTAGGGACAGGGTAAGGGTGAACAGAGCGATGGAGAGATAAAAGACGGGGATACATAGAGATGGGGGACACATAGAAAAGATGGCATATTGATAGAGACGGTGACACAGAGAGTTAGGGACACGTCGATCTACACAATGGGGGCATATAGAGACGGGGGCACAATGCTGCGTAACCATTTCAGCATGCTGTACACTCGAAGAGAGCATGTTCATGATATACAGGTTATATTTCAATCTTTATATTACATTTCACGAATGCTTGGTGTGTGTGTGTGCGTGCGTGCGTACGTGCGTGTGTGTGTGCGTGCGTGCGTGCGTGCGTGCGTGTGTGTGTGGTGGGGGGGGTGGGGGGGGTAGGGGGGTATGGGTGGGGGTATGTGTTTTCTGTCCTGCTTTGCAATTCCCCCCCCCCCCCCCCCTTAGATATCCTTGTTTTTGTTCTTCTTCCTCTTTCGCTTTTACGGTAATAACAAGTACGTTTTACATAGATAATAATTATGCTTTTGCATAATTCTCTTCTTTCTTTTTTTGTCCATTTCTGCTGCGCAAATCTTCTTATTTGTCTTCTTTGTTGGCTGAACAATTCGTTTATTGTGTAGTCTACTTTCCACATTTTTTTGTCCTTTTCTAAATATCGTGTTCTTATAGCATGTCCGAATTTTGACATTTATGTAAATCCAAGCATCGTAATAAAAAGAACTTCTACTAATCGTGCTTTAGTATTTCACAAATAAATTATACTTTAAAGATATGTCGCTCTACCGTGTATTTTTTCTCTCAAATGTAATGTCAGGCAAATGCTTGGTGTGCGTTCGACTCAAATGTTGTGGGATAAAACAAAACATATTTTGTAGAATAAAATGAAACACTTTGACTAAGCCATTTGTAGTATTAGTCGACAGACTTTATTCGTGCGAGGGCTACTCAAATGCCTTGTGAAAATACGCGTAAATGCAATTATAAACCAGATATTGGGTGACTATTTTTGTGCTTAATTAAATCAACCCTCAAAATTGCTAATAATTTGTGTTAATATTAAAGCTATCATTCTGATTTTCTGAGGTTTATGAAGACGATTTAATGCATGAAAGGTTCCAACAGGTGGGGGTTTTCCAAGATGCCTCGGAGAACTCTAGAACATAACAGTTTCCATGGTAACCCAATTTTAGAAAAGTCCCCTTTTTGAGGGGTAAAAATACTTTAGCAGAAACTTTCATTTGTCGACAAATTGTCTGTTTCTAAAAAAAAGACTGGCTTTTTTGCCCTGAAAATTGAAACGCAAGACATTGATGTATATTCCCGACTTTTTCAGTCCACATACGAATTAATATTTTGTTCAGATATCGTAGAAATTAAAGCTGCAAAGGAAGACATTGAAACTGTGAATGTGTTTCTGGACCTCAAAAAGGGCTTCGTCTGAATCTGCGGTACCATGGAAACTGTTAATTTCTAGAGTGTTGTGATCCTTCAAGCATTAAAGCTTCTTTACAATCCCGAAAAATCGAATTGATATCTTATAAATGAAATTAGATTTTTGCTGTCGCCAATTTAGTGGGCTGCATTTTTATGAGACACCCTGTAAAAGTCTTAAGGGCCGGCCACACGTCCACTAAAATCGCACGACTGTACGATACGATTCGATCACGTGTTCTCTAAGACTAAGAACAAATGTGATTGGCGCAGCGAGACCACGTGATGGAATCGTATCATACAGTCGTGTGATTTTAGTGGGCGTGCGGCTGGCCCTTTACACCTACACAGTCATGCTCTCGAGGTTTTGGGGCACATTAATTTGGCTGAATTATTGAACATTCGCACATAGTTTTGTGGGTACAAACACTTTGGCCATATCTCTGACACGCGTTTAAATCCAATCTTATATGCCATAGAATAAATTAATAATATACCAGATAATAGTATTACGCCCACGCATGCTCTTAAGCGAACTAAAATCGCAAATGTGTTTGCTGTTTAATAAATAATGCACCCAGATGAGTGTGGTATGGTCAAATCGATAGCTAGGTTTTCCAAGTGTGCCCACACATCCTCCTCACCCTGTGCCACCCCCACCCACCCACCCCCAAAAAAACATTGGATAGGCGCTGCACTTGTGGCGACGCGCTCTCCGGGGGAGAGCAGTCCGAATTTCACAGAGATAAGTCTCTGTGACTAGAATATACCAAATACCAAAACAAATACCAAAATACCTCAACAATATAAAAAAGGGATATATTTTAAACTACTGCTCGTCGTACACATCATATGGGCAAAATGTTAGTCTGTAAGTACTAAAGATGGATATATCTCCGTATCTCTTCCACTCGTAACTTTACCCCCCTACATCTTCACCCTTTACCCCTTCACATCTGAGTAAATAGCGATGTGCCCCCCTGTCTTTATTTATGTGTCCCCATCTTTATGTGTCCCCTTCTTCTGAGCCTCCGTATCTATGTGTACCCGTCTCTGTGTGTCCCCGTTTTAATGATATTTACCTGTCTCTATGTGTCCCTAATCCAAAGCCAAGCTTCTACCCTAACTTGTAACCCTATCCCTAACTTTAACCCTATCCCTAACTTTAACCCTATCACTAACCCAAGGGGACTCACAGAGATGAGAACATTGTAGAGGCGGGGGTGAGTGAGGAGACGGGGAAAGTGGCAGAGTGAGTGGTTAAGACGTTCGACTGCCAATTTAAATGCGTGAGTGACCCGAGCTCGAATCCTGCCTGCACCCTTTCTTTCTAGTTCGTCGGAAAAATCGAAGTGAACGTTCGTTGAGTCCTTCGGATGGGGACTTAATGCAAGCCTGACCCGTGCGCTTTGCTCACGCAGAAATCCCACGGCAGTCGAAAGTTGGTAAGAGTAGGGAGAAATCCCGCTGCCGGGTATGGCAACATTGATAGCTAGGTTTCCCAAGTCCGCTCCCCCTCCTCACCCCCCCCCCCCCCCCCAAAAAAAAAAAAAAAAACCCAAAAAGTGTGACGCTGTGCTCGCGGAGACGCGCTCTCCATGTGGGAGCAGCCCGGATTTGTGTGACTATAAATAAGCGTACCAACATCCTTGGCAACATCATGCCCCACATGGCCGAAAGGCCAAAGAGGGCGTAAAACATTATTTTCTCTCTCTTGGCAACATTATTGCTGTATTTTACCAAATACCCCCCAAACAATACCGCATACATTGAGACGGGAGCACATCGACATGACCCCTCGCGTCTAGTAGTCAAGAAGGTTGGCTGGCGCATGTAAAGTAAAATGCATGATAGAGCAAACTGCGTGCTATATTCCAGTACGTCTAGCGATAAGTGACAAGAACTTCTGGACCCTTTCCCGAAGATTCGCAGAACAAGGTATGATATGTCACATCCTATCATGCTGCTGTGTGCCATCAGCCTTGAAATCGAACTACTCGGCTATTTCCCTTCTCTGTCTCTGACATTGTCTATGTCTGTCTGTTTATGTCTGTCTGTTTATGTCTGTCTGTTTATGTCTGTCTGTTTATGTCTGTCTGTTTATGTCTGTCTGTTTCTGTCTGTCTGTTTATGTCTGTCTGTTTCCGTCTGTCTATTTATGTCTGTCTGTTTATGTCTGTCTGCTTCCGTCTGTCTGTTTCCGTCTGTCTGTTTTCCGTCTGTCTGTTTCCGTCTGTCTGTTATGTCTGTCTGTTTCCGTCTGTCTGTTTATGTCTGTCTGTTTATGTCTGTCTGTTTATGTCTGTCTGTCTGTTTGTGTCTGTCTGTTTTTGTGTCTGTCTGTTTATGTCTGTCTGTTTATGTCTGTCTGTTTTATGTCTGTCTGTTTCTGTCTGTCTGTTTCTGTCTGTCTGTTTCTGTCTGTCTGTTTCCGTCTGTCTATTTATGTCTGTCTGTTTATGTCTGTCTGCTTCCGTCTGTCTGTTTCCGTCTGTCTGTTTCCGTCTGTCTGTTTATGTCTGTCTGTTTCCGTCTGTCTGTTTATGTCTGTCTGTTTATGTCTGTCTGTTTATGTCTGTCTGTCTGTTTGTGTCTGTCTGTTTATGTCTGTCTGTTTATGTCTGTCTGTTTATGTCTGTCTGTTTATGTCTGTCTGTCTGTGTCTGTCTGTTTATGTCTGTCTGTTTATGTCTGTCTGTTTATGTCTGTCTGTTTATGTCTGTCTGTTTATGTCTGTCTGTTTATGTCTGTCTGTTTATGTCTGTCTGTTTCCGTCTGTCTGTTTATGTCTGTCTGTTTATGTCTGTCTGTTTCCGTCTGTCTGTTTCCGTCTGTCTGTTTCCGTCTGTCTGTTTATGTCTGTCTGTTTACGTCTGTCTGTTTATGTCTGTCTGTTTATGTCTGTCTGTTTGTGTCTGTCTGTTTATGTCTGTCTGTTTATGTCTGTCTGTTTATGTCTGTCTGTTTATGTCTGTCTGTTTATGTCTGTCTGTTTGTGTCTGTCTGTTTATGTCTGTCTGTTTATGTCTGTCAGTTTCCGTCTGTCTGTTTATGTCTGTCTGTTTATGTCTGTCTGTTTATGTCTGTCAGTTTCCGTCTGTCTGTTTATGTCTGTCTGTTTATGTCTGTCTGTTTATGTCTGTCTGCATGAGTGTCTCCCTCTTACCATTTTTGGCTCACTCGTGTCAACGACACGAAAGTGAGTCTATGTTTTCATGCTTCTTCGGTTTTCCGTGTGTGTGTGTGTGTCCGTCTTTGGTAACATTAACGTTGGCTTTTTCTCGGTATCTAAAAGGCGTTCATCGATCAAGCTTTGCACACATATAGATGTTTATGCAAACTTTCAAGCAATTTAAATAATTGTTTTAAATCAAGTTTATTGACATAATATATTGCAGTGTACACAAATTAGTTCATGAGCACAGCAAGCTATAAGCTTATAAGCGCACTCAAACACGTCTCAGTTACAAACATAAGGCTGTATCATGAATGTACTTGAATAAAAATTGAATTTGAATAATTACATACTTAAAAGAACGCTGTAATCAGATAACAAACATATAGCATTTTAGATTAGTGGGTTGGAGAGTATTCAATAGGCAACATGAGTTAAAAAAAAACTCATCAACACTGACAGCCTCTATAGCTCATTGGTGGATCATTATGTCTCTCATGCCAATGGTTCCATGTTCGATTCTAGGCAAAGGAACGTTTTTTAAAAGTTATATCCATTATCCATAGATTCCTTTGTACTTTAAGCACCCCCCTCATGGCTACGAACCTCAATCTCAAATTCATTATTTTGTTGGCAATCTTGTACTAAAACACCCCCCTCATGCTTACTACCATCAATCTCAAAGTCATTATTTGTTAGCAATCTTGTACTTTAAACACCCCCATCATGTCTACCACCCTCAATCTCAAAGTCATTATTTGTTGACAATCCTGTACTTAAACACCCCCACCCCCAAGTGAGCATTGAAGGCGTTGCCTCTTGTTTCTGTCTTTGTTTGTTGTTGTTCTTCAGTTTAACGTCCTTCTACTAAAAGTGATTCAGATAATTGTCTGCCTTTGTTTCCCTGTGAGTGCGTCTCTCTCTCTCTCTCGTCTCTCTCTCTCTCTCTCTCTCTCTCTCTCTCTCTCTCTCTCTCTCTCTCTCTCTCTCTCTCTCTCTCTCTCTCTCTCTCTCTCTCTCTCTCTCTCTCTCTCTCTCTCTCTCTCTCTCTCTCTCTCTCTCTCTCTCTCTCTTTTGTCTTTTCTCTCTCTCTCTCACTTTCTCACTCTATCTCCCCGTTCCCTCTTACCCTTTCTGTCTCTGATTGTCTGCCTGTTTGTCTATATGTATGTCTGTCAGGCTCTCTCTCTCTCTCTCTCTCTCTCTCTCTCTCTCTGTCTCTCTCTCTCTCTCTCTCTCTCTCTCTCTCTCTCTCTCTCTCTCTCTCTCTCTCTCTCTCTTCTCTGTCTTTCACACACACACACACTCACACACACACTCACACACACACACACACACACACACACACACACACACACACACACACACACACACACACACACACACACACACACACACACACTCACACACACACTCACACACACACACGCACGCGCACGCACACACACACACACACACACACACACACACACAAACATACACACACACACACCCTCTCACTTTTTTTCTGTCATTCTCTCTCTCTCTCTCTCTCTCTCTCTCTCTCTCTCTCTCTCTCTCTCTCTCTCTCTCTCTCTCTCTCTCTCTCTCTCTCTCTCTCTCTCTCTCTCCACTCCCACCCCCTCACCCGTCCGAACCACCCCCGTTGCAGTGCAACGGAAAGTGACATACCCTGTATTGTGAAACAGTGCGACACCCACACGTTCACGGATGGAACGACAACGCTATTGATGTTGCCCGAACGAGCAGAATGTAATGATGAACAAATATAATGAATAATTATAATGATGAACAAACAACGCTTATTTTTTAGGCAGAAAGAGAAATATTATATTTTAAAAGCAAGGGGGGGGGGGGGGATCAGTGTGATGTGTCCCCGTCTCTTTGTGCCCCCGTCTTTTTTTGTGTTCCCGTCTCTATGACTCCGCCTCTATATATATCCGTGTCTGTATTCTCACGTCTCTATGTGTCCCCGTGTCTATGTCTCTATGCTCCACCCCCACCCCCCTCTATATATGCCCTCTCGGATTAGCGTAAAGGTTGTGGTAAGGGATAATGTCAGGGGTTAACGACCCACTGACCCACCACGATTAAGTCCCTTGTTGTTTGTTTCTGGGTAGTTGTGACCCACATGCAAATATCCCAACTTCTAATTTGAGGCTGCTCTTTCAAATGATGTTTCGCTTTGAATTTGGGGACATTTCTATGGGAGTCAAATCTGGTCAAAACAAGATTTCTTACCAGCTATAATCACGTGAAACCCGTGATTTTGACACGTGATCTGGTGGGTCTTTAAGGTTGGTGTTTGGGTTAGGGATAGGGTAAGGGTTATGTTGGGGCTAGGATAAAATAAAGGGACGGAGAGACAGACCCCACCCCCCACCCCCTTTTTGTGGAAATATTACATGTTCTGTTATGTCTCGTCGATACAATCACGTCACTTTGCACGTGATTGTTTGTGATGTACACTCATACTATGACTTACACGTCACGTTGCTACCATGGGGTGAGAAAAGTGCAGAAAGTGTTAAAAATACATGAGATCATTAACAGCCTGTGATCATTAACAACTCTTAGAGTGTGAACAGAGCACAGATCAGACCCCCCAAAAAAGGAGCAAGGAAATTGTATAGCAGGTGAAGGCGGGTTGCATTGAAGAACAAAAAGGCCAGCCCCAGAATCTGAAAGCTGACTAATTAATAAAGGAATCTGGCACCAACACCGGTAGCGGATGTTGGTGTCGCCGTGGATGGAACTTAGACCCACGAACACATAGTAACAAGTTGTGTGTGTGTGTGTGAGAGAGAGAGAGAGAGAGAGAGAGAGAGAGAGAGAGAGAGAGAGAGAGAGAGAGAGAGAGAGAGAGAGAGAGAGAGAGAGAGAGAGAGAGAGAGAGAGAGAGAGAGAAAGACAGAGAGAGAGAGAGAGAGAGAGAGAGAGAGAGAGAGAGAGAGAGAGAGAGAGAGAGAGAGAGGGAGAGAGAGAGAGAGAGAGAGAGAGAGAAAAAAAACCTTGAAAACTTGAAAACTTGAACTTTATTTTTTCTAGGATACACATTTTAGGCAACGCCTAGTCTTCCAATCTGTCCTTGATACATATACGAACATAGAATACAAACATGGCAAGGCATACTATTACACATACATATTTGAACATAA
>CM065683.1:27814059-27819059 GCA_017654935.2 Phymorhynchus buccinoides
TCTTCTTCTTCTTCTTCTTCTTCTTCTTCTTCTTCTTCTTCTTCTTCTTCTTCTTCTTCTTCTTCTTCTTCTTCTTCGTCTTCCTTCTTTTTCTTCTTTTTCTTCTTCTTCTTCTTCTTCTTATTATTATTATTACCATTATCATTATCATTATCGTTATCGTTATCATCGTTATCGTTATCGTTATCATTATCGTTATCGTTATTGTTATTGTTATTATTATTATAATCATAATTATTATTAGTAGTAGTAGTATCATCATCATCATCATCATCATCATCATCATCATCATCATCATCATTCATCATCATTATTATTATGTATTATTATTATTATTATTATTATTTGTCGGTCAGTGCTGTCATCTATTATTCCCTTCCGATTTTCTCTCCCCCCCCTGTCACCCCCACCACCCACCCCCCTTTCTTCTCCTTTTCTTCTTTTTTTTTTGCTCTCACACCCCTTCCTTCTCCCCCCCCCCCCCACCCCCACCCCCCCCCCCGCACCCCCCCGGCCCAACCTTTATCCTTAACAGCATCCTTTCAGGCATGTTCTTTGTTTTTGACTTCATCACTTTCAGACTGCATGGCAGAACAAATAAATACTTACAAACAAGGGCATCGCCGAGCGGCAGATATGTCCTTTGCCGGCTACGCCCTGTACCTGCCCCGCCCTGTAACCTCCCTTCCCCCTCACATCTTAGGCCCCCCGTCCTCCTTGTGTCCTTTGGGTGAAACACCTACACACCCTTGACTGGGTGGAAATCCTGTTCCGAGATGAACACCCTTAATTGGTGGGGCGTGCACCCTTAACACTGAGATATGTCTTCCGCTCGGCGACATCTAAGCCCCACGTGGCACATTTTGTGCTACAATGTCTTTCACTTTTAGCATTAAACCCTCTCCTTTACGGGGATGCACACCCGTAATTAGTGGGGTGCACACCCTTAATAGGGTGTACACCCTTAATCAATGGGGTGTACACCCTTAATCAATGGGGTGTACACCCTTAATCAATGGGGTGTACACCCTTAATCAATGGGGTGTACACCCTTAATCAATGGGGTGTACACCCTTAACTCGGAGACATGTCTGCCGCTCGGCGACATTAAAATCCCACATGGCATACATTGTATTGCATTGTCTTCTACTCTTCTTTTTACATCCCCACACAAAATTTGGAGTGATTCTATACAGTATTTGACGAGATATAGGAGGGTGAAGAAAAGCGGAAACATGTCTGCCGCTCGGCGACATTGTATTTCCGAGAGATAATTTATGTATGAATGTGTACACTGTTAGTCTCACACCCTCAAACAAAATTTGAAGGGATTCTGTCTTCTAGTTCACGATATACAGCTTGGACAAGAAATATATAGCGCAAAGAAGGGAATTTCGGTTTTCAAGTCACGCTTCCAGGTCAAGGTCAGCATGGCGATACTTTATGCTCGTCTGTTTTCTACTCTAGGTTATACAGTACCACACACAATCTGAAGAGCTTCTGTCAAGTACAAATGTGGAAAATATCGCTGAAAACCCAATTTTTAGACCCCTACCACTTTCAAGGCCTACCGATCTCCCGGAACTTGACATTGACCTTGATCGGTATGCCATCACCAGAACGGGCCATAAGCCAAAGTACCTACATGCCAAATTTGAAGACACTAAGACCAACGGTGTGTGAGTTATGGCCCCTTAAAGATTTGTTTGTTTTCAAGGTCATACGCCAAGGTCAAGGTCACGACGGCAACACTTTTTGCGCGGATGCCTTTCTCTTATGGCAACACACCACCACACAACATTTGAAGCGATTCGGTCAAGCGGTTCGGGAGATATCCTTGGGACAGACAGAAGAAGAAAAAAAAAAAAGAAGAAAAAAAAGAAAAGAAAAAAGAAACATACACGAACGAAAATAGACTCCTTTGCGATCGTAGATCGGCAAAGGACAAGAATATTTCTTGTTTGGGGGCGATGTCTTTCTTTTAAACCCATTTGTCCCCCCCCCCCCCCCCCCCCCCCACCCCCCCCACCCCCAACCCCCCCCCCCACCCCACCATATTGCTCGTTTGACAAATGAGACGAGGTGGTTCCAAACACGCCGGCTGAGGTTAATCTGGCCTTTGCCTTTCCCCGGGGGGACGTCTTGACATGGGTGGGGGTGGGGGGTAAAACTCTCCGTTGCACCGCTTGTCAACTTTGTTTTTCATGTATTTAATGTATTAGTTTGGCTAGCTTGGTTTTGCTCGAATTTTATGTGCCTGCGTTTCTCTGTGAATATTCTTTTTTTTTTTTTTGGTTTCTTTTTTTTTTTTTTGCTGTCCCATCTTCTGGTCGTACAGTGGCGTTGCTCCCACGCCGCTCATTCCGAATCCCAATTCGCAGCTACATCCTGGCTTGTTCAAGTCGCAGAATCCGAGACCAGCAGTCCAAGGGTCTGTGAATATCCTTATTTCATATTTGATGCCCCTCTCTCTGATTATTGTTGTATTTTAACCCTTTCGCCGCCAAAGTTCGCATTTTAGCACCGCGGTGATTTAACACCTATGTCACTTAAAAGGCGTCACATTGGGGTCTGTTTACCTTATAGTTTTGGGAAGTACAAGATAAGACCATTTACTTTATATAAACTAATTTGTCGTGACGTAGACAAGAATCACCCTACATACTGCAGTTGGATTTTTGTCCCCTCTATCACAGTACAATCTAATTATAACCTCAGGTTACATATTATTATGGGAATATGTTTGTTGCTGAAATATGGTGCTGATGCGGTGAAAGGGTTTAATATCGTTATTTTGTCTCTTTGTACAAGTGGCTATGTTTTTGTGTCTCTTACTCTCCTCTCTCCCTTCTGTCCTCTCCGTCTGTCCTTCCATCTCTCCACCTCGTCCCTCTCCATCCGTCCCATCACTTCCTCTGCCTCGTCCCGTCTTTGTCATTCGTATCGCGATCTTCATCTCTCCCGTCATTCTGTACGTAACTCTAAACGCGGTGCATACATCATGTCTCTCCGTCGTATCGGTTCGGGATATATCACTCAGCCAGACAGAATCACAAAAAAAGCCACTCTCTTTCTTGAAAAAATCTCATACACGAACGAAAATCGACTCATATTGCGATCCCCTTCACTCAGATCGGCATCCCACAAATCTAATCCTCTGGTTTGGGGTGATGTCTTTCTTTTCTCTCTCTCTGCTTCTCTCCAACTAGCTCGCCCCACTCTCCGCCTTTGTTGTGTATGCCCCCCACCCACCATATGCTTTTTTCCTTTGACAAATGAGACGAGGTGGTTCCAAACACGCCGGCTGAGGTTAATCTGGCCTTTGCCTTCCCCCGGGGGGGACGTATATTGACAGGGTGGGCAAGGATAGTGTGGGTAAAACTCTCCGTTGCACCGCTTGTCAACTTTGTTTTTCATGTATTTAATGTATTAGTTTGGCTAGCTGGGTTTGCGCTCGAATTTTATGTGCCTGCGTTTCTCTGTGAATATTCTTTTTTTTTGTGGTTTCTTTTTTTTTTTTTGCTGTCCCATCTTCTGGGCCGTACAGTGGCGTTGCTCCCACGCCGCCTCATTCCGAATCCCAATTCGCAGCTACATCCTGGCTTGTTCAAGTCGCAGAATCCGAGACCAGCAGTCATGGTCTGTGAATATCCTGATTTCATATTTGATGCCCCTCTCTCTGATTATTGCTGTATTGTAACCCTTTCAACCGCCAAAGTCGCATTTTAGCACCGCAGTGATTTAACACCTATGTCACTAAAAGGCATCACATTGGGGTCTATTATCCAAAGACTCCTATTCTCTTAATATTGGGAAGGAAAGGATAGGCCTAATGTTATAATATGTCACAGAAGAATCCCCAATACTGCAGATGGATTTTGTTCTCTACCCAGGTTTTAAATTTAATGGGAATCTTGGCTGAAATATTGGCTGGGGGGGTACAACGTGGCTAGTTTCTCTCTCTCTCTCTCTCGTATTGTCTCTTCTCTCTCTACTCTCAGTCTCTCTCGTCGCCTCTCTCTATCTCTCTCTCTCCTCTCTCTCTCTCTCTCTCTCTCTCTCTCTCTCTCTCTCTCTTCTCTCTCTCTCTCTCTCTCTCTCCTCTCTCTCCCTCTCTCTCCGATTTGTTGTAACTGATGTTATAGTTTTTCCTTTTGTAATCCCTCCCCTCTGACATGGGCAGAAGGCCTGGATCAGTAAACTTTGTGAATTGTGAATTGTGAATATCTCTCTCTCTCTCTCTCTCTCTCTCTCTCTCTCTCTCTCTCTCTCTCCTCTCTCTCTCTCTCTCTCTCTCTCTCTCATCTTACATACACACATGCTTCAACATGTGTGAATGTAAGATTAGGTTCGATTTTTATTATGGTTTGCATATGCGTTGATTATTGTTTTGTTTGTGTTTTCATTTTCAAAGTGCTGGATGCTAAAACGCACGTGTCATTACGTGCATGTGTCTACTTTTAAATATAAGTATGCATTCTCAAAATGAGTATTTACAGTAAAAATAGGTTTCATTTTGTCTTGTACCCGTGTTTACTTTTATTTGTTTTGCATGTTAAAGACGCATATGTGTGTATGTAAAGTAGGATAAGGTTTGATATTGCTATGTGTATGACTGTGTTTACTTCTGAATTTGTGGAGGTTAAAGATTAGTACATTTAGTACGGTTAGGTTTGATTATGTCATGTGTTGCTATAATATGGTTGGGTTTTGCCTGCTTTATATTGATTTGTCTGTGCTTTTCTCTTTCATTTTTACTGTTATTTTCAAGAGGGATAAATGTTTATAAAAAAAAGAAGCTTGTGTTTGCTTATTCTCTTACCCTCTGTGATTAAAACTCCGTTCGTCCGTTCGTTCACACACACACACACACACACGCACACACACACACACACACACGCACACAACACACACACACACACGCACGCACGCACACGCACACACACACACACACACACACACACACACACACACACACACACGCCCGCGCACACACACAA
>CM065683.1:27824059-27831559 GCA_017654935.2 Phymorhynchus buccinoides
AAGACATTTATTTCATACCCCATTTGGGCACAGAAATATAAAAACATACACACATAAATAAATTTCCAAGAATCAACCCAAGAGTGATGTCCAAACTCATTTCAAAGAAAACCCATACCATAATATTACAAATAATGTAATGTATTACTAAATTAAAAACAAAATGGGAAAAAGACATGATTAATAGCATTTATCTGAAAGAACCGTTAACAACTGTAATGAAGTGCTTTAGTTTGAGTAATATTTTCTTATTTTTTGTAGAGAACAAAGCTTTGAATTTATAAGCATTAGGGCGAGTAAAAAAATACTTAGGGAGGTACCTTCTCCTGTCAGTGTCAAAGAAAGGACAAACAAATAAGTAGTGAAACTCATCTGCCACATCATGTACATTACATTTTTCACAAATTCGTTCATGTCTGGGTGTACCAGTATAACGCAATGTGTTCACAGGCAAGTTATTGTTAGTAGTTCTGAATTTTAACACAGTAATCATATATCTATATGGCAAGACTAAGTAATATGGGTCAACACAAAAAGAGGTTTTAACAGCATAACAGATCGTTAACTTTGTTTTCTCAGTTCCCTCGCTCCTTTCCTACTCCCAGTTCTAACAGAATGGGAGAGTACTTTGCGGTGGGAACGAGGGCTGTGGGTTTCTCTGTCTGTCCGTGTGTGTGTGATTTTCCCGTTAAAACAAGTCAGTTGATAAAGCAGCTCAGACCATTCAAAAATGCATGACACTAAAATAGTTCAGACTATTCTTTATAGTTCCCTTACACGATCACAATAAAAAATAAGGTGTAGTTTGTTTCTTCTCTAATTCACTTTAACCCTTTCGCCGCCAGCCATTATTCAGCCAAAATATACCATTAAACTTAACTGGGTAGAGAAGAAAAGAAATCTGCAATATTGTGAATTCCTCTGTGACATGTATAACATTAGGCCTGTCCTTACCTCCCAAACTTAAGAAAATAGGGTCTTTGGATAACAGGCCTTGATTTGAAAAACCACTGTGGTGCATAAATGCGACATTGGCGGTGAAAGGGTTAAAACGATTTTTTTAAAAGAAGCAATCGATATATACTAGTGTCGACGCTCATTTGCACGCCTTTGAGAGAGAAAAAAAGGCTGCTTTAGTTTATTAAAGAACGACCTGTACGAAAACAATCGGGCGGATGTTTGTCATATACATAATTATGCAAAAACATATCTTTGCACACAGCTACGTACACACACGCACGCGAGCTCGTGTTCCACACCATACGGTATTAGTATGCATGCACACACGTACGTTTGAACACACACACGCACGCACGCACGCGCACGCGCACGCACACGCACACGCCCACGCCCCCCCCCCCCCACACACACACACACACACTCTACTACTACAACACACATGAATGTTATTCTCTTGGCTCGAAGTTCAAAAGAGAAACTGTAATCAGTCGTGAAAATTGAGATTCAAACTACCTTTCATTACAGCTAAATGACTAACTACCTTTAGAACATTATCTCGCGTGTCCTACACTAATTCCCAAATCTAATTAAACCGCCTCTTCAACATCCAAGAGATACGTTACAAAATTAACGTTGGTTGTTCACTTACTTCTCCAATACTACTAGAGCTTCGTTTGTTTTATTACAAAAAACATATATATATATATATATAGGTAAAAAAACAAGGTGAAGGGAAAAGTACCTGAGAGGGGGGGCAACCGACGTTTCGTGTCATAAACACTTCGACTGGGAATGCAGGAAAAAGTTGACTGGAAGGCTTTTTTTATATTTGAAGTCAGTGAACACAGTTCAAGACTTGAAAGGGCAGTGGTTGAAGATGTGGGCAGCACTGGGATGGAAAAGTGATTACAGTTCACAGCGGGGAAGTGTGGGGAGTAGTGGGATGGAGAGAAAAAAAGGGGGGGGGGGGTGAATACAGTTCTCAAGTTGGGGGCATATATATACAAAATGTAAAAACAAACATGGAAAACGTTCGTTTCTTGCCAGTGGTGTGGACAAGTGACTAACCCCCTGAGTAGAATATTGACTTGTCATTGCAACCACCCCCACCACCCCGAGGTCACTGACCCTTAGGTTGCCCACGCATTCTGTGAAAACATAAGAGATAAGTGAAATGAAATGAATAAGGGGAAGGAATTTATCGTAACCACGTTAACCCTTTCACCGCCAATGTCACATGGAGGCACCACAATGATTTAACACCCAGGGTAAGCCTAAAGTTATACGTATCACAGAGGAAATCGCAATATTGCAGAGAATTATTTTTCTCTACCCAGTTAAGTTTAATGGTATATTTTGGCTGAAATATTGCTGGCGGCGAAAGGGTTAAAGAGGATGAACTTGGGTCTGTATTATTGTGGCAACTACTTTCATCACTACTGCCATAACTAATTTCGGTAAAAGGGAGTTAATTACGAGAAGTTTCTTCCCCTTATTCAATTCACTATGTCCTCTCTCAGGGGCTCAAGACCAACGTTGATGAACCCAATACCAGGTGTGCCTGCTACATCGAAGACTACAGCATCAGAATTACTTGTCACTAATAGCAACTGCTATGAGGACGTAAAACCTTCTCCTACCATCCAATACGTTATAATCAATTCCTCTCTCTGTCTCTCTCTCTCTCTCTCTCTCTCCTCCCCCTCACGCTCTCTCTAATCCCCGTCATCTCTGTCTCTCTCCCTAGTCTCTCTCTCTCTCTCTCTCTCTCTCTCTCTCTCTCTCTCTCTCTCTCTCTCTCTCTCTCTCTCTCTCTCTCTCTCTCTCTCTCTCTCTCTCTCTCTCTCTCTCTCTCTCTCTCTCTCTCTCTCTCTCTCTCTCTCTCTCTCTCTCTCTCTCTCTCTCTCTCTCTCTCTCTCTCTCTCTCTCTCTCTCTCTCTCTCTCTCTCTCTCTCTCTCTCTCTCTCTCTCTCTCTCTCTCTCTCTCTCTCTCTCTCTCTCTCTCTCTCTCTCCTTAAGCGCCAGACGCGCACGGTTTATGCGCCTTGTGACACACACTGGACTGGACTGGAACCAATTTATTGTCAGATGAACTATAAAAGTTGTACTGACATTGAAAAAAAGTATAACACGCACGTACACACGCACACACGCGCACGTACACATATACACACACACACACACACACACACACACACACACACACACACACACACACACACACACACACACACGTACACACACACACACACACACACACACACACACACACACACACACACACACACACAGAGGGAGGGAGGGAGAGAGAGAGAGAGAGAGAGAGAGAGAGAGAGAGAGAGAGAGAGAGAGAGAGAGAGAGAGAGAGAGAGAGAGAGAGAGAGAGAGAGAGAGAGAGAGAGAGAGAGAGAGAGAGAGAGAGAGAGAGAGAGAGAGAGATGGGCGGGCAAAAATAAATCCGTCTAATGAATACACAATGTGTGCATATCTTGAATTTACCGAACGACCTAGAAGTGAGTAGGGAGTATGGGGGAGGATAGGGGAGGATGGGGGAGGATAGGACTATGGCCACAGAAGAGAGACAGAAAATAAGTTGAAAGAAAGAAAGTGTTCTTCTTTGGTTTAAACAAGAATTTATTCAAGAATAGAAAATCATAGCAAAGCAGCAATACATTTATGAACTTCGAGTACTACAAGCTAAGAGCTTATAAAGCGTACTCTATTATTTAAGTTGCACAGTAAGGACTGCACACGCAAAACTAATTTAACATTGAAAAAATAATAACATAAAAGCAACAACAGTAGTAAACACTTATATACAAAAAGGGGAAAAAAGAACAGAAAAAAAGAAAATACACAACAAAATGAAGTAAATCCAATCTACATGAATTTTAGGGGCAATATAAAACATTATGTCAGCTTGCATTGAATCAGAGTCATCACAAAGCCAAAAAAACAAAAACAACAACAAAAACAACAAATGGGATTGTATGTGTTCTTCTTTGTCGTCGTCGACCACTCCGTCTTCTGTGATATAAGCGTAGATGTGTCATGCTGCCGTCATGTGTCTAAATAAGAAATACGTCCAGCATGTCCGTCTTCGGCTGGCTAAAAATCTTTGTAAGAACTCTAGGACAAAATGCGGGATGAATGGACCGGTAAAGCAGAAAGGTAGTAGATGACACTAAGCAAAGAAAAGAAAAAGGCAGAGTCAAACGGTATGACAGATTCTAGGAAGCTACAAGCACAGAACTTCCAGATTGTGGGAGAACTATTTGTACGGACGAGGAAGGAAAGAGTTGAACTAACGCATGTGGAGCCCGCTCTTTTCGAATAACCACCTCTGCCGTTCCTTTTCAACTGTAGAACCTATCCACTAGTGTCGAACCAAGCCGTTGTGTCCACGGGATACATGTCTTGAGGACTTTGCCCACGGGAAAACTCGACATAACTAAGTGGTTGGTACGACATAGAATTGGTTTCAAAGGTATCAACAAAAGTACTAAGGTTCAAACTCCACCAACAAGCATGTTGTTCTTTTGGAGGGGTGTTCTCTTATTGTCCATCCTTTTCTATGCTTTCCACATTGACCGTTCAAATGTGTACGCATTTGCACTCTACATCTCGCGTCAGTACAGGGGACATGCGATTATTTATTTAATATGTATTTTGGGGTGGGGGTACATATAGTTGCGAACATTAAAGTCAACTAAACTGAGAACTGATTTTTCGAAACCGTCCAAAGCATTGTGGAAACTAAAACAATAGATGTTTTGTCGCATTGTGTAATTAGAAATTCGTTCTTCGTGTACTTTGATATTCCCCAACTTATTTTTTATTTCTATTTTCTTATCTTTATCGTTTTCTTTTCTAGCCCTTCATGAAGTTGTATTTTCTCTTATGTTTAAATTGTTTCTGTTATCAAAGAAGATGAAATTTTTTCTATTTGGTTTCTTTGTTATGCTTCTAATGTTCAAAATTAACCTTTGTTTATTTTTCTTAAATGTGTGATTTTTCAGTCTGTGATTGCCAGCCGCCATATCTGTGACTTATTTTGAGTAGGCACACTATAAGCTTTAAGCTTGTTGCTGCCGTCATTCATATTCATTTTATTTGGTGTATATGTTTTGCTTGTCAATAAAAAATCATTGAAACCAAACTCCACCAACCGCCAACCCCCACACCTACCCCGTTCGTCTCGTGTCAAGTAAACCCGAGTTCGAACCTGGATACAGGGGATTTTTTCCTCTCACTTTACACTAGGCCGTATGGTCTGAACGTGGGGTCTTTCGAATGAGACGATAAACCGAGGTCCCGTGTGCCCATGCACTTAGCACACGTTAAACCCAGTGGCAACGAAAAAGTTGTCATTCGGTCAAAATTTACCCCCCTCCCTTTCTTTCCTCATCAGTCACACAACAATTGCATGCAAAAATAAATAAATTTAAAAAATGGGTGGCGCGCCTCTGGCCGCGACGCACTCTCCAGGTGGGAGCAACCCGAATTTCACAGAGACGCCTCTGTGACTATAAAGTACCTAATAATAATACCTAATACCTAAGAAGATGGGACAGACCTGGGGACAGCTGAATGGACTTGCGCAGGACAGAGACAGCCGGAGGGACCTTGTGGGCGGCCTTTGCCCTGGGAGGGGCGATATGCATGAGGAAGGAAGGACTAATAGATTCAACAACAGTGGTTGAAAGAAAAGGGTCGAAAAAACAGTCGGTCGATAAGAGTGGTTGATTCGACACAAGTAGGCGCTTCCAGAAACGCATCCATCCATAATTGCTGTTTGCCGCTAAGTCCAATCTCGCACATCTGCAGTTCTACCACTCCTCTAATGGTTTGCTGGAAAAGGTAACTGCTATCAGCACCATCTCGTTAGAAGGCAGTTCGCTATGCAGCTGGCTAGCTAGTAATCATGCTCTCGTTTCTTTGTAGCTGTTTTCTGTTATGTTACTACTAACTAGATGCTGCTTCGTGTGTGTGTTGTCAGTTGCAGGGGTATCAGGTTCATTTTTAATACAACGCCGATTTTCTAATCTACGCCAATGCAAGAACACTTTTAAACAATGGCGAAGTTTTTGTTAAATGTAAGCTATTCGGTCTTATATTTCAGTTTGCTGCTAATTGAAGCTTTTCAAGCTCTTTACATTGATTTTGTTTTGTTGAAGTTCGGAAACATCTGACATATCAGATGGAGTTAAGATTCGTAATCAGTGAAAAGTAAAACGAAGAAAACAGAATTGGAACATTTTTTACTGGTTTTGAATGTAAAACCATTTGACGAAGAGAGAAGGTAAAAACAAGGAAAACAGAATTGGAATATCTTTACTGGTTTTGAATGTCAAATCATGTGTAGAATGGAGAAGGGGCAAAGACAATAAAACAGATCGCAGTATTACTTTGTACTGGGTTTGAAGCTACAATAACACACAGAAAACAGAATTCGAATCACTTTACTGGCTATCATTTTGCAATCATTTGTAGAAGGGAGAAGGGGAAACACGTGAAAACAGAATTGGAATAATTATATTTACTGGTTATCATTTTGCTATCTTTTGTAGAAGGAAGAATAGAAAACAAAACAAAAACAGATTTGAGCATATTGACTGCTTTTCATTTTACAATCATTTGTAGAAGAGAGAAGGGGACAAAACGAACACAGAATCGGACTATCTTTACTGGTTGTCAATTTACAATCATTTGTAGAAGAGAAGGGGACAAAACGAACACAGACTAGGACTATCTTTACTGGTTGTCAATTTACAATCATTTGTAGAAGAGAGAAGGGAACAAACAGAACACAGACTAGGACTATCTTTACTGGTTGTCAATTTACAATCATTTGTAGAAGAGAGAAGGAGACAAAAAGAACACAGACTAGGACTATCTTTACTGGTTGTCAATTTACAATCATTTGTAGAAGAGAGAAGGTGACAAACAGAACACAGAATCGGACTATCTTTACTGGTTGTCAATTTACAATCATTTGTAGAAGAGAGAAGGGGAAAGAAATAACACAGACTAGGACTATCTTTACTGGTTGTCAATTTACATATCGTTTTAATGTTCACTGTCATGCATTAGTGTCCATTTGACATCATTTCATATTACTTGTATAACGGAGAGAGAAGCACTTTGTTTTCATCGAGTCTTTTTATTTTTATTTTAAACAAATCAAATAAACAATAATCATTCAAAAGTTGGTTAGGGGAAGACGGGGTAAAACGCGCATGGGCGGGTAAGAAGCCCACCCCAATTATTTCATGAAATAAAGAAAATTTCAGTCAAATTTGCCCATGAGACGAATGCTAGACATTAACGCTCGTCTCATGGGCAAAATGAGACTGAAATTTGCTTCATTTCATGAGATAATTGGGGTGAGCTTCTTACCCGCCCATGCGCTTTTTACCCCGTCTTCCCCTATACGTTTTAGGAATTAGCATAATGCATACAAAGACGGAGATGGTTATGTACTAAACAGAAATTTGATATCTTAATTTAACATAGTTATCGCTAAAGAAGGGAGCAAAC
>CM065683.1:27844059-27861559 GCA_017654935.2 Phymorhynchus buccinoides
GATATGATTATTCTGTACATTGGTGAAGATATTTCAGATTAGGCATAATCCACAGATCACATAAAATTATGATCTGTTCATAAATGAGTATGCACGATATTATACAATGATTGTGTTTTTAAAATGCTTTTACTTCCATTCTGTTATCTTATCACTCAGAACGTTCTAGTAACCCTTTCACCGCCAGCCATATTTCAACCAAACCTTTCCATTAAATTTGCCTGGGTAGAAAACAAAATCCATCTGCAGTATCAGGGATTCTTCTGTGACATATATAAGTAAGATCTATCCTTACTTCCCAAAACTAAGACAATAGGGTCCTTGGATAATAGACCCCAATTTGATGCCTTTTAGTGACATGGGTTAAATTAAACCCACCCTCCTCTCTCTTTCTGTCTCTCTTCTATCTCTCTCTGGAAAAACATATTGACGCTATTTTCGTGGTAACTTGTTTTTACCACTTGCGAATCAATGACTTTTTTTAAAAGAAAAACCGAAACGTTTTTACATTAGTGCCCAAACCGTACCGATGTTTCATTGCTTGTTAAGAGATATATCTTCAATTTATTTATTAGACTAATGCTTGTGGGTTTGTTTCTAAATCTGCTTCGTCACAAAAATGTTATTTCAAAAACCAGACCTTTTCACACAAGTTGCTATTTATTGTATTTCGTTGTTGTCGCTGTTGTTGCTTTTTTTTTAAATTATAGTTAAACAGGATAACATTTAATTATAGACTGCTATTTTATAAGTGTCTTTACACCACAGGCCAAATTACTTTCGATGAAAAGACATAAGTCAGGAAACTTGATTATCAAAAATGCAAATTTCGAACAGTAAAAGAGCTTACTGTTTTCTCAAAAGCGTAGGTTAATCATTTCGAAAAAAACTGGGTTTTTTTACATTAAATACAACTTTCCTTGGGAGAAAAAAAAATCGCAAACACTAACAAAAAAAACAGCAACACTTAATCGTTGTGCTTATGTTTACCATGACAATAATCAGCAACATTATCTGAATGCTACCCCCCAACAACAACAACCAAAAAAAAAGAAAAAAAAAGAAAGTCCAACCTAGCCACAAAAATCATGAAGTTGAAAAATCTGTGTTTCTCACCGAAATGTAATCAAGCAAAGAACGTAATAAATAAAACAGCTTCTTGTATTTATGGTGTCCTTTTTGTTCTCTCTTGGCAAATGGAAAATACTACATGAAACAAAGTCACGTTCAACTTTCGCACTGAACACGGCACAGGACACCCAGTGACTACTATTTATTATTATTAAGAGGGACAAAGGTAAGGTGGTGTGTGGCGGGGTGGCGCTGCGAGTCAAACTAAAAGCTGACAGAGCTGGAAACTAACTGCGCCGAAAGGACGAAGAGGGCGTAAAGCCTTATTTCGTCGAAACGAACTGCGCGGCCAAAGCCAGAAGTAGACTTCGTAGCGATGCTTCTTGATGGGCTGAAGACTGGAAGAAAAAGAACGAACGAACGAACGGTAGACAGAAAGATGGGTTTAACAGAGATGTTTGTGACACCAGCAGGGGGTAGGTAGGTGGGCTGGGTGCGTGAGTGGGTGGGTGGATGGGTGGGTGGGGGTGTAGAGTGGGTGAAGGAGGGCCGGAGGATTGGTTGGTTTTGCCCTCCACCCACTCTCTCCCCCACCCCCTCACCACCACCATCACCACCACCGATTTCGACGGTGGAATTAACTTTGCCCCCGCTTAACTTGTCAGTCCGTTTTGCGCGCATTCCTGGCTGTGCCAGTGTCAGCGTTTGTACGACTGTTTGGTCGTCATTGTTTGTCTATGTCTCTCTGTCTGTCTGTCTGTCTGTCTGTCTGTCTGTTTCTCTCTCTCTCTCTCTCTCTCTCTCTCTCTCTCTCTCTCTCTCTCTCTCTCTCTCTCTCTCTCTCTCTCTCTCTCTCTCTCTCTCTCTCGAACTTTCTCTCTCTCTCTCTCTCTCTCTCTCTCTCTCTCTCTCTCTCTCTCTCTCTCTCTCTCTCTGAAAGATTTTCATGTGTGCTTTTGTATGCTATTATATGACTCTTTGGTTTATTTTTATTTATTTTTTGTTTCGCTCCTTCCACCCTGTTCCTTTATGACATGGGCAGAAAGGCCTCATCATTAAAATGATTCGTTTGTTCGCTCCCAGTCTCTTTCTCTCTCCCTCTCTCTCTCTCCCTCTCTCTCTCTCTCTCTCTCTCTCTCTCTCTCTCTCTCTCTCTCTCTCTCTCTCTCTCTCTCTCTCTCAGTCTCTCTCTCCCACTCTCTCCCTCTATCTCCTCTCTCTCGCCACCTTTCTCTCTCTCTCTCCCTCTCTCTCTCTCTCTCTCTCTCTCTCTCTCTCTCTCTCTCTCTCTCTCTCTCTCTCTCTCTCTCTCTCTCTCTCTCTCTCTCTCTCTCTCTCTCTCTCTCTCTCTCTCTCTCTCTCTCTCTCTATCTCCTTCCTTCTCTCTCTCTCTCTGTATTGTCCAGTGTCCTTGGGAATGGAACAAGTAGAATGTTGTTCTCTTGTTCTTTCAGTCTGTCTATGCCCTTCCATGCGTATATTTGTCTGAAACATATTTTCCCACCAAAACCTAGATGATGGATTTCCACTACATTTGGCATACGCAAACACATGTCAGTCCTGAGGAGACTTTATGTTTTTATTTTTGATCATCAAGATGATAATAATATCCTAAATTACCTCAGCCTCTTCAGTAATGACCGATTCTGACCGTCCAACTGGAAATCATACTACCGGGTTATATTATCATATCCCTTTGTCAACTAGGAGACTTTTTTTCCACTTTTGCTGCGAATGAGAGAGAGGGAGAGAGAGAGAGAGAGAGAGAGAGAGAGAGAGAGAGAGAGAGAGAGAGAGAGAGAGAGAGAGAGAGAGAGAGAGAGAGAGAGAGAGAGAGAGAGGAGGGGGTGAGAGAAGGAGAGTGAGAGTGGAGGGGTAGTGAGAGAAGGAAGAGTGAGAGAAAGAGACAGACAGACAAAGTTACAGACAGAGAAACAGACAAGAAACAAACAGACAGAGAGACAGACAGACATGAAGAAAAGAGAAAGTAAGTTTTGCGTTTCTGAGAAACGTTCTCTAAATGAAAGGTCACCTGGTGTCAAGGGCTAAGGACATTAAGTCCTTCTGCACATGTCCAGCTCCTGTCTTCGTATTCTTCACTTTCGGTGGCGACGCCTACGCATATTGCGTGGGATGCAAGCAATGTCCAATTCAGTTCATGTCCAGTGAAAAGTCATTTACCTCGATGTCCCGAATCGCTGGACGTTTGATCAGTCAGTGATGACGTCAACTCATTACTTCAATGAAAAATATCGAACCCCACTCCTGAGTTCCTAGCCAGAGCTGTAATACAATCTGCATTCATGGATGTACGATAGGTTCGATTCTCTCTAAAAGGGTTGCATGTGTTTGCTAATTGTAGTAGCATAAGACACTGCCTACCAGTTCGTTTCTGAGAGGGTGTCAATGATACGTGGCTGGTGGAGAGTCTTCAGATTACGCCATTCCATTGTCTGTGACGTTTAGAAGTTTGCCTTGTTCTTGTTCTCCGCCTTGAAGTGAGGAAAGATAACTATAAGTTTGTCACGGTCTGTTTTGTTATTGTTGATGCTTTTTTTCTAACCCAATGGTTATTTGTGAACTGCTACAGAGAGTCGCTTCAAAATGTATGTGGTGGTGTATAATATGAAACGCAAGATTCTCAGCGGCAAATTATAACCGCGTTGGCTTCGACCTTGAAGTTTGACCTTGGAAATGTATACTTGTTTGCGTTACCTATAGTGTGGAGTTACAGTCTCTGAACTTGATAGGTGTGTCTTTTAGCATTTGTAAGTCAAAGTAATGACCCTGATGTGGATATTTGACTACAATCATGACAAACGGCTCTTTTGCTTTGCTTTAATTTTGTTACTGTTACAGTCTCCAGACTTGGTGAGTGTGTAGATTGACTCAAGGTCATGTGGTCATCATATGATGAAATGTATTGATGACCTTGACAACCTTGACTTTGGCTTTGCATTGCTTTTTGTAATAATATTTGTTAGCTAAGTATTATATGTATATAATCATTTTACATTTTGTGAGGATTGGAATGCTATCTGAAGCTGACGTGTCCCGTCAAGTGATTAATCCTTGGTGACCTTGGCCTTTGACCTTGAGTGTCTCAGATTCTTTGGAGCGCGATATCTTGTAAACTGCTGCACAGCATCGCTTCAATTTTTTGATGATGTTTTCTCTAGAGCTGAAACGTTTTATAAAAAATAATAATCGTTCTGACCATGACATGGACATTTGTTCTCGTAAACGTACATTTCGTCTCGCGGCCATATTTTCACATCTCTTTTGTTACGATCTTTATACGGCCATATCTTTCATATATTTATAGTTATGTTCGCTGAACGACCATATCTGTCACTTGTCTATAATTGGTAGGTTAGCTTAAGAAGATGGGAGTAGGGGAGGTGGGGGAAAGGGTAGGAGCTGTGAGTGAAGAAAGTTGGCAGATTACAGCAACAACAACAACAATAACTGGAAATGCATTGTGGCAATTCACACCCGGCCAGAGTCATGACCACCCCCACCCCCTCCACATCCACCCCTCCATCGCCTCGCCCCACCCCCTCCATCACACACACACACAACAACAACAACAACAACAACAACATACAGTATTTATACGGCGCTGAATCTTGATAGAAATCAAATCAAAGCACACACACTCGTTAGCATTCAAACAAAAACGCAATACAAAGCGAACACACACGGATAACATAAATGGAATATAGCAGAAACAGACCTAATGGCAAGAGAGAGAAGAGAAAGAGAGAAAGAGAGCGGATCTTTAATTCACACACACACACACACACACACACACACACACACACACACACACACACGCACACACACACACACACACACACGCACGCACGCACACACGCACACGCACACACGCACGCACACACACACACACACACACACACACACACACACACACACACACACACACACACACACACACACACACGCACACACACACACACACACACACACACACACACACACACACACACACACACACACACACACACACACACACACACACACACACACACACACACACACACACACACACACACACACACACACACACACACACACACACACACACACACACACACACACACACACACACACACACACACACACACACACACACACACACACACACACGCACACCACTTCCCACTCCCATACAATGCATAAATAAACAGTTTGCATATTATTATGCATAACGAACACTCTAGCCAATACATTTCAAACCTCAGTACCCGCCTGTGTAGCTCTTCTCCCCGCATTCTCCACTTTCCACTTACAGAATTCCAACATCCCTTGGCTTGTCAAAGGGACGATACTCTTCACTACGTTTTGACAGATATCTGGGATTGCTTCCCTGTGACCGTTTGAAAGCATTTGAATGTTAGTGTTTGAACACACACAACAGGTCAAGGTCAAGGTCAGCAGTTATGTATTTTTTACAGAACCCTCACAGCACTGTGATACAGCACCGCACATACTTTGAAGCGATTCTGTTCACTGGTTCAGAAGATACAGCTTGTAAATCAAATATATAGCCATAAGAAGGAAATTTCGGCTTTCAAGGTCAAACTTCAAGGTCAAGGTCAGCGCAGTCATGAATATCGAAAGGAGCCTTCCTTTTTAATATGTCTACCCCTCTGCCAACTTTTATCAAAACCCGTCCAGTAGTTTTTTAAGATAATCGATACACAGACACACAGACAGACACTCAGACACACAGCCCCGTCACAATACCCGTCCTCTGGCCGGGTAACAACTACGTTTTTCATATACTATAAAACCATCGATTTGGATATTTGGGGTGAATTGTTCTATCCATGCGTCTCATGTCAATTAGTGAGTAAATAACTCTGGAATCAGAAACAAGCCCATACCATTTTCCCTTATGAATAAAGTTGAACCCAGAACGAGTGACATCATGCTTACAAGCCATGACTATTGCCTCCACTGATCGCTTTGTGACACCCTTTGTCAGTCGATGCCCGAGGGGAAGCTGAAAATGGAGGGTGTATGAGTGACAATAAAGAGGGGTGGTGGTTAACATACACTGTGTCTCATAAAAAAAACGCAACCCACAAAATTGACGATAAAAAACACATTTTTACAAGATATTGTTTCCATTTTTCGGTTTTGTAAAGAATATTCCTGGCATGAAAGATCTCAACAATTAGTTGTTTTTTCTCCCAGATTTGCTTGTGTGCTCCATGAATTAACTGTTTCCATGGTACCCCGTTTTCAGAAGAAGCCCTTTCTGAGGTTCAAAAACGCTTTCGTAATTTCAATGTCTTCGTTTGCAATGACTTAAAATTTATCAACCAAAAAAAGGAATGGTTCCAGCAAAGAAATAGTATAAGTGCATGGCTTTGTACATCGATTTTTCGGCAGATGTGTAGATTTACACCCTCCTGCTCTATTTCTTGGTTCTTTCTGTGGTTATGGATAGGGTTAGGGTTAGGGTTAGGGTTAGACGGTCTTTTCTTTTGCCACAAGCATCTGTTTTTTTTGTCAAAATCATCTATTGCTTTGGAGCATTAAATCGCTGCCGTTTGCAATTTCAATTTATACAGTATCAATCAAAATTGGGCTAACAAGTTAAAAAATCGGGATATGCATTACTGTCTTGTATTTTCATTTTCAGGTTTAGGAAACAAAGGCAGTTGTTTTTGAGAAACAGACAATTTGTCAACAATTGAAATTTTCTGCGAAAAGTTTTTTTTTCTTAAAATGGGTTACCACGGGAACTGTTAAGTTCTGGAGCTTTCCGATACACCCTAGAAAACCAAATTGTTGACATATTTCCTGCATCGAATCTTCTTCATCAGCCTGAAAAATCAGAATGATAGCTTTATTACTAAAATTTTATTAACGTTTTGATGGGTTGCATTTATTTTTAGTCACCCTATACATGAGTTCCAAGTAGTAGAAAGGGAAGTAAGCCGCATTGTCCTGGACGGAAATGGAAAGCGGAAAGATTAAGCTGAAGACCCACTTGGGTAAAGATGCAAACTGCTGCAGCATAGTCTGTGTTAACCCTTTCACCGCCAATGTCGCATTTTTGCACCACAATGGTTTAACACCCATGTCACTAAAAGGCATCAAATCAGGGCCTGTTATCTTTAGACCCTATTGTCGTAATGTTGGGAGGTGAGGATAGGCCTAATGTTATACATGTCGCAGGAATTTGCAATATTGCAGATCTTTTTTGTTTGTGGCTCAAGCCACAAACCTATAACTCACTTTGTCGGTCGGTCGGTCTGTCTGTCTGTCTGTCTGTTGGTCGGTCCAAAATTGTCGCACATATTGACAAAATTGTCGCACTTCAAATCGAGGCTCCACTTCAAATTGAGGCCGCTCTTTAAAATGATGCATTTTAAAGCGTACAAAATAATAAACATACGTAATACAGACACTACAACAGACACGACGAGTATGCGGTGCTTCTTTTGATGAGCATAAGTAGGATACATAGTTTTAAATGTTTTCCAAAAGATATAAAAAGTTACGAAATGGTGCAGAGATAACATTCTGGTTTACAGATTAAAATTATTGAAAAGCCAGGGGAGGTGACTCATGATTGGAGTGGTAAAAATAGACCGCGTGCCACAAACTAGTGCGATTTCGCGCTTGTTTTTCTCTACCCAGATAAGCTTAATGGTATTTTTGGCTGAAAAATGGCTGGCAGCGAAAGGGTTAAAGGCCATACACCCATGCTGCACGGGGTCGTTCATTATGCTACAGCAACGTAGTTGATAGTTTCCATGCTGTAGCACGAATTGGGAGGCGATCTCTTACCAAAAAGGGCCAGACACACGTCCACTAAAATCGTACAACTGTACGATACGATTCGATCACGTGGTGTCCAAGAACATATGTGATTCGCGCTTCGAGATCACGTGATCGAGTCGTATCGTACAGTCGTGCGATTTTAGCTGACGTGTGGCTGGCCCTTAACACTTCTTAATCATGCTACCAATACCACTTGGACATTTCTGGCCATCTAAAAGAATTCTTTTTTTAATTGAAAAATGTCGTTTTCTTGACCATTTAGAAACGGTGTCCTTCTGATCTATATTGGTAGTCTCCAAACCTTTGTCTTCTTCATTGTCATCACCGTGATCATCGTCGTTGCTGTCATTATTGTCATCGTTGTCGTCATTTGCGCGCTCTCCTTTCAGATCTGTTTGCACGTAGAAGTCTGCACTGTTCGAGATGATGTGTCCATGCAGAAAGCAGGCACGTGCAAACTGTTCAGCTGTTGCTTCCTTTTATTACGTCTCAAAAGTTTCCTCCTGACGATGTCCCTTCTCCTTAACTTTGTCTCCCCTCTTCGTTTACTGAAGAGCCGTTGCCTTTTTACTTCTTTCTTATGGCGGTGTTATGATGCACAGACGGTGATCAACAGGAACGGCATGATGGTGACGTACCGACTCGCCCTTTTCCCGTTTCGTCTTCTGGGCGTGGATGCCACTTTTTGGAGCTGTGCCAAGAATATTGACAAACGGAGTAAAGGTCAAGATGTGCCACCCCCCCTACCTATCTCGGTTAATTGTATTTTTCCGTTATTGCCTTTCTTACCATACATAAAGCTGTATTTTAGGAACATTTTTAGCTAATAACCTTTTTGGAATACTAACCCTAACCCTAACCCTAGCCCTAACCCTAACCCTACCCCCCACCCTATAAGACGGGAAAACGCAACGAACCACAACTGTGACAAATCGCGGTGTACTGCAGTACATAGTGGGGGGTAGGGTTAGGCTTAGGGCTAGGGTTAGGGTTAGGGTTAGTATTCCAAAAAGGTAATTAGCTAAAAATGTTCCTAAAATACAGCTTTATGTATGGTAAGAAAGGCAAAAACGGAAAAATACAATTAACCGAGAAATGCATGGGGGGTGGCACATCTTTACCTTAGTCAACGGGTTCTGTCTGTCTTATCCGCAGTGTCCACTCGCCTTCTTTCTTTTCGTTGTCCACTGAAGAGCAGTGCCTTTTTGTCTTCTTTCATTCTTCTGGGTTGCATAAACAAAATGTTGCTTAATGGTCAAAATACACGTTGCTATTTTTCACCCTTTCCCCATGGCAACCCAGTGATACGGCTAGTAATAACATGGCTAGCATGTTACTGTGTTTTGCTTGGGGAAAACAGCGACAAATAAGTCGCGGATTACTGGCTGGGAGGTCACGGGTTCGAATCCCATCAGAGGCGATTTTTTTTGGGTTGGTTCTGGACCGACTCCTACCCATTGGCTATGGGCTCAATGGAAAGACTGAAGCCACGCAGTCGAGCTTCATCCGCTTAACGGATGCGATTCTGAGAGTGTTGCTCTAATTTCATGACCAACACTGCAGGTGTCTATAGTTCTCGGGCCTGGTTAACGCCGGGATATCATTATGAAAGGAAGCGTAGAATACAGCCCTGTCATGTAGTATCAGACTGATACGGAACTCCATAGCATCATCATCATCATTGTCATCCGCCTCGTTTTCATCAATCATCAAAAAGGAAAAACAAGTATCAAATTATATGGCCTTAAAAGCCCTGCTCTTATGGTGACCTCAATTTCGATGACCAATCCATTTTATGCCGTTGGTGCGATCGGGTCAAGGTCGCGAGGATCAGTATGTTCTGGGGAGCTGTCGATGGACGGACGTGGTGGCGCCCTTGGAGGAGGACCTAAGACATCGTCGCCGAAGGGGGGCTTAGTAGGTGGGTGTCCGGCGTACAAGCTCCACTGAACAGTACCGAAGTGACTCAGCAGCAGTGCAGTATCTCCTCGGTCGGTTGCTTCCTTACATAGATTATCTCCCCTTGGACTGCTGGTATCGGATTCTGCGACCTGAACAAGCGGACGTGTGGCTGCGAGTTGGGACTCGCAATGAGCGGCGTGGGCCATGGGAGCAGCACCACTGTACTGCCCAGAAGATGGGACAGCAAAGACAAAAGGTTCCATAAGTTTATGGACCATCTGGATATAGTCCGTTTTGACTCTAAGGCGTTGACATTATGCTCACAAGACGAATGATGACAAGAATGATGCTCACAAGACAATTTCTCACAAGACGAAATGCCCACAACTCTAACAAAAAAGACGACCAATGCTCACAAGACGACATTAATTTTTATTACGTTTTATTTCATGAAGTGTTGTGAATAAGAAAAATAAATATTCAAACTTTCTTTCTTTTTTTCTCCAAAGAAACTGATCGAACAATCAATCATACTCCCCTCCCCCGCCTTCCCTCTCCACTTCCCCTTTTTCTCTCTCTGTCTCTCTCCCTCTGTCACTGTTGTTGTTGGCTTACCCTGGCTAAAAGACTCCAGGGATCATCCCAACAGTAGAAACACTTGAACACTGTGGTACAAGTGAATCAGCTACGGATGAGAACATCACGTATGTGACCGATTTTTTTAAAATTATCCTGCCACGTGGGCAGCCACACTCAGTCTTCGGGGTACTTTGGAGACTGATGATGTTATGCTAGGAGCGTGTCTTGGCTAAAGGCAATCCTCGCAACACTATGCATAGCATAACAACATTTTGATGTAGCCTTGGTGTTCTACCCTATGTCAATTGTTGGTCAGACACAGCCTTAAGCCAAGGCGCGCCCTCTACCATTCACCTACTTGGATTCATAATCCATATTCCATCCAATTCAGATATCTACGCGTTCTGTCTGTCTCTGTCTCTCTGTCTCTCTGTCTCTCTCTCTCTCTCTCTGTCTCTCTCTCTCTCTCTCTCTCTCTCTCTCTCTCTCTCTCTCTCTCTCTCTCTCTCTCTCTCTCTCTCTCTCTCTCTCTCTCTCTCTCTCTCTCTCTCTCTCTCTCTCTCTCTCTCTCTCTCTCTCTCTCTCTCTCTCTCTCTCTCTCTCTCTCTCTCTCTCTCTCTCTCTCTCTCTCTCTCTCTCTCTCTCTCTCTCTCTCTCTCTCTCTCTCTCTCTCTCTGTTTGTCCGTCTTTACTGGTTGGCATTATCTGGTACTGGCGGCCAATAGTAAATGAAAGCTGTACAATACATTATTTTCAACAGTATCATAGTAAAGCTGTCTTTTTTTCTGGAAGACCATAATTCTCTAACTACAGGGCACGTGCACTGGGTTTGGTGCAGCAGCCAAAGGGATTAGTTGGCCATTTGGGGACCTTCCCAAACGCCGGCTGTCTCAAATCCCTTTAGCCGAAAGAGTGGTGGTGTACCATGGACAAGGCTTCTCCATTATGAACCATTATGAACAAATTATAGCCAAGCCCACCAGGATAGGAGTTGCCCCCTCTGCTATCTCATAATCTGGAAGTCATGGTCGGAAACGACAGACAACCATTCACATTCATACACTTTATACGCATACAACTTCCCTTTAGTGGGTGTCTTCTTTTGCGAGCAATTGTCTTCGTCTTGCGAGCATCTGTCTTGCGAGCATTTGTCTTGCGAGCATTTGTCTTGCGAGCATCTGTCTTGCGAGCATTTGTCTTGTGAGCATAAGTCTCAACACTATTTATTTTATTGTTTGTGTCTCAAGATCCTTTCGTTTTTGAGGGGTGGTGGTGGTGGTGTATATCTAAGTTTTCTTCTAATATCACCAAGTTACAGAACGTCAATGCAAGGTTAACAAGGCTAGAACCAAAATCATTTACGGCCCATGGCAGTTGAACTGCAGTTTCATTCGCCAAACTTCCATCCATTAAAGCTGCAAAATCAAATACATGTGAAGGAATCTGCTCTGTGACCACCACCCCCCCCCCCCCCCCCACCCCACCCCTCCCACTTATTGCATTATACTTAGCTTCTGTGTTTACCTTTGTTGATGGGCATGTCCATCCCTGACATCGTTTTTTTGGGCCCATGGGACATTTTTGTACATCGAATGTACGCTGCATAAGGGATTGGGTTTTTCTCTCCAAATGTTCATACTATCGGCAGTCAGTTGGATGACACGATGTCCTCGGAGAATTTTACTTCAGAATTATGGGGGAAATTTCCCGCTAAAATGCAGATTGATCGTAGGGAAGAGATGGCCTGGAGCAACTTCGTGACGTCTACAACATTCGCTGTACGTGTGTGTGTGTGTGTGTGTGTGTGTGTGTGTGTGTGTGTGTGTGTGTGTGTGTGTGTGTGTGTGTGTGTGTGTGTGTGTGTGTGTGTGTGTGTGTGTGTGTGTGTGTGTGTGTGTGTGTGTGTGTGTGTGTGTGTGTGTGTGTGTGTGTGTGTGTGTGTGTGTGTGTGTGTGTGTGTGTGTGTGTGTGTGTGTGTGTGTGTGTGTGTTTTGTACACAAAAGAAAGTGTAAACCCTCCGTAACTTTCTTCAAGGAAAAGGCGTTACTTGAGGTTTTATCAATAAATTGTAAGATTAGGAGAGGAACCTTTGCAGCGAGAGCTAACACCGTTCAGTTTACCACTGCTGGGTTGAACGGAAACCTGAAGCAGTGGGTGGATGCCTCGTACCTCCATACGGGGAGCTGGACGACCCCGCCGCCTCCACGAGTCTCTCCTCAAGGGCATACCGGGGAAGTGGAGGGTCGCACAAAATAGCTCCCCCATTTTCTAGAAGTTCCATACTTGTAACTTCTTCTAATAATACGTCAATCTCTTTGACTCTCGGTTTTCCCTTTGTTTTCTGTAATTTACTATCTTTCTGCCTTATTGGCCCATTCCCCTGCCTTTATTAAAAACATATTCCAAATTCATGTCCTTTAGGCTCCTCCGAAATCAGAATGCGTCGGCTGAATACAGCGGGGACACCAGTAAAAACTGAAAACCGATCACATAAGGGAAGACGGGGTAAAAAGCGCATGGGCGGGTAAGAAGCCCACCCCAATTATCTCATGAAATGAAGCAAATTTCAGTCTCATTTTGCCCATGAGACGAGCGTTAATGTCTAGCATTCGTCTCATGGGCAAATTTGACTGACATTTTCTTTATTTCATGAGATAATTTGGGTGGGCTTCTTACCCGCCCATGCGCTTTTTACCCCGTCTTCCCCTACGTACCTTACCCGTTATGACCTTATGGCCTGGGAACGCAGAAAAGGAAGAAGAAAAGGAAACTGCATCAAAAATCGATTCAGTCACAATAAAACATCTTGTGTGGAATCGGAATGTGACGGCTGTGCGCAGCGGGGAGATCCGTGAAAACTGAAAACGGACACATACGTACTTTACCAATTATGGCCTTTTGGCCTGGGAACGCAGAAGAAGAAGAAGAAGAAGAAGAAGAAGAAAGAAGAAGAAGAAGAAGAAGAAGAAGAAGAAGAAAGAAGAAGAAGAAGAAGAAGAAGAAGAAGAAGAAGAAGAAGAAGAAGAAGAAGAAGAAGAAGAAGAAGAAGAAGAAGAAGAAGAAGAAGAAGAAGAAGAAGAAGAAGAAGAAGAAGAAGAAAAGAAAAAAAAAAAAAAAAGAAGACGAAGAAGAAATACGAAGAAGAAGAAGAAGAAGAAGAAGAAGAAGAAGAAGAAGAAGAAGAAGAAGAAGAAGAAGAAGAAGAAGAAGAAGAAGAAGAAGAAGAAGAAGAAGAAGAAGAAGAAGAAGAAGAAGAAGAAGAAGAAGAAGAAGAAGAAGAAGAAGAAGAAGAAGAAGAAGAAGAACAAGAAGAAGAACAAGAACAAGAAGAAGAACAAGAAGAAGAAGAAGAAGAAGAAGAAGAAGAAGAAGAAGAAGAAGAAGAAGAAGAAGAAGAAGAAGAAGAAGAAGAAGAAGAAGAAGAACAAGAACAAGAACAAGAAGAACAAGAAGAACAAGAAGAACAAGAAGAACAAGAACAAGAAGAAGAAGAACAAGAAGAAGAAGAACAAGAAGAACAAGAAGAACAAGAAGAAGAAAAAGAAGACGAAGACGAAGAAGACGGAGACATATAGAGACGGTGACACATAGAGTCGGGGGACACATAGAGTCGGGGGACACATAGAGACGGGGACACACACAGACGGGGGCACGTCGCACTGGTCCCCATAAGGACACATACGCAAGAAAGCAAACCATAGACAGACAGACAGATAGACAGACAGACAGATAGACGGACAGACAGACAGACAGACAGACAGACGAACAAAGTCGATTTCTTGTCCATCAAAGTGTAGCGTGGGACATTTCTGTCGTGGACTTCGCTGAGTGCTGGTCAGCTTTCAAACTAGGCGTAATGTGTCAATAATGACGCCCACCCAACGTGGCTGTCCCGGGAGACCGTTGAGAGAGAGAGAGAGAGAGAGAGAGAGAGAGAGAGAGAGAGAGAGAGAGAGAGAGAGAGAGAGAGAGAGAGAGAGAGAGAGAGAGAGAGAGAGAGAGAGAGAGAGAGAGAGAGAGAGAGAGAGAGAGAGAGAGAGAGAGAGAGAGAGAGAGAGAGAGAGAGAGAGAGAGAGAGAGAGAGAGAGAATAGAATACGAATACGAATACGAATGTTTATTGAGGGTAAACTGATAAGCTCAAGCTTCTTTACACCATGCCTTCGAGGGGAAAACGAAAAGCCAAATAACAAGAAAAGGAAAACAAAAAGAGTGTAAAAATGCATAAAAAGAATAGAAAATAACAACAGGCATGTTCACAGTAAATTGAAGAACATGCGAAAACATTCAAGCTCAAACGAACAGCTCGTTTACGTACTCGCACACACCCAAAAACATACAGTATACCCTATAACTATACCAATACATGCATGCCTAGTCTCTTGTGATGTGTGCGAACACACAGGTGCAAATACGCTCATGATCAATGATACAATACAATACACTAATACTAGAGATAGAGAAAGAGAACCAGGGCCTGTATTCACGTTGAGATAGCATGAGACTTAGCATCATGCTAACTTAGAAGCTCTTCCAAAAGTCCTATTAAATCCTATAGGACATTGGAAGAGCTTCTAAGTTAGCATCATGATAAGTCTCATGCTATCTCAACGTGAATACAGGCCCAGGGCGTTAACGATATAAGCTTGAGACATAATGCTGATCAGCTGCTGTATTTAGACTTTGAAACAATTCCGGTAGCATTTTGAACATTTCAAACATATCAATGGATATAAGCATAGAAGCGTGTGCGAACTAGTCTTACTGAATATAACCACATAAACCGGCCGAAATAACACCCTAAAAAAAATCAATCAAAGCACTCAGCATCTTTGAACTGATTTCCTGCAACAACAAAAATTCTACAGCAATATTATAATAATGATATGATTCCTTTCGTTATTTTTGTAAGCTGCCTCTTATTCTTATTTTGATTATTTTAAACATTGTAGTGAAAACATATCAAATGAAAGCGACCGAAAGTCTGTTCATCTGAACGAGTCTCAAGCATTCGCCCAGTCAGTTTCCGTGGTTTGTATGCCCATGGTTGCCCGGTTTAAAATTATGTTGATTTATTTATGTATTTGTTTATTATGTACATTTCTATAGCGCTTATTCATCAACGCTCTAAGCGCTTATGTTTGAAGACGTCTTCGATTGATTGATTAATTGATTGATTGGTTGGTTGGTTGATTGGTTGGTTGGCTGGTTGGTTGGTTGGTTGGCTGGCTGGCTGGCTGGTTGTCTGGCTGGCTAGATGGCTTACTGGTTGTGTGGGTGGGTGGGTGGGTGTACGGGCGGGTGGGTGGTTGGTTGGCTGCTTCATTTGTTGTTGTTATTTTTTGTTATTATTTTTTGTTTGTTGGCTGGCTGGTTGGCTGGTTGATTGTCTGACTGATTGATTGACCGATCGATCCAATTGTGACGACGTCTGTGAGGCATCATTCTGTTGAAATACTACTGTCTAAATGATTCTGATATTTTTTTAAATCCTACTATTTTTGTTCACTATATTCATGTACACCCCAATGCAAAAATCTGATCAAATGTCTGATGCAGATTTTAAAAACAAAAACGGATATTTTGTCAGATTCGTGTATGGGGGATACAAGAAACTAGGATGTTTTGATCAGATTCGTGTAGGGGGGACTACAAATATGATACAAGAAACTAGGATGTTTTGTCAGATTCGTGTATGAGGGACTACAAATATGATAAAAGAAACTAGGATGATTTGATCAGATTCGTGTAGGGGGGACTACAAATATGATACAAGAAACTAGGATGTTTTGATCAGATTCGTGTATGAGGAGGAACTACAAATATGATACAAGAAACTAGGATGTTTTGTCAGATTCGTGTATGAGGAACTACAAATATGATACAAGAAACTAGGATGTTTTGATTAGATTCGTGTATGGGGGACTACAAATATGATACAAGAAACTAGGATGTTTTGATCAGATTCGTGTAGGGGGGACTACAAATATGATACAAGAAACTAGGATGTTTTGATCAGATTCGTGTAGGGGGGACTACAAATATGATACAAGAAACTAGGATGTTTTGATCAGATTCGTGTAGGGGGGACTACAAATATGATACAAGAAACTAGGATGTTTTGATCAGATTCGTGGAGGGGGGACTACAAATATGATACAAGAAACTAGGATGTTTTGATCAGATTCGTGTAGGGGGGACTACAAATATGATACAAGAAACTAGGATGTTTTGATTAGATTCGTGTAGGGGGGACTACAAATATGATACAAGAAACTAGGATGTTTTGATCAGATTCGTGTAGGGGGGACTACAAATATGATACAAGAAACTAGGATGTTTTGATCAGATTCGTGTAGGGGGATACAAATATGGTACAAGAAACTAGGATGTTTTGTCAGATTCGTGTAGGGGGGACCACAAATATGGTACAAGAAACTAGGATGTTTTGATTAGATTCGTGTAGGGGGGACTACAAATATGATACAAGAAACTAGGATGTTTTGATCAGATTCGTGTAGGGGGGACTACAAATATGATACAAGAAACTAGGATGTTTTGATCAGATTCGTGTAGGGGGGACTACAAATATGATACAAGAAACTAGGATGTTTTGATTAGATTCGTGTAGGGGGGACTACAAATATGATACAAGAAACTAGGATGTTTTGATCAGATTCGTGTAGGGGGGACTACAAATATGATACAAGAAACTAGGATGTTTTGATCAGATTCGTGTATGGGGGACTACAAATATGATACAAGAAACTAGGATGTTTTGTCAGATTCGTGTATGGGGGACTACAAATATGGTACAAGAAACTAGGATGTTTTGTCAGATTCGTGTAGGGGGGACTACAAATATGGTACAAGAAACTAGGATGTTTTGTCAGATTCGTGTATGGGGGACTACAAATATGATACAAGAAACTAGGATGTTTTGATTCAGATTCGTGGATATTAGATTCGTGTATGGGGGACTACAAATATGATACAAGAAACTAGGATGTTTTGATTAGATTCGTGTAGGGGGGACTACAAATATGATACAAGAAACTAGGATGTTTTGATTAGATTCGTGTAGGGGGGACTACAAATATGGTACAAGAAACTAGGATGTTTTGAT
>CM065683.1:27866559-27879059 GCA_017654935.2 Phymorhynchus buccinoides
CACTCAGTCAAAGTCAAAGCCATACACCACCACAAACTAGAAACAGCTACTCTTGGTTTACAAACAGCCAATCTGCGCTGAGAATCAGTTATTTTCCGAAAATAATGCGTTATTCTAAGAAAAAACATTCTTTCAGTTTGCAGTTTAAAAACCGGTTAACAGCAACTCGAACCGGTTTTTCGAACCGCGAAAGTTTAGCACCGGTTATTCGGTTCAAACCGGTTTCCCGTTGGGGTCTACGCGAATATAGTGAACGAAGCTAGTTGGATTTCATCAGATTAATTTAGACAGTAGTATTTCATCAGAACCATGCCTCGCAGACGTCGTCACATTTGGATAGTCGTAGGCCTACATACCGCTCTCACGTCACTCACCCTGGGCATGCTGGACAGGCGCTGCAGCGGGTCAACATGGACCCACGCATAGGGTAAGACGGGGTAAAAAAAAGCCCATGGGCGAGTAAGAAGCCCATGCCAATTATCTCATGAAATTAAGTAAATTTCAGTCCATGAGACGAGTGTTAATGTTTAGCGTTCGTCTCATGGGCAACATTTGACTGAAATTTGCTTCATTTCATGAGATTATTGGCATGGGCTTCTTACCCGCCCATGGGCTTTTTACCCCCTCTTCACCTACACCGATGGATCCTCAGAACAAGCCGTCCATAATGGTGGAAGCGGGATCTACATCCGTTTCAGCAATGGAAACAGCGCTTCAAGATCGCTGCCTGTCGGTGTGCTGCTATGCAACTACCGATACGAACTCACTGCCCTACAGGAAGCTGCTAGATTCCTCAGTGCAGCGACACCACCTCCACTACACATAGTGCTCCTGACTGACTGCAAACCAGCTATCCAGAGCCCGCAGGCACCAAGAGAGAAGATGGAACGAGAGACGCAGCATCTTCTCTGCAACCTCGCACGACACAGCCAGGTCGCCGTCCAGTGTATCCCTGCCCACTGCGGTCTGTCAGGGAATGAGGAGGCGGGTCGTCTAGCCAAGTCAGGCAGCAGACTGGAGCAGCCCAAACAGCAAGTCTCCTGTAGAGAGGTAGAAACGCTGGTAAAGCGGCACTTCTAACATCAGTGGACGAAAGCACACAACCCGCCATCTGATGACCAGATACACCTCATACCGCGCCTCCAGCAGACCATCATCTTCAGACTATGCGCTGGACACTGCCGACTTCATTCTGATCTGAACAGCATTGGCCTGTTGCACACCTTAGACCATGCCCATGTCAAACATCCCCACAAAGCCCCGAGCATGTCCTCCAGTCCTGCCCCCTACATCAGGATCCAGTTCTGGCCCGAGGGTGCCACAATGGAAGAGAAGATGTGGGGGGCCCAAAAACAAACTGTCCACTACAGCCAAGTTTATCACCGCCACAAACAGAACCTACTGACTCGCGTCCCTGGAACGCAGACGAAGAATACGAAAACAAAGAAGAAGAAGGAGGATAGTCGTACGACTGAAATTGGACGGATCTGGACGTGTGGTGAGGGTTGACCCCATTATTCGTCACTCTTTGCGGCCCTGGAGAAAACGACGCAGATCACGCGAAATATGATCATCACGAGGACATGCCTGTCAATCATCATTTGCGGTGAACCAGCGACCAAACCCCTATCGCATTGCCTCCACCAAGCCTGTGATGCCCCCCCCCCCCCCCCCCCCCCCACCCACCCTTTTGTCAAAGCCGCGAAGCGAGAGCTATTTCATGCTTTCACTGCTGTTTGTCTGTTTATTCCTGGCTGTCTGACTGACTATCTGACCACGATACTACGATAGTGTTTGAACAGACGAATCTCACATTTGTTAGGTAGTTAGGATATCTAGGTCAAGTACAAAAATGAAGGTCGTTGGTCAAAGGTCGAGGTTACTGGAGCCGGAAAGGCTGCCGCGCGGCTGCTTCGTCTAGTGTTTTCACGCTCTGGTTCGTGCGTTTCACTGTTAACGGCAGCGGCAGATTAAAGTTAGTCAATGGGCGGGGAGGAGGGAGGAGGAGGGGAGGATTCCAACAGCTTGGTTGGCGGGCCCCAACAAGCTGACGATAGTTCCCATGTAGCAAATTCAATACATAAATAGAGGCGAAAGTTTTCGGTGTTTTGACGGAATAAGGGAGATAACAAGTCCTGCAATACGACAGCATGATTGTCGCCCTTGGCACTCTCTTTCGTCTTTCGACTATGATTGTCTATGGTTAGGTTGCGTGTTTACTTGCTCTCTCTCTCTCTCTCTCTCTCTCTCTCTCTCTCTCTCTCTCTCTCTCTCTCTCTCTCTCTCTCTTGAATTGAAAATATCTCTCTCTCTCTCTCTCTCTCTCTCTCTCTCTCTCTCTCTCTCTCTCTCTCTCTCTCTCTCTCTCTCTCTCTCTCTCTCTCTCTCTCTCTCTCTCTCTCTCTCTCTCTCTCTCTCTCTCTCTCTCTCTCTCTCTCTCTCTTGAATTGAATTGAAAATCTCTCTCTCTCTCTCTCTCTCTCTCTCTCTCTCTCTCTCTCTCTCTCTCTCTCTCGCTCTCTCTCTCTCTCTCTCTCTCTCTCTCTCTCTCTCTCTCTCTCTCTCTCTCTCTCTCTCTCTCTCTCTCTCTCTCTCTCTCTCTCTCTCTCTCTCTCTCTCTCTCTCTCTCTCTCTCTCTCTCTCTCTCTCTCTCTCTCTCTCTCTCTCTCTCTCTCTCTCTCTCTCTCTCTCTCTCTCTCTCTCTCTCTCTCTCTCTCTCTCTCTCTCTCTCTCTCTCTCTCTCTCTCTGGCTTTTATTTTTCCCCTCGAGGGCATGGTGTAAAGACGCTTGAGCTTATCCGCTTACCCTCATTAAACATTCGTATTCGTATTCTCTCTCTCTCTCTCTCTCTCTCTCTCTCTCTCTCTCTCTCTCTCTCTCTCTCTCTCTCTCTCTCTCTCTCTCTCTCTCTCTCTCTCTCTCTCTCTCTCTCTCTCTCTCTCTCTCTCTCTCTCTCTCTCTCTCTCTCTCTCTCTCTGCAGGTATCCACATTATTTATTTCCTTTTTTTCGGTGCTGTCATTGTTGTTTATCAGGGGCGTAGCATCCAGGTTAGCCGCTAAGGCTAGAGCCTGACCACCTTTTTTGCTCTTAAAAAAAAGAAAAAAGAAAAAAACGCACGCGCCTCACGCGCCCCTGATTATACGCCTCTTCTTTCGGTTATCTTCTTCTTCTTCGATCGCTCAGACAGTTTCCTGTCAATTATGAGCGCAGATGCGTCATGCTGCCGTTATACGCCTAACTAAGAAATAGTTAGGCCCAGCGAGTCTGACGGCGGCTGGAGGAAATCTTCTTTTGAAAGTGTGTTGTCAAAAAAGGCTCGAGAATGGACCTGGTAAAGGCAGAAAGATAGTAGATGACAGCAAGCAAAGGGAAAAAGGCAGAGTCAAAGAGAGTGGCAGATTAGAGGAAGTTACAAGCACATAACTTCCAGAACTATTTTTACGAAAGGCCCCCCGGTATCCCCACGGGGGGTCTCTCGGTTATAAGAACGTTCATTAACAAGAAAGCACAGTGGACCATTCACAAGAAAGAAAGCGAAGTTAGTTTTTGTTATTACTTTAGAAAAAAACAGCAACACTATATAGCATAAGCTCGGTTATATGAACATGTATTTATATGAAAACAACCATTCTCTAGCAGGTACCATCTTGTTAAACATTCTCGGCGGTGGGGAATTGTTACGCGGGGAATGGACGATTTTTAGGAAAAAATGGTATGAGGTTTTTTTTACCACAAAATAGACTTGTCCCCCATGAAAAAGTCGGGCAAAGCACAAGACAAGGGTAATATATTAAAGACCCCCCACGTCACGTGTCACATTCCCTCTTATGCTAGGAAGATTAATTAAAGACCCCCCCCCCCCCCCCACGTCACGTGTCACATTCCCTCTTATGCTAGGAAGATTTCTTAAAGACCCCCCACGTCACGTGTCACATTCCCTCTTATGCTAGGAAGATTTCTTAAGATTCCTTACCAGCTATAAGAGGGAAAACACGTGAAAACCGTGATCTTGACACGTGACGTGGTGGGTCTTTAAGATTTCTTACTAGCTATAAGAGGGAAAGCACGTGAAAACTGTGATTTTGACACGTGACGTGGTGGGTCTTTAATGACAGATTACGAGCAGAAAATCAGCAATTTCAAGCCTTTTAGAAGACAGTGGATGATTGTAAATAACCACAATCTCCCTCCACACCTATTTCAAAAATACAATTGCTGTAGAAATCTGTACAGTGCATAAACGCACGAGGTCTTTATTTCCTTGTTTGACCTACCAATAGACGATTTTCGGGAGATAAAAAACTAGGAGAGAGCACTTCGTGAAACTTAGAATTGTTTACCTCCATTACTCGGTCAAATTCCATAGCAACAATGCAACAATGGCGTCGAAGCTTGAAACAGCAGGATGGAGTCAGCGACTTGCAGACCTTTTTTTAAAAGAAAAATGAGGGGCGTCCAGTATCCACAAACTGAGAGAACTTGCAAAATATGACGTAAAAATATTAATGACATCAATTTTAAAATGACGCATGGTGTTCTAAGTGATGTAGGCTTAAGTTTAATCAAACACGCGAGCCGAGAGCTGGGGATCTACCTGAAGTTAGAGTAACTCCCCTTGTTTGACCGAAATAATGAGCGACTTGGCTGGCTCTTTTGACCATCAGGTGGCATACCACTCGAGTGGAGCTAATCCTCTCTATATTCTTAGTTGGGGATAAAGAGAAAGAGAGAGATAGGGAGGAGTCCCACCCTCTCTCTCTCTCTCTCTCTCTCTCTCTCTCTCTCTCTCTCTCTCTCTCTCTCTCTCTCTCTCTCTCTCTCTCTCTCTCTCCTCTCTCTCTCTCTCTCTCTCTCTCACTACGCCCAACTAAGAATATAGCGTGATGAGCCCCTAGTGCTTTGACTGCCCCCTGGTGGTCAAATCATCGCCATAAATCGACCTTTAGGCAAGATCACCCCCACAAACCGTGAAATGACTTCCATTAAAGACCCACAACGTCACGTGTCAAAATCACGGGCTTCGCGTGTTTTCCCTCTTATAGCTTGTAAGAAAACATCTTCCTAGCATAAGAGGGAATGTGACACGTGACGTGGGGGTCTTTAATTATTTCTGAACAATTCCTATCAATCAATTGATGGTCACTCGATCATACCGCGAAATCATGTCCCTTGCCTATTTACAAACACTAGCGCAACGCCGAGTACCAGTAACGCCTAGTAACGGTAATGCCAAGTACTGGTAACGCAGAGTACAGCAAATTTGAAGCAAATTTGAAGCGATTTGGTCAAGAAACGGTGGAGTTATAAGGCCCCGTTTCGCGTTGGCGCTGCTCTGAGAGTGATGCGCTCTCCCTAGTAACGGTAACGCCTAGTAACGGTAACGCCAATTACTGGTAACGCTGAGTACAGCAAATTTGAAGCGATTTCGTTAAGAAACGGCAGAGTTAAAAAGCCCCGTTTCCCGTTGGCGCTGCTCTGAGAGTGACGCACTCTCCCGATTTTCTTCATATTTGCTGCCAGGCTTTGCCCCAGTGACAGCAAGCCTGACAGCAAATTTGAGGCGATTCGGTTGAAAACCGGCGGAGTTATAAGGCCCGTTTTGCATCATGCTGCTGTTATGCGCCTAAGTAATCGATTCACTTCCGGTTTGGCACATCGATAGTCACCGTCCCCAGTCATCTATCTGCCAAATTCGAAGGCAATCGGCCCAGAAACGCCAGAGATACGGACGGCCTCTCTACAAACATTTACTATTGTCGGGACACCACCTAATAAGCCCTATTATTATAATGCAGTGATAGGCTACAACGCAATATCTGTCAGTCATTGTAGGAAACGACAGACGAGCATACATACATTTGATTAAACTTTTAAGTACACGTCTGTACATAAATGTGACCCAGCACCACGAAAGGGACATTAAGTGTCAAACTGATCTTTCTGAGAAATTTATGCATTTGAAAAACTTCTCTTTCAAATGATACAAACGATTCTCTTTCTAATGATACAAGAACCATTCCTGTATCTTTGTTTCCGTTCCAGAGTTATGAGCATTTAAAGTTAGTAGGGTGAGCGTCAGCAATTTTGAGAAAACAGTCTAAAGTTTAGCCCAGCTGAAGAAAATGCATCAACATACTCGTTTTAAAGCACATAAAAGACCATTTAGAGACAATATTAAAGATTATTCTTTAAAAAAAATAATAAAAGATAAGATGTTAGAGAATACGAAAATGCCCATAACTCAAAATTGACCCCAAAAATGATATTTTTGACTGCAAGCCTGTTGTGAGAATCTATCCCAGCGACTTAGTATCAGTCCCTTTCTTGGTGCTGGATCACAAAATAGGCTAGTGTTTGTCATTGGTTGGCATCAGCGTGTAGTGAGTGAGAGATGTGTGATGAAATGATTTTCTTCCGTAATGGAAAACCAGATTAACCCTTTCACCGCCAAAGTCGCATTTTAGCACCACAATGATGTAACACCTATGCCACTAAAAAGCATCAAATCGGGGTCTATTATTCAAAGACTCCATTGTCTTAGTTTTGGGAAGTAAGGACAGACCTTATTTTATATATGTCACAGAAGAATCCACATTAATCTTTGTTTGTGTGTGTGGAAGACTTTGACTCTCAAACTAGGGAATGAAAGTTCGGGTTTACGTCCACTCGGCTGTAAAAACAGCACACTTGGGACGAACCATCAACCAACCATCACCCAATGATCTGAGCAGATCCTGGAGGTACTGCGATAGAGAATGTCTCTCAAAACTAACTAGGGGGTGTTTGCTTTGACTTTTAGTGTTAGAGCCAAAAGGAATTTTTGTCTGACTTTGGGGACCTTCTCCAACGCCAGATTTCCTCAAATACCTTGGGCTTAGAGAGAGTGGAGATGTACCCCGGGCAAGGCATTTCCACTGTAGACACATGCTACCCCTGGCGCTCCGGAATAGCAGCTGACACCTCTGCTGTCTGGCAGTCATAGTCAGACACGACAAACTGGCATATACTGTACATTCCCTAGCAAACGCCCCACCACCACCACCACCACTTTTGTGACAAAAAGGGGGGGAATAGGTCAATTTTCCCATCAGCGTATCCGAAATTCCAGGAGCCTTTTTCGCCCAACTTTTGGACTTCAAGGGGTTAGAATCAGTTTAGGATTATTGTCGTCAGAATAAAAGATTTGTGATTATAATTTAATAAACTAAACAACTGCTTGAAGCGTTGCCATAATGCGAACTTGGCATTGAACGGTCGCCATTTTTAGGGGAATTCACCATGATTTACGGCAACATTGATCGGCGACGCTGAATTTTAGAGGGTTTATGCTCATTTTTACTGGCTGATATTTTAATTATTTTCAAACTTTCCATGGCATGAAAATAATCCTAAACCCTATCCCTTACCCAATGAAGTATAAAAGTTGGGCGAAAAAAAGGATACTGGAGTTTCGGATACGCTGGTGGGAATTAACCTGTTTTCGTACAAAGGTTTGTATACATAGTAAACTCCCACTCCCTGATTTTGTCCAAAATCTGTGCAGAGGTGGGTGCGGGGGGGGGGGAGGTGTTTGCTAGGGATGTTACGGTACATGTACATGCTATGTACACGCGCTCGTATCTTCGCTCGTTCTGTGAAAATCTAATTGCGTCGATTTGTTCGGGAACGACCACCACACCATAGTATCGGTTAATTAAATTGCTTTTAATTAACGATACAACCCTGTTCAGTCCCTTAAAGTTCATTATACAGTAAGACGAAGAGGCAATTAGGGATTTGTAATGTCTCACCATTGTAGAAACGGCTCAAAAGATAGACAGACGATAGTTATTATGTTGTAGTCTGTTCTTAACAGGGGGTGGCTAGAGAAGTGTTCCGAAAAGTACCCTGAAAGGGGTTCGTTACGGATAAAGAGCAGAAGAGTAATAGTGATTATTGGATTTGAATTTTATTCATTAATTCGGAGATATGTGGTATAATTAGACATTGGACAAATTAGCAAAAGACGAGTGGGTGAGTGGGTATGTTTATAATATAAGAAAAGGATTTCATTTGATGACGTGAGGGTATAATAAATTATCTCTCCCTCTCACCCACTCTTTATCTCTCTCTCTCTCTCTCTTTCTCGCTCGCCCAGTCTCTCTCTCTCTCTCTCTCTCTCTCTCTCTCTCTCTCTCTCTCTCTCTCTCTCTCTCTCTCTCTCTCTCTCTCTCTCTCTCTCTCTCTCTCTCTCTCTCTCTCTCTCTCTCTCTCTCTCTCTCTCTCTCTCTCTCTCTCTCTCTCACCCACTCTCTCTCTCTGTCTATCTCTCTCTCGCACCCACTCTCTCTCTCTCTCTATCTCTCTCTCTCTCTCTCTCTCTCTCTCTCTCTCTCTCTCTCTCTATGTCTCTCTCTCTCTCTCTCTCTCTCTCTCTCTCTCTCTCTCTCTCTCTCTCTCTCTCTCTCTCTCTCTCTCTCTCTCTCTCTCTCTCTCTCTCTCTCTCTCTCTCTCTCTCTCTCTCTCTCTCTCTCTCTCTCTCTCTCTCTCTCTCTCTCTCTCTCTCTCTCTCTCTCTCTCTCTCTCTACAATCCACAAATAAAAAGTACACGGAAGTAAGAAATATCCGGATGGTTTTCTGCGTGTATGTATGTATGTATGTATGTATGTATGTATGTATGTATGTATGTATGTATGTATGTATGTATGTATGTATGTATGTATGTATGTATGTATGTATGTATGTATGTATGTATGTATGTATGTATGTATGATGTATGTGTATGTATGTATGTATGTATGTATGTATGTATGTATGTATGTATGTATGTATGTATGTATGTATGTATGTATGTATGTATGTATGTATGTATGTATGTATGTATGTATGTATGTATGTATGTATGTATGTATGTATGTATGTATGTATGTATGTATGTATGTATGTATGTATGTATGTATGTATGTATGTATGTATGTATGTATGTATGTATGTATGTATGTATGTATGTATGTATGTATGCATGTATGTATGTATGATTGTATGTATGTATGTATGCATGTATGTATGTATGTATGTGTGTCAAGTCAAGTCAGGTCAAGTCAAATAATACTTTATTGTCAACACAGAGAAATACATAGGTGCAACAGTATAACGGAAATAGAACAATAATTATGAAATATGGTCGAAAACAGACTTAGGCTTTACGCACATTACACACATAAACCTCATGCGCTTATCCGCAAATAAGTAAAAGAAAGTAAGGGGAAATAGGCGTATGATGTTTCCGCGTGTAATGTGCACAATGCCTGAGGCCCTACAGAAAAACATAATAGCATCAGTTATAAAAATATAAAAAAATTAAACAAAATCTTTTTTCGTTTATTTTATTTTTTAGGAAATGACTGCACTGGCTGTCTGTTCTGCAGTTTGTTTGGGAGTTAAATGTCCTTAGGGCTTGTCCTTTAAGCTGGAGACAGACTATGCGACTGCCTCATATGACTCGATCAGGTCGTGACGTAGTTTTGGGGGCAATGAAACATGTCCCCCGCCATGCACGCTACACATGGGCATGGGAACAAAATGACTGAGTTTAACCCTTTCACCGCCAAAGTCGCATTTTAGCACCACAGTGATTTGACACCTATGTCACTAAAAGGCATCAACTTGGGGTCTATTATCCAAAGACCCTATTGTCTTAGTTTTGGGAAGTAAGGACAGACCTTATTTTATATATGTCACAGAAGAATCCACAATACTGCAGATGGATTTTGTTCTCTAACCAGGTAAATTGAATGGACATTTTTGGTTGAAATATGGTTGGCGGTGAAAGGGTTAAGTTGAACTTATTATCTGTCCGTTCAGATGTTCAAGTACCTAACATTTGAAAACCATTGCTGTGGAACCAAGACCCACATATTATGATTAAAATATTGATCAGCATCACCCAAGGAACGCAGTAAGGCACACTGATACGACACAGGCCACCCAAAAACCCCACTACTTTGATTTAAAGATGTTTGTGTTTTCACAATTCCTTTGTATATACAAAAAAACAACACCTAAATGTCTTCCGAATAATTATATTGAGGGTAAACGTGTCAAACCAATGCAAGTTAGTCGGAAGAGCCCACGCAAGGTCAGAGCTAAGGTCAAGGTTAACAATTTTAAGATCAAGGTGAAGTCGGGATTACCACCACAAAAAGGTTATTTTCAGGGTGCATAGTTAATCGCTTTGGTGTTGTGCATTGAAGGATTACACGGGTCATTGGTCTGGTCGAAGCCAGGTATTTATCTATATGTGCTTGTTGGCATAAATAGGTTTTTATTCACCAACAACACATGCAATGATTTATACAAAGATGAATAATGGCATCAACAAGCTTGAAGCTTATACTGTGCCTACTTTTACCATTGTAATGTACACAATATGGCAGCTGGCAAATACAACACACAAGTACTGTCATGCTTAACATGAATAAATTTAAACAAAATAAATCAAATTCCAAGATCGTCAAGGAAAATAAACAAGAAAACAGGGGATAAAATATATGCTTGTTAGAAACGAAACGAAATAACCATTTTGAAGAATGCGATAGTTAACAGCTGATGACATAAAATATGGGAAGAGTTCTCGTGACAATAAAGCTAATGCAATACAATACTGTGCAATACACAACAACACACTTCAGTGATACACCGAGGAAGAGAAAGTGATAGGACAAACTGTGTTCTGAAACCAGAATAACCAGTAGGACAAAATAATTGTCCTGGCTCTTGCAGTAGGCTAATCAACGGGACAGAATGAATTATGTGATAGCTCAATTTTATATTATAGGACACGTCCTTTCACATGGGAACACATGGGTCCTTTTTTTGTATTTTTAGTTTTAAGGACTGTGTTCTTGACGTTTTCCTCGGGACATCACTGTAACAACACAATACAATACATTACAATGCAACACAATACCATACATTACAATGCAACACAATACAATACATTACAATGCAGCACAATACAATACAACAATACAATACAATACATTACAATACAATGCAACACAATACAATACAATGCAACACAATACAATACATTACAATGCAACACAATACAATACATTACAATGCAACACAATACAATACATTACAATGCAACACAATACAATACATTGCAATGCAACACAATACAATACATTACAATGCAACACAATACCATACATTACAATGCAACACAATACCATACATTACAATGCAGCACAATACAATACATTACAATACAATACAATACATTACATTACAATGCAACACAATACATTACAATGCAACACAATACAATACATTACAATGCAACACAATACAATACATTACAATGCAACACAATACAATACATTGCAATGCAACACAATACAATACAGAGAACTCTATCGGTTATCCGTTGAGCTCCAGGTCCAGGAGGTATTCCCCTAGGGGGTAGTCCTGGTCACCGTACGCCTTCAGTCTGGTGATGAGGTCAGCCAGCTTTTTCACCTGCTCCGTCTTCTGCTGCAGAAAGTGGTGATCCACCGTGTGACTCAGCTGTTACAATAAAAACAAAAGTCCGGTCAAGTCATGTCGATGCACGTTTACTTTATCATCTCAAAAATAATAGAAATTCATAATCATCAGGTGCAACAAAAAAAGAATGGGAATGCAACGATATTGAACAAAACCGTTAAACCGATTGTCCGATGAACGGCTTTCAGAATCACGGTTGTCAGAAGAATGACTGTCAGATCACGGCTGTCAGAATTAATAAACGTTCATCGGAGAGCCCTTATTCGGACAGTCGTGGTTCGGACAATCGTGGTGTCCCGAACTATATACCCAAACATTTAGTCTGCTCCATAGTGCTGGACTTAACCAGTTTCTTACCAAGGACTTTTTTCTGAATGTTCTGGAACTTTTTACCGTTTTCTATTCAAACACACACCCATGCGCACAAACATCAATGTCTTTTTTGCAAAAAATATTACGTTCTTATATGGATTTTTTTTTCAGAACACATTCTTTAAGCGTGCATGATAGCGAACGGGACTGTGTGATTTCATAGTCATAAGGAAGCCACAAAGCAGCTAAACACTCATTGCCACCATCCTTATACCCACCAGCTAGTGCCTCAGGACTTGGTAGCCTCTTCCGCCTTATCGTTCTCCTTTCCCCATACCTCTCACAACCCTTTCCCCTATTACTCCAAACTCTTACCACGCTTTCTGTACTGTCACTATATTATATGGTGTTCTCTAATTCTTGCTTCATGGCTCGAGATAAGACATAACAAAGGGGATGTTTGCTCCCGTGCACGTTTTTAGCATGCATGGAGGAGGACATGTTTCATCGCTGAAAATATCAATGGAACTTTTCAGATTTCGAGAAATGAAGACTAGTCTTACTAATTAAAAATAATAGATTGAAAATGTTATAAGCAAATCTTGGAAGCAAATTAATAAACTATTCAATCACTTTTGACAGCAATGTGAAA
>CM065683.1:27894059-28051559 GCA_017654935.2 Phymorhynchus buccinoides
AGTTATAAGAGGGAAAACACGTGAAACCCGTGATTTTGACACGTGATCTGGTGGATCTTTAACTGGAAAGAAATCGTTTAGACCAGGTCTCACTCCCATACAAATGCCCCAAATTCAAACCGAAACAATTTTAAAGAGCAGCCTCAATTTCAAGATGGGGACATCTGTATGTGGGTCACAGCTACCCAGAAAAAAACCAAGGGACTTAATCGTGGTGCTTCAGTGTATCTTTAAAGACCCACTGACACGGCTGGATTAAGCCCCTTGCTTTTTTCTGGGTATGTGTGACCCACATACAGTTTGCCCGCATACACGATCGAGGCTGCTCTTTAAAGTGATGTCTCGTTTTCATGCATGGGTGGAATATGTATAGGAATCACACCTGGTCAAAATAAGATTTCTTACCAGCGAGAGAGAAGGGAAACACGTGAAACCCGTGATTTTTTTCTCAGGTATCTGGTGGGTCTGTAACACCCATGTCACTAACAGGCATTTCATCAGGGTCTGTTATTATCCAATGACTTCAAGTTCTTAAAGACCCCCCACGTCACGTGTCAAAATCACGTTTTCACTTGTATTCCCTCTTATGCCATGTAAGAAATCGTAAGAAATATTTCTAGCATAAGAGGGAATGTGACACGTGACGTGTGGGGTCTTTAATAATGTTGGGATATATTTTAAGGATAGACCTAATGTTATGCATGCTATATAAAGGAATCGCCAGTGTTGCAGTTGATATCTATTCTATTCCCAGGCAAGTTTGACGGACATTTTTTTGTTGAAAAATGACTGGCGTTGAAAGTATTTAACCCTTTCAACGCTAGCCATTCCTCAGCCCAAATTTACCATTAAAGTTACCCGGGTAGAGAAAAAGATTCCGTCTGCAATATTGGGGATTCCTCTGCGGCGTGCATAAAATAGGGCCTATCATAACCTCCCAAAATTAGGAACATATTCAGGCCACTGGATACCAGACCCTCATTTGATGCCTTTCAGTGACATGGGTGTTAACCCTTTCACCGCCAGCCATATTTCAGCCAAAAATGTCCATTAAATTTACCTGGGTAGAGAACAAAATCCATCTGCAGTATTGGGGATTCTTCTGTGACATATATAAAATAAGGTCTATCCTTACTTCCCAAAACTAAGACAATAGGGTCTTTGGATAATAGACCCCAATTTGATGCCATTTAGTGACATAGGTGTTAAATCGCTGTGGTGCTAAAATGCGACTTTGGCGATGAAAGGGTTAAATCATTGTGGTGCCAAGAGGCGGCAGTGGCGATGAAAGGGTTAAAGTGCGTGTGGCTTTGATTCAAATGTTGATTCCTCTACCCCATCCCCACCCTCATGGGAATACCCGGAGGTGGGGGTGGGGGGTCTTTTGTACAAATAGACCACACACGCCTTCTGGATGCATTACTCTGCCTTTTCCCTTTGCTTACTTTCTTCTACTATATTATTTTTTTGCTCTATTGGTCCTTTCTCCTGTTTGTTATCTTCTTCTAGAAACTCTTTCAAAGAGTTCTTTCTCAAGCCGAAGACGGGCATGCGGGGCTTAAGGTACTATTTCTTAGTAGGCGCGTAACGGCAGCATGACGCATCGGCGCTCATACGACAGAAAACTAACAAAGAAATTTGAAGAAAGAAAAAAAGGTGATTGTTTTGGAGTTATGTAGTCATGTAGTCCATATGGAATCTAATGATATGCTGTCAATACACACGCGTGTGCGCGCGCACACACACAGACATACACAAACACAGTGTCAGACGACAGAGAGACAGACAGACAGAGACACTGACAGACAGAGAGAGAGAGAGAGAGAAAGACAGAGAGAGAGAGAGAGAGAGAGAGACAGACAGACAGAGACAGAGAGAGAAGAGAGAGAGAGAGAGAGAGAGAGAGAGAGAGAGAGAGAGAGAGAGAGAGAGAGAGAGAGAGAGAGAGAGAGAGAGAGAGAGAGAGAGAGAGAGAGAGAGAGAGAGAGACGCATGCTGACAAAAGAAAAGGGAGACGGTGATGATTTGTACACAATCATTTTAATGATTAAAATATGAAGAAAAAAAGCTTGTTTAAAAACAAAATACCATGACCTTTAGGCCTACACGTATTAACTACTAGGTCGCTACAGAATCTCACACGCATAATTGTCATTTGAACAAAATTAATTACGGGCCTATTTCTGGTGTTTGTTTGTTTGCTCGTGTTGTTAACTAGTTTATCTGTGAATTTTCTAATAGCTTTTCCCATCTCAACAAATAAATAAATCAAAGAAGTAACTGAATGAAATAAGAAATAGTCCGCACATCAAATACTGGCCATTTATTTCGCGTTTCCATCTTGCCCTTGAAAAGAATTTGATCCGCTAATTGTACAGAAGATATCGTTTGTTCCAGTTACATTATTACTCTTATTCCCTGTGAATGAATGAATCTTTAATTTAATATCTTTTCACACGAATAGTGATTCTAGACAGCATGCAAAAATTGAACCAATTAAAAATACATGCAAGCTTAAAAAACAATTATAACAACACACAAAGCAAAACATCTACAGTAAGCTTCCAATAGGCGTGGACAGCATTAATTTCGCAATTCAAGCAATGTCAATTTCTGCGTCACTTAAGATATCCTTGGTATTATTATACTTATGAAAAAAGTCCATATTAAACATTCGGTATTTAGATAGCAGCATTGGGCATTCTAATAGTAAATGGTGAATTGATAATCTCTGAGTGCAGAGACAATTAGTTTCTATGTATTTAGTTTTCCATGAATTTAGACATATCTTGTACACTAAGCTAACTATGGATCTGCTATGCATCAAACTATTAGGTCAAATGGATTTTTCCAACAAAGAGTAAGTTTCATGTGTTGACAATACCAATTTCTTATTCCCTACTCTCCTTCAAAGTTTCCACAGGTGAAATCACACTGGCTTCCACAATGATAACATTACAGTATAATAATGTTCGTCTACATAATTAAACATTGTTCACTTTCCCCACCCTTTCACTCAAATCAATATTTACCCTCCCATCCCCTCCTCTTCCACACACACCCCCACCACACCTCCCTCCCTTGCCCATTATACTTTCCTTCCTTTCCCTTTCTACCCCCCCCCCCCCCCCCCTTTTTTTTTTTTCACCCCATATATAGGGCTAGTCTATATAACATATCACGCGACACACACACACAAAGATACGTTCATGAACAGACAATTACTTGTCAATCTTTTACACGATGAGTAGAAGGATTTACACAATGTTCTCTAATAAGCAATATTGTGCAAAGATAGGTATCACAACAATAGCAATAGCAATAAGATCAGAAGAAACATGAAGACAATTTTCTCTAGAAAGCAAAATATATAAACCTTACTTCGTTGCTATTTTTCTCTCAAAGTAAAATAATCATATAAATATTACTTAGTAGCTTTCGAAGATTTGAAAAAGCTTACTTCAAAAATATGAGTTATAATTTTCCTTACTTTTCTCTGGAAGTGAAATATGTAAAAGCTTACTTCGTAGCTATTTTTTCTCTCAAAGTAAACTATATAAAACTCACATCGAATGCTACAAAAAAGCTTGACATGCTTAGCTTTAAGAGAAAATGTTTCCAAATACTTCGATCTTCTACTTATGTTATCGCCTCAGCAGTTACAATCAGCGCCTACTTCTACTGTCTTTTATGGTACAACTTTTCTTTACATGCTTGCATTCCTATTTGCTATGTTAAACTACATGTTAGTAGTTGTCTACAGTTTCTGGTCGAACATGTATTCGCCGAGGGCGTAGTTTGTCTTGAAACTGCGCAGGCGCGTGACGTAACCAGCCAGTTCCCGGATGGAGCGCACTTGCTCTTCCAAAAACTCGTGTTCCAGAACGTGGGTCAACTGTGAACAAGAAAAGGAAAGTGTTGACTGATTAATTGATTGATTGATTGGCTCATTGATGGATGGATGAATGGATGGATGGAGTTGGTCGGGGAGTTGGTCAGTTGGTTGTCGGTCAGTCGGTCGGTCGGTTGGCGGTAGATCGGTTGTTGGTTGGTTCGCTGGTTGGTTGGTTGGTTGGTTGATTAATTGGTTGGTTGGATCGCTGGTTGGTTGGTTAATCGTTCAAAATGATCGACAGATAAAAGCGCGATTTTTAATAACATTGCTTTAAATCATGGACATTCACTCACGAGCGTTCAGAGAGAGAGAGAGAGCGCGCATGCAGAGAGAGAGAGAGAGAGAGAGAGAGAGAGAGAGAGAGAGAGAGAGAGAGAGAGAGAGAGAGAGAGAGAGAGAGAGAGAGAGAGAGAGAGAGAGAGAGAGAGAGAGAGAGAGAGAGAGAGAGAGAGAGAGAGAGAGAGAGAGACATAGACAGAGAGAGACCCAGAGACAAAAACACAGCCATAAACATACATAGAGACAGAGAAGAAAGTCTCTCACACACAGACAGAGAGAGACTTTTCACACAAAAAAGCATCATCCATAGTGTGCACCAGTTGGTGGAGATCCAGAGAGACAGACAGAGAGAGAAGAGAGAAAGGAAGAGAGAGACAAAAGAGTCACTCACAGACAGACAGAGAGACAGACCCACAGACAAACAGATATACTTTTAACACAAAAAAGCATCATCCGTAGTGTGCACCAGCTGAAGGAGATCAAGTAGAGACAGACACACAGAGTGAGAGACAGAGAGAGACAGAGGGACAAACACAGAGACGGACAGATACAAGTGCACTGTCATACATGGGCATCGTCCAGGTTGTTGGCCATCTAGTGCAGGTCCAGTAGCTTGGTAGCTGATATGAATTATTCACTGCTTTTCGTGACAAAACAGTGACTTCATGACAAAACAATCACTCACGCATGGGAGTTTATTGAACTCAGTACTCAGCATTCACAATTCATACGAGATGAATGAATCCTGAACTCGACGAAATGTAATAATGTCAGTGGGGGGGGGGGGGGGGGGCCTAAAAGGCCGGGGGGGGGGGGACTAATGGCCGGGTGGCAGAAGGCCGGGAGCTGATGGCCCGGGGGCAAATGGCTGCAACCCAGTGCACATACATGGGCATCATCCATGTATGTTGTTGGCCATCTGGTGAAGAGCCAGTAGCTCCAGAGGAGACACAGAGACAGACAGACAGACAGACAGACGCAAACAGAGCAGATAGACAGAGAGACAGACGGACAGAGAGAAACACTTCACTGACATGGGCATCATCCAGGTTGTCTGCCATCTGGTGTAGGTCCAGGAGCTTCTGGTTGACGAACCTCTCCAGAGACAGGGCGTCCTCCATGGCCTGAAGCCCGTACTGACCATCCTGGTCATCCTAGGGAAAGGTCAGCACCAATTAGTTAAATGACTGACCATCCTGGTCATCCTAGGGGAAGGTCAGCACCAATTAGTTAAATGACTGACCATGCTGGTCATCCTAGAGAAAGGTCAGCACCAATTAGTTAAATGAGCAATGACTAACCATCCTGGTCATCCTAGGGAAAGGTCAGCACCAATTAGTTAAATGAATGACTGACCATCCTGGTCATCCTAGGGAAAGGTCAGCACCAATTAGTGTACTTTATACACCCATCCCTTCTTAAAATGACGATCCTCACTCTCAAAGCCTGCAGCACCAGTTTTATGAAAATAATCCTGGTGCCTAGAAGGTCATAGTTAAATGAGTGACCACTCCTTCATCCTATACAGCATTTTTTTTGAAATCCGGGGGAAAGGTCAGGTGGGGGTTAAAAAACTGACCATCCTGCATCCAATGAACGATGAGTTTACGAACAAGAGTTTAAATGAGCAGGTCTTTCTGAGTTGCGAAAGTAAGGACAACAGAGAGAGAAAGAAATAGGGGAGAGAGAGAGAAAGAGGGGTAGAGAAAGAGAGAGAGACTGAGACGATGAGACAGAGAGAGCGTTCCCAGAGCCAGAGAGCTAGAGAGAGAGAGAGAGAGACATATGTGTCTGAGAGAGAGAGAGAGAGAGAGAGAGAGAGACAGCCAACACAGAGAGATTTCGGAGAGAGAGAGAGAAAGAGAGAGAGACAATTGGGAAGATAGAGAGAAAAAGAGATAGGAGAGATGGGCCAGAGAGACAGACAGAAAGAGAGAGAGAGAGAGAGAGAGAGAGAGAGAGAGAGAGAGAGAGAGAGAGAGAGAGAGAGAGAGAGAGAGAGAGAGAAGAGACAGAACTTCTAGAGAGAGTGAGAGGAGAAGAGATTTGAGAGAGAGAGAGAGAGAGATCCCCACACTGAACGCTGTACACTGAAAACTGTATTCTTCAAGAGAGAGTACAGCAGAGAGATGCAGGGTGAAAATGAGAAAATTTAAAAAGTTCGAGCCAATGAGTAACACCACAATGCAATGGAACACAAATTGTACTCGTTCTAGGACAACTAAGCTTTTATTGTATTAAAACGAAATACAGTCAACTGCGCATGGGGTTAATAATGTAGGATGCTAAGGGTTATCGTCCTGACCTACCGGGGTCACTAAGTAACTACTCATGTAAGTTATCTGAGTCAAATGTAGGTCAGTTATGATAACTGTGTGGCTTCACGCTATTATGTATGCTATGTTACATTGTATCTATAAAGTAACATTGTGTTATCAATTATTTCACCTCACACAGTCATTTTTGACCTGCAATCTATGTATGCTTGTCTGTGCTGTCGTGTCCGACAATGACTGACAGATAACATAGAGGGGGGTGGGGGTGGGGGTGGCAGCTACTATTCCGGCGGGCTGGGCTAAAATTTGTTTATAGTGGAGAAGCCTTGCCCGGGGTGAATCCCCACTCTCTCGGCCAAAAGGATTTGAGGGCAGCTGGCTTTGGGGAAGGTCCCCAAAGGCCAACATATCCATTGGGCTGCAGCGCTAGAGCCAGTGCAAATTCCTCCCTAATTTGAATCACAGTCTTCCACAAAAGACTAGCTAAGCTGTACCATGGTTCTCCAAAACTATAGAAAATCTCTTATTGCATAGCTCTCGTGTTACTGTTGGCCCCTACTACAGGTTAATGTAACACTATGAACAGGGCTTTGTTCAAATTATGTTATGGTTTGTATATTTGATTTGATTGTAGTGAGTCATGTGTATAATGTTAACTTGTTTGTGTTTTAATGTCCATGTAAAGCGCTTTGAGCTCCCTGCAAAGGGAGTAAAGCGCTATATAAATGTTCAGTATTATTATTATTATTTTATTATTATTATTATTATTATTATTATTATTATTATTATTATTATTATGTCAACCAGTGATGAAGGTCATAACGGCATGGACCTGCAATCTAGGTAGTCATTAACTGACAAGTGTCAGAGAAGATGACGCCTCGATTATTCATGTTCATCATTGTAAAAAGTAAACAAGACAAAATATTAAGTATGAACAACAATCGTGTAGCCTATAGTAACCAGGAAGAAAACCAACGAAAACAAAATATATTGTATAATGAAGAATGAAGTGTAGGCATGCTACATCCAATGCATGCATGTTAATTTAGAATTGATAAATACATAAAAAAGTAAATTCAGGGGGGGGGGGGGGGGGGGGGGGGGGGGTGGGGGGGGGGGGGGGAGGGGGGGGGGGGGGGGGGGGGGGAGGGGGGGGGGGGGGGGGAGGGGGGGGGGGGGGGGGGGGGGGGGGGGGGGGGGGGGGTGGCGGGTGGGGGGGGTGGGGGGTGGGGGGGGGGGGGGGGGGAGGGGGGGGGGTGGGGGGGGGGGGGGGGTATTCGTATTTCTTTTATGAGATAGAGAAATGTAAGATATTTAGTCGCCTAAAACAAACAATAATATAAACTCATCGTCTGACCCAAAAATGGCTTGCCCTAGCCACAAAAGTCCAACAAAAAACAATAACAAAAAAAACACAAATCAACAACAGCAATCAATCAGTCAATCAAATCAATTTATTGTCTTCAAACAGAACAAATGTGTTGCCCAGCTTGCGCATAAAATACAGAATAAATAATAAAAACATTTCATTAGCTAGCAATATAAACATTAACCTTAACCCTTCAAACACCTAAATGTATTTATGAACAGTGGGTTTTTTTCTTAATAAGCGCATATAATACATTAATCTAATAAGAAAACAACAGAAAAATATAAACATTAACCTTAACCCTTCAAACACCTAAATGTATTTATGAACAGTGGGGTGTTTTCTTAATAAGCGCATATAATACATTAATCTACTAAGAAAACAACAGACAATAAAAGTGTATATTAAAAACAAAAGGAACAAAAGCATGGCAAAGATAGCCATATACACAGTATAGAGATTGTCTCTTCCCTTAACCATCCCATCAATGACGAGAGTGGGGGTATACCCTGGGCAAGGCTTCCCTACTTTAAACCAAAATGTTAGCCCAGGTCGCTTGAATAGCAGCTGCCTCCTTCTGCTATCTGGCAGTCGTAGTATAAAACGACAGACAGACAGGCATACATACATATGACGAATAGAAAATGCATAGTGCCAAAAGATAACTATCGTCCTTCTCAAGCCAGAAGGTATTATCCGCCCTTCTTTATTCTTTGTTGTCATACTACCTTCTGGCTGTCATACGCACGAGAAGAATGATAGTACCTTCTGGTTTTTAGCACCACGGCAGATACCCTTACCCCACACTCGTTGTTCGACTTTGTCCATGAGAATTCGCAGATCTGAAGAAGACACACACAAACACAAAGCAAAATTGTCTCAGTTCAGTTTTGCATTGCAGATCGTTTAATTAATTTGATATGATCAAGTTTCGAATGTTAGCGTTCTCTTTTTTTTCCACCTCCCTTTTCTACTTTTCTGTTTCCCTATTCTTACCCCTCTCTCTCTCTCTCTCTCTCTCTCTCTCTCTCTCCAATAGGTCAGTGGCCTTTGCAATTTAAAACCCACATCACGTGTCAAGACCATGTTTTGTTACGTATTTTCCCTCTTATAGCTGAGGTTCGTGACGTGGGGGGTCTTTAAAAACATAGTTCAGATTCAAATTATTCAATTGTTCTCTCGGTCACATGCACACACAAACACACATACATACACATAGACACGCGCGCGCACACATACATACATACACATACACACGCGTGCGCACACGCACGTATGCACAGAGAGAGAGAGAGAGAATACTTGAAAACTTGAAAACTTAAACTTTATTTTCCAAGGATATAGATTTTAGGCAATGCCTATTCTTCCAATCTGTCCCACACATAGAGAGAGAGAGAGAGAGAAACCCAGAGAGAGAGAGAGAGAGAGAGAGTTGTACATCAATGAGAGAGTAGAGACTATTAGAGAGAGAGAGACCTATACACTTTAAGCGAGAGAGAGTAGGTTCTGGTGAGATTCTTGATAGAGGAGAGAGAGAGAGAGAGAGATTCTGTTTTTGTTTGTGGCTCAGACAGACAGAGAGACACTTTGACAGACAGACAGTCTGTCGGTCAGACAGACAGACAGAGAATTGTCGCACAGAGACAGGGAGAGAGAGAGAGACTTCAACACAGGGTCTGGTACGTGGACTCTTCAAGATTCCCCCTTCCACCATAGCATCGCAGGCCTTGGACATCTGAAACCCAGACAGCAGCATTTTACCTTTTTGTGTATGTCAGTTGTACATCAATGTACCAATGCACTCTAGTATATTAGACTATTAGAATTTTATCGCTGTTTGCATGTACCTTTAATGCGTGTTCTTGTCTTAGTAGGTTCTGGTGTAATGCATTCTTGATATAGGAGATGTGTTAACGTATTATGGTGCATAATAATATTCTGTTTTCAACATGTACTTATAAAGTTTGTATGTGCTTTATTGTCTTAGTATGTTTTCATACCCCCACCCCTCCCCCTCCTCCTGTGTGCGTGTGCGTGTGTGTGCGAGCATCTTCTGTGTAGCTGTTAAGCTATCATTTAGTTATAGCTAGATAAAGCTTTTCATGCTGTGTGTTCTACTTCGCTTGACCGTTTTACCTTTGTACATGATGTAGTAGGCCCTAATTGTATGCAATTTCATTAACCCCTTGACTGCCAGAGAAAATCAAAGAAAAAAAATCAATGTACAAATCATGACATGAAAAAGACAACTGATAGAGCCAATCTGGCAAAATGGTCTGGGGATATAACTCTCTTGACTGTGTTAGAGCAAAAGCAAGCATATTAGGGTTATTCCTCTTCATCTGATGATGTCATCAGTGATGTTATCAGGTCAGTACGTGATACGTTGGTGGCAGTCAAGGGGTTAATCAAAATTAAATGTAATAATCACGCTCTCCCTGTTGAAACAGACCGTAAAACTGGTATCCCAAGATCAGAAAGCAGCTGTAGAAAATGCAGTAGTCTTTAGAGATACTTTAGGTGATGAGTATCATTTTAGTATGGAGTGTTCATATGTTTTCCGATTTACGAAAGCAAAATTTCCCTAACAGATTACTTTATCCCAGATCTGTCTTTTCTTTGTGTAATTTATTTTCTGCTAAAAACGAGATTTTACTAAAATAATGCACATTCATTAAAGCATGCCATGTTGTGTAGGTTTGAATATTATGATTGTTTAAAGTTGAAGTTTAATTAAATCCTCCCTGCCCTAATAGGGGTGAAAGGATAATAAAATATTGAAATCTTGAATCTTGTGTGTGTGTGTGTGTGTGTGTGTGTGTGTGTGTGTGTGTGTGTGTGTGTGTGTGTGTGTGTGTGTGTGCGTGTGTGCGTGCGTGTGCGTGCGTGTGTGTGCGCGCGTGTGCGCGCCTGTGCCTGTGTGTGTGTGTGCGCGTGTGTGTGCGCGTGTTTATGTTTGTGTGTGTGCGTGCGCATGGTCAATCTATCTCACGTCTATCTCAATCTATCTCACGTCAATGGAGTCAAACTGGGCGTGTCCTCCGCGTTGATTGATGTAGTCGATCAATTTCTGGGCGTGTTCTCTCTCCTCTGCAGACGCCTTGGAGAAGAACTTCTGGAAGCCTGGCAGGGCCACGTCAGCACGACCGAAAAATGAGGCCTGTGCATGCGGTGATGATAACCATCGTCATCGTTGTCATCTTCGTCATTATCATCGTGTCGTCGTCTTCATCGTCGTCGTCGCTGTTGTTGTCGTGGTCATCATTATCATCTTCATCATCAGTACCGTCATTATTGTCATCGTCATCGACATTGTCGTTTTGTATCATCATCATCATCATCATCATCATCATCGTCGTCGTCGTCGTCGTCGTCGTCATTGTAGTCGTCGTGGTCGTGATAATCCTCCTCATCATCATCCTCGTCGTCGTTGTCGTCATCATTGTCGTTGTCATCATCATCATATTCTTCAGCACCTTCTTCTTCATCTTCATCATCATTATAATCATTGTAGAGAATAGCAATGGCAAAAATACGAATGATCCTTACCAAAATATCACATCATGTCCTCTGCTTTTGATCTCGATATGTATTAAGTCCAACAGACAAAATCAGTGCTTCCACGACATGCTCGCACCGTTTCAATCATCATCAACAACATCAACGACGACAACAACATATCATACAAATGTTTACAAAATACGTTGCATGCATTAAAATAAAGGACCACTGTCTGGTTTTGCTTCATGTTCTTTATAAAGGCACGTTGAAGCGGCGTTGAATTTTGCAGAGAGAGTAGTCAAAATCAAACATACTCTACTATCTCGTTAAGAGAACTTACAGTGTGGTCTTATACAAGCACAGTACAAACAAGGAAACACATATTCACGCGTAAAAAAAGAAAAGAAAAGAAAACTAAGGGAAAGAACGGACAGCCAATCATCCTTCACAAAAAGTTGAACATGATAAGTCGATGCAAGCACCTTTACCAACACGTTGAGAACCGACCTCTACCTCCCCCCCCCCCCCCCCCCCCCCCCCCCCATTACTATCTGTCCTTGCGTTCTGTTGTCCTTCCCTCCCTACTTCACTCAATATAAGAGTCAGTATAGCAGAGTTCTCAACTGCATGGAAAAACTCAAACATACTAGTTTATTCTTGGAGGGAGGGGGGGGGGGGGGGGGGGGATCTAATAAAAATAATACAAATCATGCTACGCAAAAATCAATGTACAATGGCGATTTGCTTTTCCTTCCCTTTCCCAACATTTCATGCGCCCCCCTACACACACACGCTCTCGCTCTCGCTCTCTCTCTCTATCTCTATCTCTCTCTCAGACACACACACACACACACACACACACACACACACACACACACACACACACACACACACACACACACACACACACACACACACACACACACACACACACACACACACATAAACACATACAAACAGATGTGTTTGTCTGTTAAGGGTAGCTTACGTAGGCAACAGATCTGTTTTCACAGGTGGAGATAATAAAACAAATACTCACATACGACTGGTACACAAAACTGGCGGTAAGCTCGTACTGAATCTGCGTGACCAGCGCATCGTTTATGCTGGAGTCATAGTTCTGAAGAACTTCCTTCACAAAACGGGAATCTGTGGACAAACGAGCACATCAGTGAGAACGTATTGGGTAATATGCATACAATTCTTATTACAATGAATACGTTGAATTAAACACAGAGCTGGGTAATTGCATACAATTCGTATTACAATGAATACGTTGAATTACAGACATAGCAGGGTATTATGCATACAATTCTTATTACAATGAATACATTAAATTAAGCCCTAGCTGGGTAATATGCATACAATTCTTATTACAATGAATACGTTGAATTAAACACAGAGATGGGTAATTGCATACAATTCGTATTACAATGAATACGTTGAATTACAGAAATAGCAGGGTATTATGCATACAATTCTTATTACAATGAATACATTAAATTAAGCCCTAGCTGGGTAATATGCATACAATTCGTATTACAATGAATACGTTGAATTAAACACAGAGCTGGGTAATATGCATACAATTCGTATTACAATGAATACGTTGAATTAAGGTATCGCTGGGTAATATGCATACATTAAATTAAGGACACACCTGGGTAATATGTATACAATCCTTATTACAATGAATACATTAAATTAAATAAATACCTGGGTAATATGCATACAACTCTTATTACAACGAATACGTTAAATTAAGGTATCGCTGGGTAATATGCATACAATTCTTAATACAACGAATACATTAAATTAAGGACATAGCAGGGAAATATGCATACAATTCTTATTACAACGAATACATTAAATTAAGGTATCGCTGGGTAATATGCATACAATTCTTATTACAATGAATACGTTGAATTAAGGCCTAGCTGGGCGACATGTACACACTTCTTATTACAATGAATACATTGAATTAAGGAAATACCTGAGTAATGTGCATACAATTCTTATTACAATGAACACATTGAATTAAAGACACATAAGCTCTACAAGACAGTGTTCTTTTCCCCACAACATTGAGATATTTATTGGTCCTGTTAAACAATCCGAACTAATTTGTTTTTAATTTTTCTCTGCAAACACTCTCTCTCTCTCTCTCTCTCTCTCTCTCTCTCTCTCTCTCTCTCTCTCTCTCTCTCTCTCTCATCAATTTATGCCCGCATCCATATATACATACCTGCAGAAACCGACACAAAGGTAACCACACAGAAAAATAAAATTTGTGAAATAAACTTCATGGTTTTTGTCTCCCCTCTTTTTGACACCAATATAACAACGAACTTATCCCAGACACTAATGTTAAACCACAAACGAGCTAAAATATCGTTCGCATCCGTTCGTATCATGAAAATAATTATCAACGCTCAAAGTATCTGCCAAAGTCAGAGACCTTTGGTCCAAGAATCCAAGGGGCCTTTGCAAGGGACCAACACAATTATTTCGTATCACCCGGTGGGATTGGTTGAGGTTATCAGGTGTTGATTTGGTACTGTGTCGATTGTATGTATGTAAGATAACAGAGAGTGAAGCCAAAAAGAGACTGATCCACACCTCCAACTGCAGTAGTGCGACTATCCAAGTGTGACGACATTTGTGCAGCATGATTGTGATCAAATGTATATTATTGTTTAAATGGATCTAATGAAATCTGACTAATTTCGTTCACTGTAGGGTCAAGACGGGGTAAAAAGCCCAATGAGCGGGTAAGAACCCCATGCCAATTATCTCATGAAATGAAGCAATTTTCAGTCCAATTTTGCCCATGAGACGAGCGTTATTGTTTAGCTTTCAGTTCATGGGCAAATTTGACTGAAATTTGTTTCAGTTCATGAGATAATTGGCATGGGCTTCTTACCCGCCCATGGGCTTTTTACCCCGTCTTACTTTATTCATCTATACCCCAATGCACGAATCGGGTGAAATATTTGATACAGAGATACACATATTTAATGAGATTCGTGCACAGGGATCTACAACTATACTGACAGAAACGAGTACGATTTCACCAGATTCATTTAGCCAGTAGTATTGCATCAGATTCGTTCCTCTTTCATAATAGTGGTAGCGCGGCTCACAGGTAACGCGTTCGCCTCGTAAGCAACAAACCCGGGATCGTTCCTGGACGCAGCGGAGTTTTTTCCCGCTCACTTTCCACTAGACCTTATGGTCTGAACGCTAAGTCTTTCGGATGTGACAAACGCAAACGTAACAAACGTTAAAGGGGCACCCTGACGGATTAGTTTTTTGCAAGAAACACGTCAAGATCACCAGGAAAACACCCTTTACAGAGATCGCAACACTCACTTTGAACTGGTTTCCTAAAAATCAAACCGTCAAATCGGCGATTCCTCCTTGGCGGAGGTGCTGGAAGTCAAATTCTTTCAGTGAAAGAGAGAGCATGTGCCTTCTAATGGCTGCCTGAGTTTAAACCAAACCGTTTGCACGACATTTTCACAGTACAAGCCTTTTTATATAAAAAACATTATACAGTTTACCTAAAGGAGTTTCGCTCACAACAAAGGAAATAGCTCCAATGTTTTTTTTGCTGCACTACAAAAAAGAAAAAGCTTCAACCACAATGATTGGCCTCCACGAACCCCATCCAAAATGGCTACTCTCTCCAGTATCTCCGCGAAGGAGGAATCGCCGTTTTGACGGTTTGATTTATCGGAAACCAGAGCAAAGTGAGTGTTCCGATCCTTGAAAAGGCTGTCTTTCCTTTCTGGTGATCTCGACGTGTCTCTTGCAAAAAAACTCATCCGTCATGGTGCCCTTTAAAGAATCCAGTGGCAACTCATCAGTCACACAAAATCCGTATGCAAAAAAAAATGGGTAGCGCAGCACTAGCTTCGACGCGCTCTCCAGGTGGGAGCAAACTGAATTTCACACAGACACGAGTCTGTGACTATAAGAGTAATACCAATACCAATTCTCACAAAATGAGTTGGATAGTCGTTCGACTGCAGCTGGACGTGTGGATCAGCCCTTTTAGGGTCCCAACGTCAATGTACCGAATGACATGGACAGAAGCTGAGCCATCACTTTAAGCTGATGGGTACATGAGGACAGAAAGTGAAGTGGATTGTCAACAGCTTAACCCTTTCAGCGTCAGCCATTTTTCAATAAGAAAAAAAAAACAGCTGTCAGAAGAAGAAGAAGAAGAAGAAGAAGCTATCAAGCTTAGGCCTGCCTGACTGGTACAGCATCTGCAATACTGGGAATTCAGATTAGGTTAGGTTAGGTTAGGTACATTATAGTCACAGAGGCGTCTCGGTGAAATTCGGGTTGCTCCCACCTGTAGAGCGCGTCGCAGCCAGAGGCGCGCCACCCATTTATTTATTTTGTGCATGCGATTTTTGTTTGACTGATGAGGAAGGAAGGGAGGGGGGTTAATTTTGACCAAATGACAACTTTTTCGTTGCCACTGGGTTTAACGTGTGCTAAGTGCATGAGCACACGGGACCTCGGTTTATCGTCTCATCCGAAAGACTCCACGTTCAGACCGCAAGGCCTAGTGCAAAGTGAGAGGAAAAATCCCCTGTATCCAGGTTCGAACTCGGGTTTACTTGACACGAAGCGAACACGCTACCACTGTGCCACTCTACACTCCACTCTACTCTACACATTTCTTCCTGCCTTGTACAAAATAGGGCATTTTCTCAGCTCACCCTCCAGGAATTGGGAACATTAGATCACTGGACAACAGACCTTGAATATATGCCTTTTGGGGAGACATAAGGCCTATCAAAATAATCAGTCATGGCAGCGGGTTAAGGATAAATTGGAGATCAAAACCACAATCCACATACGATAAAATTATTATAATAAGTGTAGCCTATTCCATGCCACTGCAGTTACGTCATAATGTTGATAATTTTTAATAAATGATGTCTATCAAAAAAGAAAAGATGCTTGGCCTACTGATCGAGTTCACGTGAAAGCAGATTAGCGAAACTCTTGCTATAGTCCATCCCCCCCCCCCCCCCCCCCCAAGCTATCTAGACTTATTTTCATAAAACTGGAAGAAGCAGACTTTGAGATTGAGGGTCGTAGACATGAGGAGGGTGACTAACGTGCAAGATTGCCGAAACACTTATGCATAATCATAAAAGGCTTTTTTTTTTTAATCCAGTGTTTTTTGCCTGCAGCTTGAGGAAATCGAGCCTTCATATAAAAAAAAAAACTGCTTGCACGCACACGCACGCGCCCCCATGCGTACGCTCGCACGCGCACACCCATGCTCACTCGTACACGCACAAGCACACCCATTTTTACGCCCACGCGTGCGTACATCCGCACACCCATGTGCACGCCCACGAGCGCACGTGCGCACACGTACACACGTGCGCACACACACACGCACCCGTGCAAACCTTCTTTATTATTTATCCGCGGCCACAATTATCATTTTTCGCAAAACACGCGCCTATTTTATAATTCATCCACAATTACCATTTTATTCCTAACAATAAACTGTTTGACAGCGATTTAATGCTCCCCCAAAATAGATGATTTTGACCAAAAAACAGATGCTTGTGGCAAAAGAAAAGACCATCTAACCCTAACCCTAACCACAGAAAGAACCAAGAAATAGAGCAGGAGGGTGTAAATCTACATATTTGCCGAGAAATCAATGTACAAAGCCATGCACTTATACTTTTTTTTTTGCTGGAACCATTCCTTTTTGGGGTTGGTAAATTTTAAGTCTAAACTGTTTTAACACTCTGGAGGAACCCCCCACCCCCACCCCACTTTCTCAACAGAATGATCCACCCATGGTTGTGCACTTTGTTCAGTAGGCCTATGCCATACACAATTGATGATAAAAACAACAATCACAATGATAGGCCTATCATAACGTCCTTTGCTAGCGACCATTCACTCTTAAAAGGGCCAGCCACACCTCTAAAATCGCACGACTGTACGATACGATTCGATCACGTGGTCTCCAAGAACAAATGTAGTTGGCGCTTCGAGATCACGTGATCGAATCGTATCGTACAGTCGTGCGATTTTAGCTGACGTGTGGCTGGCCCGCTACTTGCTATTTTTCGCTCCTTCTACATGGCAACACAGTGACATGAACTCATTATTATCATTAAGCTATTACTGTGTTGCCATGAGGAAAGGGCGAAAACATAGCAACGTGTAGTTTGACCATACAGATTGTGATCAAAATGATGAGCTAGCTATATAGGGCTATATTATGCTCTTAACATTAGACCGATAGGATTTTGGTAGATATTTGGTCCTTTGATATCTTTGTGAGCTGAACTTTCATTTTAATCTAAGCTGTGTGTGTGTGTGTGTGTGTGTGTGTGTGTGTGTGTGTGTGTGTGTGTAATGTGCAATTGCATATGCGTTCGTGTGCATGCGTGTGTGTGTGTGTGTGTGTGTGTGTGTGTGTGTGTGTGTGTGCATGTGTGTGTGTGTGTGTGTGTGTATGTGTGTGTGTATGTGTGTGTGTGTGTGTGTGCGTGTGCGTGTGCGTGTGTGTGTGTGTGTGTGTGTGTGTGTGTGTGTGTGCGTGAGTGTGTGTGTGTGTGTATGTGTGTGTGTGTGTGTGATTCATTTAACGTCTATACACTCATCGTGATACTAGACGGGAACAAATGTGTTCATACAGGGAGTGAGTGCATGTGTATAAGTGTATGCATGCATGTACGTGCATGCATGCATGTATGTATAAGTATATAATGCATGTGTACAAACGCGCATTTGGAATGCATGGCGTTAATCAGATAAGACTACACTATGTGAAGTAATACATTTTTCATACCTATTTACATCCCTTTGGATACTATTTCAGTTGCCGGCCCTCTCTGGTCGTGTCGCTTATTTTTTCATATTTTTAATTTTGGAACATTCTTATGTTCACACTTTTACTAAAGATTTTTATCATTTCTAATTTACTGGGTTTTTTTTTAGCCTTTTACCAATATACAGGAAGAGACATTCCATTTGTGGAACAATCTTCTTGTTGAGGGGAGAGTAGTTCCATCTTGGTAGTTTAAGACCCAATCCAGTGCCGAGCTGATGAGACTCCCTAGAGTCGAAACAGCTGTCCTCGGCTGGGTTCTGCCATTGCCTCCCTAATAAGGAGGAAAAAGTACGCTAGCACTCTTTATGTTTTTTAGAACATAGTTCAAGATACCAAGTTAGCATATAACTGGCTTTTGGTTTTAATGTTCGTTTCAAAGACATAGGGACAAAAAAGTTTTAAACAATTTTCCTATTATTGCATTTCAAATGCTCTAACTTTGAGTCCTGTAGGCTTGAGGAACGTTGCCAGCAGTAAACTGAATTTTTGTATACCTATTTACATCCCTTTGGATACTATTTCAGTTGCCGGCCCTCTCTGGTCGTGTCGCTTAGTTTTTCATATTTTTAGTTTTGGAACATTCTTATGCTCACACTTTTACTTAAGATTGTTATCATTTCTAATTTACTTAGCATTTACTTAGTGCTGGTTTGGTGTTTTTTTAGCCATTTACCAATATACAGGAAGAGACATTCCATTTGTGGAACAAACTTCTTGTTGAGGGGAGAGTAGTTCCATCTTGGTAGTTTAAGAACCCATCCAGTGCCGAGCTGATGAGACTCCCTAGAGTCGAAACAGCTGTCCTCAGAGCGTAACGGTTATTAAAAGAGGGAATACTCTCTATTTAAACGTCTCGAGGGCATACACATCCATATTCTGTGGTTGCAACAGTCTTGCACACTGAGTAACGGTCGTTACACAGAGCATAACGGTTGTACAACAGGGAATACTCTCTGTTTGCACGTCTCGAGGGAATACACATCCATATTGTGTGGTTGCAACAGTCTTGCACACCGAGTAACGGTCGTTACTCAGAGCGTAACGGTTATTAGAAGAGGATATACTCTCTATTTAAGCGTTTCGAGGGCTTACATATTCATATTCTGTAGTTGCAACAGTCTTTGTACACTGAGTAACGGTCGTTACACAGCGCGTAACGGTTGTTACAAGAGGGAATATTATCTATTCAAAGGTTTTGATGGTTTACACATCCATATTCTGTGATTGCAAAAGTCTTGCACACTGAGTAACGGTCGTTACATAGAGCGTAACGGTTGTTACAAAGAGGAAATACTCTGTATTTAAACGTCTCGAGGGCATACACATCCATATTCTGTGGTTGCAACAGTCTTGCACACTGAGTAACGGTCGTTACATCCATATTCTGTGGTTGTACGTCTTGCACACTGAGTAACAGTCGTTACAAAGAGCATAACGGTTGTCATAAGAGGGAATACTCTATTTAAACGTCTCGAGGGCATACCCATCCTTATTCCGTGGTTGCAACAGTCTTGCACACTGAGTAACGATCGTTACACAGACCGTAACGATTGTTACACGAGATAATAATCTCTATTTAAACGTCTTGAGGGCATACACATCCATATGCTTTGGTTGCAACAGTCTTGCACACTGAATAACGGTTGTTACACAGAGCGTAACGGTTGTTACAAGAGCGAATACTCTCTATGTTAACGTTTTGAGGGCATACACATCCATATTCTGTGGTTGCAACAGTTTGCACACTGAGTAACGGTTGTTACACAGACCGTAACGGTTGTTACAAGAGAGAATAATATCTATTTAAACGTCTCGACGGCATACACATCCATATTCTGTGGTTGCAACAGTCTTGCACACTGAGTAACGGTCGTTACACAGAGCGTAACGGTTGTTACAAGAGGGAATACCCTCTATTCAAACGTCTCGAGGACATACTCATCCATATTCTTTGGATGCAATAGTCTTGCACATTGAGTAACGGTCATTACACAGAGCGCAACGGTTGTTAAAAGATGGAATACTCTATTTAAACGTCTCGAGGGCATACAAATCCATATTGTGTGAATGCAACAGTCTTGAACACTGAGTAACGGTCCTTAAACAGAGCGCAACGGTTGTTACAAGGGGAATTAGTCTCTATTTAAAAGTCTGGAGGACATACACATCCATATTGTGTGGTTGCAACAGTCTTGCACACTGAGTAACTGTTGTTACACAGAGCGTAACGGTTGTTGCAAGAGCGAATACACTATTTAAACGTTTCGAGAGCATACAAATCCATATTAGGTGGTTGCAACAGTCTTGCACACTGAGTAACGGTCATTACACAGAGCGTAACGGTCGTTACAAGAGGGAATATTCTCTATTTAAACGTCTCGCGGGCATACCCACACATATTTAGTGGTTGCCACAGTCTTGCAAACTGGGTAACTGTCGTTACACAGAGCGTAACGGTTGTTAAAAGAGGGAATACTCTCTTCTATTTAAACGTATCGAGGGCATACACATCCATATTATGTGGCTGCAACAGTCTTACACACTGAGTAACGGTAGTTACATAGACCGTAACGGTTGTTATAAGAGGGAATTCTCTCTATTTAAACGTCTCGAGGGCATACCCATCCATATTCCGTGGTTGCAACAGTTTTGCACACTGAGTAACGGTCATTACACAGAGCGTAACAGTCGTTACAAGAGGGAATATTCTTTATTTAAACGTCTCGCAGGCATACCCACACATATTTAGTGGTTGCAACAGTCTTGCAATCTGAGTAACGGTCGTTACACAGAGCGTATCGGTTGTTACAAGAAGGAATACTCTCTATTTCAACGTCTGGAGGGCATACACATCCATATTCGGTGGTTGCAACAGTCTTATTCACTGAGTAACGGTCGTTACACAGAGCGTAACGGTTCTTACAAGGGGGAATAATCTATTTAAACGTCTCGAGAGCATACCCATCCATATTCCGTGGTTGCAACAGTCTTGCACATTGAGCAACGTTCGGTACACAGTCCGTAACGATTGCTATAATATATAATAATCTCTATTTAAACGTTTCGAGGGTATTCACATCCATAATCTGTGGTTGTAACAGTCTTGCACACTGAGCAACGGTCGTTACACAGATCGCAACGGTTGGAACAAGAGGAAATACTCCGTTACAAACACAGAATATGGATGTGTATGCCCTCGAGACGTTTAAATAGAGAGTATTCCCTCGTGTAACAACCTCTACGCTCTGTGTGACGACCGTTATTCAGTGTGCAAGACTGTTACAACCACAGAATATGGATGTGTATACCCTCGAGATGTTTAAATACAAAGTATTCCCTCTTGTAACGACCGTTACGCTCTGTGTAGCTACCGTTACTCACTGTGCAATACTGTTGCAACCACGGAATATGGATGTGTATGCCCGCGATACGCTTAAATAAAAATATTCCCTCTTGTAACGACCGTTACGCTCTGTGTAACGACCGTTACTCAGTGTGCAAAACTGTTGCAACCACGGAATATGGATGGGTATGCCCTCGAGACGCTTATATAGAGATTATTACCTCTTGTAACAACCGTTACGCTCTGTGTAACGACCGTTACTCAGTCTACAAGACTGTTGCAGCCACTAAATATGTGTGGGTATGCCCGCGAGACGTTTTAACAGAGAATATTCCCTCTTGCAACGACCGTTTCGCTCTGTGTAACGACCGTTACTTAATGTGCAAGACTGTCACAACCACAGTATATGGATGTGTATGCCCTCGAGACGTTTAAATAGAGATTATTCCCTCTTATAACAACCGTTACGCTATGTGTAACGACCGTTACTCGGTGTGTAAGACTGTTGCAACCAACGAAGATGGATGTTTATGCCCTCGAGACGTTTAAATAGAGAGTATTCCCTCTTGTAACAACCGTTACGATCTGTGTAACGACCGTTACTCAGTGTGCAAGACTGTTACAACCACAGAATATGGATGTGTATGCACTCGAGACGTTTAAATAGAGTAGTCTCTTGTAACAACCGTTACGCTCTGTGTAGCGACCATTACTCAGTGTGAAATACTGTTGCAATCACTAAATATGTATGGGTATGCCTGCGAGTCGTTTAAATAGAGAGCATTACCTCTTGTAACAACCGTTACACTCTGTGTAACGACCGTTACTCAGATTGCAAGACTGTTGCAACCAATAAATATGTGGGTATGCCCGCGAGACGTTTAAACAGAGAATATTCCCTCTTGTAACGACCGTTACGCTCTGTGTAACGACCGTTCCTCAGTGTGCAAGACTGTTACAACCACAGTATATGGATGTGTATGCCCTCGAGACGTTTAAATAGAGAGTATTCCGTCTTTAAACGACCGTTACGATCTGTGTAACGACCGTTACTCAGTGTGCAATACTGTTGCAACCACGGAATATGGATGGGTATGCCCTCGAGACGCTTATATAGAGATTATTACCTCTAGTAACAACCGTTACGCTCTGTGTAACGACCGTTACTCTGTGTGCAAGACTGTTGCAACCACTAAATATGTGTGGGTATGCCCGCGAGATGTTTAAACAGAGAATATTCCCTCTTGTAACGACCGTTACGCTCTGTGTAACGACCGTTACTCAGTGTGCAAGACTGTTATGACCACTAAATATGTGTGGGTATGCCCGCGATACGTTTACTCAGTGTGCAAGTCTATTTCAACCACAGAATATGGATATGTATGCCCTCGAGACGTTTAAATAGAGATTATTCCCTCTTGTAAGGACCGTTACGCTTTGTGTAACGACCGTTACTCAGTGTGCAATACTATTGCAACCACAGAATATGGATGTGTATGCCCTCGAGACGTTTAAATAGAGATTATTCCCTCTTATAACAACCGTTACGCTCTGTTTAACGACCGTTACTCAGTGTGTAAGACTGTTGCAACCACAGGATATGGATGTGTATGCCCTCGAGACGTTTAAATAGAGAGTATTCCCTCTTGTAACAACCGTTACGCTCTGTGTAACGACCGTTACTCAGTGTGCAATACTGTTGCAACCACAGAATATGGATGTGTATGCCCTCGACACGTTTAAATAGAGAGTATTCCGTCTTTAAACGACCGTTACGCTCTGTGTAACGACCGTTACTCAGTGTGCAATACTGTTGCAACCACGAAATATGGATGGGTATGCCCTCGAGACGCTTATATAGAGATTATTACCTCTTGTAACAACCGTTACGATCTGTGTAACGACCGTTACGATCTGTGTAACGACCGTTACGATCTGTGTAACGACCGTTACTATCTGTGTAACGACCGTTACTATCGGTGTAACGACCGTTACGATCTGTGTAACGACCGTTACGATCTGTGTAACGACCGTTACTCAGTGTGCAAGACTGTTGCAACCACTAAATATGTGTGGGTATGCACGCGAGACGTTTAAACAGAGAATATTCCCTCTTGTAACGACCGTTACGCTCTGTGTAACGACCGTTACTCAGTGTGCAAGACTGTTACAACCACAGTATATGGATGTGTATGCCCTCGAGAAGTTTAAATAGAGATTACTACCTCTTGTAGCAACCGTTACGCTCTGTGTAACGACCGTTACTCAGTGTGCAATACTGTTGCAACCACGTAATATGGATGGGTATGCCCTCGAGACGCATATATAGAGATTATCACCTCTAGTTACAACCGTTACGCTCAGTGTAACGACCGTTACTCAGTTTGCAAGACTGTTGCAAGCACTAAATATGTGTGGGTATGCCCGCGAGACGTTTAAACAGAGAAAATTCACTCTTGTAACGACCGTTACGCTCTGTGTAACGACCGTTACTCAGTGTGCAAGACTGTTATAATAACTAAATATGTGTGAGTATGCCCGCGAGATGTTTAAACAGAAAATATTGCCTCTTGTAACGACCGTTACGCTCTGTGTAACGACCGTTACTCAGTGTGCAAGACTGTCACAACCAAGTATGCAATTCCCTCTTGTGCAAGACCGTTACAACCACAGTATATGGATGTGTATGCCCTCGAGACGTTTAAATAGAGATTATTACCTCTTGTAACAACCGTTACGCTCTGTGTAACGACGGTTACTCAGTGTGCAAGACTGTTGCAACCACTAAATATGTGTGGGTATGCCCGCGAGACGTTTAAACAGAGAATATTCCCTCTTGTAACGACCGTTACGCTCTGTGTAACGACCGTTAATCAGTGTGCAAGACTGTTACAACCACAGTATGTGTATGCCCGCGAGACATTTAAACAGAGAATATTCAGTGTGCAAGACTGTTACAACCACAGTATGTGTATGCCCGCGAGACGTTTAAACAGAGAATATTCCCTCTTGTAACGACCGTTACGCTCTGTGTAATGACCGTTACTCAGTGTGCAAGACTATTACAACCACAGTATGTATATGCCCGCGAGACGTTTAAACAGAGAATATTCAGTGTGCAAGACTGTTACAACCACAGTATGTGTATGCCCGCGAGACGTTTAAACAGAAATATTCCTCTTGTAACGACCGTTACGCTCTGTGTAACGACCTTTACTCAGTGTGCAAGACTGTTACAACCACAGTATGTGTATGCCCGCGAGACGTTTAAACAGAATATTCTCTGTGCAAGACTGTTACAACCACAGTATGTGTATGCCCGCGAGACGTTTAAACAGAGAATATTCAGTGTGCAAGACTGTTACAACCACAGTATGTGTATGCCCGCGAGACGTTTAAACAGAATATTCCATCTTGTAACGACCGTTACGCTCTGTGTAACGACCGTTACTCAGTGTGCAAGACTGTTATAACCACTAAATATGTGTGGGTATGCCTGCGAGACGTTTAAACAAAGAATATTCCCTCTTGTAACGACCGTTACGCTCTGTGTAACGACCGTTACTCAGTGTGCAAGACTGTTACAACCACAGTATATGGATGTGTATGCCCTCGAGACGTTTAAATAGAGATTATTACCTCTTGTAACAACCGTTACGCTCTGTGTAACGACCGTTACTCAGTGTGCAATACTGTTGCAACCACGTAATATGGATGGGTATGCCCTCGAGACGCTTATATAGAGATTATCACCTCTAGTTACAACCGTTACGCTCAGTGTAACGACCGTTACTCAGTTTGCAAGCACTAAATATGTGTGGGTATGCCCGCGAGACGTTTAAACAGAGAAAATTCCCTCTTGTAACGACCGTTACGCTCTGTGTAACGACCGTTACTCAGTGTGCAAGACTGTTATAACAACTAAATATGTGTGAGTATGCCCGCGAGACGTTTAAACAGAAAATATTGCCTCTTGTAACGACCGATACGCTCTGTGTAACGACCGTTACTCAGTGTGCAAGACTGTCACAACCAAGTATGCAATTCCCTCTTGTGCAAGACTGTTACAACCACAGTATATGGATGTGTATGCCCTCGAGACGTTTAAATAGAGATTATTACCTCTTGTAACAACCGTTACGCTCTGTGTAACGACGGTTACTCAGTGTGCAAGACTGTTGCAACCACAGTATATGGATGTGTATGCCCTCGAGACGTTTAAATAGAGATTATTACCTCTTGTAACAACCGTTACGCTCTGTGTAACGACCGTTACTCAGTGTGCAAGACTGTTGCAACCACAGTAAATATGTGTGGGTATGCCCGAGAGACGTTTAAACAGAGAATATTCCCTCTTGTAACGACCGTTACGCTCTGTGTAACGACCGTTACTCAGTGTGCAAGACTGTTACAACCACAGTATGTGTATGCCCGCGAGACATTTAAACAGAGAATATTCAGTGTGCAAGACTGTTACAACCACAGTATGTGTATGCCCGCGAGACGTTTAAACAGAGAATATTCCCTCTTGTAACGACCGTTACGCTCTGTGTAACGACCTTTACTCAGTGTGCAAGACTGTTACAACCACAGTATGTGTATGCCCGCGAGACGTTTAAACAGAGAATATTCAGTGTGCAAGACTGTTACAACCACAGTATGTGTATGCCCGCGAGACGTTTAAACAGAGAATATTCCCTCTTGTAACGACCGTTACGCTCTGTGTAACGACCGTTACTCAGTGTGCAAGACTGTTACAACCACAGTATGTGTATGCCCGCTAGACGTTTAAACAGAGAATATTCTGTGTGCAAGACTGTTACAACCACAGTATGTGTATGCCCGCGAGACGTTTAAACAGAGAATATTCAGTGTGCAAGACTGTTACAACCACAGTATGTGTATGCCCACGAGACGTTTAAACAGAATATTCCCTCTTGTAACGACCGTTACGCTCTGTGTAACGACCGTTACTCAGTGTGCAAGACTGTTATAACCACTAAATATGTGTGGGTATGCCCGCGAGACGTTTAAACAGAGAATATTCCATCTTGTAACGACCGTTACGCTCTGTGTAACGACCGTTACTCAGTGTGCAAGACTGTTACAACCACAGTATATGGATGTGTATGCCCTCGAGACGTTTAAATAGAGATTATTACCTCTTGAAACAACCGTTACGCTCTGTGTAACAACCGTTACTCAGTGTGCAATACTGTTGCAACCACGGAATATGGATGGGTATGCCCTCGAGACGCTTATATAGATATTATTACCTCTAGTAACAACCGTTACGCTCTGTGCAACGACCGTTACTCAGTGTGCAAGACTGTTGCAACCACTAAATATGTGTGGGTATGCCCGCGAGCTGTTTAAACAGAATATACCCTCTCAGTGTGCAAGACTGTCACAACCACAGTATATGGATGTGTATGCCCGCGAGACGTTTAAACAGAGATATTCCCTCTTGTAACGACCGTTACGCTCTGTGTAACGACCGTTACTCAGTGTGCAAGACTGTTACAACCACAGAATATGGATGTGTATGCCCTCGAGACGTTTAAATAGAGATTATTCCCTCTTGTAACAACCGTTACGCTCTGTGTAACAACCGTTACTCAGTGTGCAATACTGTTGCAACCACGGAATATGGATGGGTATGCCCTCGAGACGCTTATATAGATATTATTACCTCTAGTAACAACCGTTACGCTCTGTGCAACGACCGTTACTCAGTGTGCAAGACTGTTGCAACCACTAAATATGTGTGGGTATGCCCGCGAGCTGTTTAAACAGAATATACCCTCTCAGTGTGCAAGACTGTCACAACCACAGTATATGGATGTGTATGCCCGCGAGACGTTTAAACAGAATATTCCCTCTTGTAACGACCGTTACGCTCTGTGTAACGACCGTTACTCAGTGTGCAAGACTGTTACAACCACAGTATATGGATGCGTATGCCCTCGAGACGTTTAAATAGAGATTATTACCTCTTGTAACAACTGTTACGCTCTGTGTAACGACCGTTACTCAGTGTGCAAGACTGTTCTAAACACAACATATGTGTGGGTATGCCCGCGAGACGTTTAAACAGAATATTCCCTCTTGTAACGACCGTTACGCTCTGTGTAACGACCGTTACTCAGTGTGCAAGAGAGTCAGAACCACAGTGTATGGATGTGTATGCCCTCGAGACGTTTAAATAGAGAGTATTCCCTCTTGTGACAACCGTTACGCTCTGTGTAGCGACCGTTACTCAGTGCGCAAGACTGTTGCAACCACTAAATATGTGTGGGTATGCCCGCGAGACGTTTAAACAGAGAATATTCCCTCTTGTAATGACAGATTACTCTCTATTTAAACGTGTCGTAGGCATACACATCCATATTCTGTGGTTGCAACAGTATTCACACTGAATAACGGTTGCTGCACAGTGCGTCACGGTTGTTACAAGAGGGTATACTCTCTATTTAAATGTCTCAAGGGCATACACATCCATATTCGGTGGTTGCAACAGTCTTACACACTGAGTAACGGTCGTTACACATAGCATAACGGTTGTTATAAGAGGGAATAATCTCTAAACGTCTCGAGGGCATACATATCCATATTCTGTGGTTGAAACAGACTTGCACACTGAGTAACGGTCGTTACACAAAGCGTAACGGTCGTTACAAGAGGGAATATTCTGTTAAAACGTCTCGCGGGCATACCCACACATATTTAGTGGTTGCAACATTCTAGCAAACTGAGTAACGGTTGTTACACAGAGCGTAACGTTTGTTAAGAGGTAATAATCTCTATATAAGCGTCTCGAAGGCATACCCATCCATATTCTGTGATTGTAACAGTTTTGCACACTGAGTAACGGTCGTTACAGAGCGTAACGGTCGTTACAGAGCGTAACGGTCGTTAAAAGAGGGAATATTCTCTATTTAAACGTTTCGCGGGCATACACATCCATATTCTGTGGTTGTAACAGTCTTGCACTTTGAATAACGGTCGTTACACAGAGCATAACAGTTGCTATAAGACTGTGGTTGCAACAGTCTTGCACACTGAGGAACGGTCGCTACACAGAGCGTAACGGTCCTTACAAGAGGGAATATTCTGTGTTTAAGCGTCTCGCGGGCATACCCACACATACTTAGTGGTTGTAACTGTCTTGCAAACTGAGTAACGGTCGTTACACAGAGCGTAAAAGTTTTTACGATAGGGAATACTCTCTATTTAAAGGTCTCGAGGGCATACACATCCATAATCTGTGGTTGTAACAATCTTGTACACTGAATAACGGTCGTTACACAGAGCGTAACGGTTGTTACAAGACGGAATACTCTCTATTAAAACGTCTCGAGAGCTTACACATCCATATTCCGTGGATGCAACAGTCTTCCACAGTGAGTAACGGTCGATACACAGAGCGTAACGGTTGTTACAATAGGGAATACTCTATTTAAACGTCTCGAGGGCATATATATCCATATTCTGTGGTTGTAACAGACTTGCACACTGAGCAACGGTCGTTACAGAGCGTAACGGTTATTACAAGAGGGAATAGTCTTTATTTAAACGTCTCGTGGGCATACACATCCATATTCTGTGGTTGCAACAGTATTGCACACTGAGTAACGGTCGTTAAACAGAGCTTAACGGTCGTTACAAGAGCGATTAATCTCTATTTAAACGTCTTGCGTGCATACACATCCATATTCGGTGGGTGTAACAGTCTTGCACACTGAGTAACGGTCGTTACTTAGAGCGTAACGGTTGTTACAAGAGGTAATAATCTCTATATAAGCGTCTCGAGTGCATGCCCATCCATATTCCGTGGTTCCAACAGTCTTGCACACTGAGTAACGGTCGCTACACTGAGCGCAATGGTTATAACAAGAGGGAATACTCTATTTAAACGTCTCGAGGGCATACACCTCCATATTATGTGGTTGCAACAGTATTGCACATTCAATAACGGTCGTTAACAGAGCGTAACGGCTGTTACAAGAGGGAATACTATCTATCTAAACGTCTCGAGGGCATCGTTACACAGAGCGTAACGGTTGCTACAAAACAGAATACTCTCTATTTAAACGTGTCGAGGGCATACACATCCATATTCTGTGGTTGCAACAGTATTGCACACTGAGTAACGGTCGTTACACAGAGCGTAACGGTTGTTACAAATGGTAATAATCTCTATATAAGCGTCTCGAGGGCATACCCATCCATATTCCGTGGTTGCAACAGTCTTGCACCCTGAGAAACGGTCGTTACACAGAGCGTAACGGTCGTTACAAGAGGGAGTACTCTATTTAAACGTCTCGAGGGCATACACATCCATATTCTGTGGTTGTAACAGGCTTGCACACTGAATAACGGTCGTTACACAGAGCGTAACGGTTGTTACAAGAAGGAATACTCTATTTTAAACGTCTCGAGGGCATACACATCCATATTCTGTTGCTGCAACAGCATTGCACACTGAATAAAGGTTGCTACACGGTGCGTAACGGTTGTAACAAGAGGGAATACTCTATTTGAACGTCTCGAGGGCATACACATCCATATTCGGTGGTTGCAACAGTCTTACACACTGAGTAACGGTCGTTACACAGAGCGTAACGTTTGTTATAAGAGGGAATAATGTCTATTTAAACGTGTCGAGGGCATACATATCCATATTCTGTGGTTGTAACAGTCTTGCACACTGAGTAACGGTCGTTACACAAAGCGTAACGGTCGTTACAAGAGGGAATATTCTGTTTTAAACGTCTCGAGGGCATACCCATCCATATTTAGTGTGGTTGCAACAGTCTTGCACACTGAGTAACGGTCGTTACACAGAGCGTAACGGTTGTTACAAGAGGGAATACTCTATTTAAACGTCTCGAGGGCATACACATCCATATTATGTGGTTGCAACAGTCTTGCACACTGAGTAACGGTCGTTACACAGAGCGTAACGGTTGTTACAAGAAGGAAATACTCTACTTAAACGTCTCGAGGGCATACACATCCATATTCGGTGGTTGCAACAGTCTTACACACTGAGTAACGGTCGTTACACATAGCGTAACGGTTGTTATAAGAGGGAATAATCTCTATTTAAACGTCTTGAGGGCATACATATCCATATTCTGTGGTTGAAGCAGACTTGCACACTGAGTAGCGGTCGTTACACAGAGCGTAACAATTACAAGAGGGAATATTCTGTTAAAACGTCTTGCGGGCATACCCACACATATTTAGTGGTTGCAACAGTCTTGCAAACTGAGTATCGGTCGTTACACAGAGCGTAACGATTGTTACAAGAGGTAATAATCTCTATATAGGCGTCTCGAGGGCATACCCATCCATATTCCGTGGTTGCAACAGTCTTGCACACTGAGTAACGGTCGTTACACAGCGTGTAACGGTCTTTACAAGAGGGAGTACTCCTCATTTAAACGTCTCGAGGGCATACAAATCCATATTCTGTGTTTGTAACAGTCTTGCACACTGAATAACGGTCGCTACACAGTGTAACGGTCGTTACAAGAGGGAATACTCTATGTAAACGTCTCGAGGGCATACGCATCCATATTCTGTGTTTGCAATAGTCTTGCACACCCAATAACGGTCGTTACACAGTGTAACGGTTGTCACAACCGGGATTACTCTATTTAAACGTCTCGAGGGCATACACATCCATATTCTGTGGTTGTAACAGTCTTGCACACTGAATAACGGTCGTTACACAGAGCGTAACGGTTGTTATAAGACTATGGCTGCAACAGTCTTGCACACTGAGTAACGGTCGCTACACAGAGCGTAACGGTCCTTACAAGAGGGAATATTCTGTGTTTAAGCGTCTCGCAGGCATACCCACAAATGTTTAGTGGTTGCAACTGTCTTGCAACCTCAGTAACGGTCGTTACACAGAGCGTAACGGTTGTTACAATACGGAATACTCTATCTAAACAACTCGAGGGCATACACATCCATATTCTGTGGTTGTAACAGTCTTGCACACTGAATTAAGGTCGTTACAGAGCGTAGCGGTTGTTACAAGACGAAATACTCTGTATTAAAACGTCTCGAGAGCATACACATCCATATTCCGTGGTTGCATCAGTCTTGCACAATGAGTAACGGTCGATACACAGAGCGTAACGGTTGTTACAATAGGGAATACTCTATTTAAACGTCTCGAGAGCATACACATCCATATTCTGTGGTTGTAACAGTCTTGCACACTGAATAACGGTCGTTACACAGAGCGTAACGGTTGTTACAAGACGGAATACACTATTTAAACGTCTCGATGGCATACACATCCACATTCTGTGGTTGTAACAGTATTGCGCACTGAGTAACGGTCGTTACACAAAGTGTAATTTTCGTTACAAGAGGGAATATTCTGTTTAAACGTCTCAAGGGCATACCCAGAAAATAGTTAGTGGTTGCAACAGTCTTGCCAACTGAGTAACGGTCGTTACACAGAGCGTAACGGTTGTTACAAGAGGTAATAATCTCTTTAAACGTCTCGCGGGCATACCCATACATATTTAGTGGTTGCAACAGTATTGCACACTGAGTAACGGTTGTTACACAGAGCGTAACGGTCGTTACAAGAGCGAATACTCTAAACGTCGCGAGGGCATATACATCCATTTTCTGTGGTTGTAACAGTCTTGCACAATGAGTAAAGGTCGTTACACAGAGCGTAACGGTCGTTACAAGAGAGAATACTCTATTTAAACGTCTCGAGGGCGTAAACATCCATATTCGGTTGTTGCAACAGTCTTACATACTGAGTAACGGTCGCTACACAGAGCGTAACGGTTGTTATAAGAGGAAATAATCTCTATTTAAACGTTTCAAGGGCATACATGTCCATATTCTGTGGTTGAAACAGATTTGCACACTGAGTATCGGTCGTTACACAGAGCGTAACGGTCGTTACAAGAGGGAATATTCTCTGTTAAAACGTCTCGCGGGCATACCCACACATATTTAGTGGTTGCAACAGTCTTGCACACTGAGTAACGATTGCTACACAGAGCGTAACGTTCGTCACAAGAGGGAATATTCTCTGTTTAAACGTCTCGCGGGCATACCCACATATTTAGTGGTTGCAACAGTCTTGCAAACTGAGTAACGGTCGTTACACAGAGCGAATACTCTATTTAAACGTTTCGAGGGCATACACATCCATATTTTGTGGTTGCAAGTCTTGCACACTGAGTAACGGTCGTTACACAGAGCGTAACGGTTGTTATAAGAGGGAATACTCTCTATTTAAACGTCTCGAGGGCATACACATCCATATTCCGTGGCTGCAACAGTCACACACTGTGTAACGGTCGTTACACAGAGCGTAACGGTTGTTACCAGAGGGAATACTCTATTTAAATCACCGCGCAATTAAACAAATAATGACAGGCAATAAACCGTTATCAATCCAGTTCGCATTTCAAAGCCCCTGTAAAAACACCAAAATATCAGAAAACACGATATTACTTGAACAAAACATCAAGTTACCTGCGAAGGCAGCATTCAGAGAATTCGGCGCACTCTCCACAAATAAAGAAGTGGAACCTATTAGTTAATATTATAATTAATAAATACAGCGACACCATGATTGTAAAACAATGAGCAATATTTCGGTATATTTTAAGACCGTTTATGAGCTCAAACGATGGCCCAGTGACAAAAACTTTCCATGTCATCAAAATAAAATAAGGATTAAGACTCGAAGGAAAACAAATCACACAGAGACAAAGCGTAACGTATTGCACGTGGGGAGCAGACTTGATTTTAAATGCAAGTAGAAAAAAAAGCGTGTATGTGCGATCAATTATGCAGCCACTCACGCTGCTGCGACCACTGTTGTGAAAAATTGATGCGTTTTCATTTTGCTGCAGATCTGAGTCTGTTTCTTTTTCTTGCTTTTCTGTTGATGCACATCGGTTTATATCTTGATAGGATAAAAGCAATATCTAACTCCAAAATCCTAATAACTGATAATGTACGATCATGAGAGAATCTGTGATCAGGATCTTTACAACACGAGCAAGCACATTTTCAGCTACGTTCTTTGATCAGTGTCCAATACAATTCATAGTGTGCCGCTGTAGCCATGTCAGTCTTTAACCCTTTCACCGCCAAAGTCGCATTTTAGCACCACAATGATTTAACACCTATGTCACTAAAAGGCATCAAAATGGGGTCTATTATCCAAAGACCCTATTGCCTTAGTTTTGGGAAGTAATGATAGACCTTATTTTAGATATGTCACAGAAGAATCCCCAATACTGCAGACGGATTTTTATTCTCTACCCAGGTAAATTTAATGGACACTTTTGGCTGAAATATGGCTGGCGGTGAAAGGGTTAAACTCTTTTGACCAAGCTTTACAAACTCAGATTTCATTTCTAAAAAGAAATACCCTAAAAGTATAAAACTGTACGCATGAAGTATTCAGATTCTAACAATGGTAAGCAAAATCGTAAAATAAAATGGTTTAGATCAATAATGCACACTATAATTTAAAGTTTTGTTTCACAATTACTGTTCTGGCATAAATTGATGATTATAAAATAGTGTTTCCATCAATGGGTCTCAACCGTACATTCAGAGCCCATCCATCCATTCGACGTGCAATCAAAATACGCAGCATAAAATGATAAACCAAGCATCAGCGCACCAAAAAAAGGGCTTTTTTCTATCAAATTGTAAATATCAAAATAACCCCGCATTTGTCTATCAAAAGAATCAAAACAGACATTGAATGAATAGAAAGTTGGTGAAGACGAGTTCATAAACAGCTTCAAAATACAAAGGAAAAATAGGGGGGGGGGTAAAAATACAAAGGAAAAATAGGGGGGGGATAAAAATACAAAGGAAAAATAGGGGGGGGGGTAAAAATACAAAGGAAAAATAGGGGGGGGGGTAAAAATACAAAGGAAAAATAGGGGGGGGGGTAAAAATACAAAGGAAAAATAGGGGGGGGGGTAAAAATACAAAGGAAAAATAGGGGGGGGGGTAAAAATACAAAGGAAAAATAGGGGGGGGGGTAAAAATACAAAGGAAAAATAGGGGGGGGGGTAAAAATACAAAGGAAAAATAGGGGGGGGATAAAAATACAAAGGAAAAATAGGGGGGGGGGTAAAAATACAAAGGAAAAATAGGGGGGGTAAAAATACAAAGGAAAAATAGGGGGGGGGGTAAAAATACAAAGGAAAAATAGGGGGGGGGGTAAAAATACAAAGGAAAAATAGGGGGGGGGGTAAAAATACAAAGGAAAAATAGGGGGGGGGGTAAAAATACAAAGGAAAAATAGGGGGGGGGGTAAAAATACAAAGGAAAAATAGGGGGGGGGGTAAAAATACAAAGGAAAAATAGGGGGGGGGGTAAAAATACAAAGGAAAAATAGGGGGGGGGGTAAAAATACAAAGGAAAAATAGGGGGGGGGGTAAAAATACAAAGGAAAAATAGGGGGGGGGGTAAAAATACAAAGGAAAACAAAAAATGAAAAGAAAACAAATCACATTTGACCTACAAAAAAGGGCACCCACTAACACTCAACAGAGTCAAATAAGGCAGTCAATAGGGCATTTGCCACGAGTGTTCGTTCTCTATACTAGACTGCTAATTTGCCCGCGCAAACTTTCTGTTTGCTTCAGAAATATGTGTGGATGGCTTTTCGTCTTGTGCTCAACCGTCCACTTAAGACTTTACTTGAAGCTATCATTTATTAAAAGGTACAACAAAGGTTATCAAGCGAAACGTCAATCATCAACATGTAGCATGGATTCACTTCGTAATAATGAATACAATCAACCGAGTCCTGTAAATACTGGTAGTGATTGCGAAAAGGCCTATGCAATATGTGTCAAGGCCTACTGGCAATCGGGACATTAATCTCATCCTAAGCGAATATTCCACCCTCAGTCCGTCAGATATCCTCTTTATAATACCAACATTTAACATGTAATATCCATGATAAAACGCACAGAGAGGATAGAAGGGGGTTGGGCATCTTATCAGCCTTTTCAGTTAAATTCAACAGGGAAAAAAGCACACAAAACAAGAACTTTGGCATTCAAACGAAAGGGCCGATGGTATCCTTAAACGTTTCACCCTTGACATAATGCCTCAATAAATTCTGCTGGCATTCAGTGTCGAGTCTTGAGCAATGTGCATTTCTTGAAGGTCTAGTGCCCATATTACAACAAAAGCTCAAATAAAGATAATAAAGTATCAAGAGAAAGGACGTGAATCTTTGAACGTAAATTAGTAAAGGTAAGGTGGCAGAGTGGTTAAGACGTTGTCCTGCAAGTGTCAATGCGTGACGCGGTGAGTGACCCGAGTTCGAATCCTGGCCTCAAGCCTTTCTAGTTCGACGGGAAAATCGAACTGAACGTCGACTTCTTCAGATGAGGACTTTAAAACAAGCCTGAGGCGTACGCGTTACGCAAGTAAAAACCCCACGACATGTAAAAGTCGATAAGAGCAGGGAGAGTTCCAGCTACCTGGTATGACCAAATCGACTGGTCCAAATATACTACCCCCCCTCCCCTCCTCATTCCGTCCCCCCTTTTAAGAAAAGGGGGGGGGGGGGCACTACATCTGCGGCGACGCTCTCTCAAAGTGTGAGAAACTCGAATTTCAAAATACCAAATACCAAAACAAATCTTTCGTTTTCAAGAATTTCTAGTTTATATAAAATTAGTTATGTGCATAGTGGATTAGGCAGAGTGCCTGGTTTACAAATTAAGCAGTCCTTGTTTTAATCCCCAGCATGACTCCTCTTTATGATAACACCAAAAGTACACTAGTAACATAATGAAGATAAGTTTATTAAAAATAAATTTAAGCGTTAGCAGAGAATTACTAGAAGGCGGGAAATTATTTACACTGAAATCGATCATAGCATAGCGATTTTCAATCAACAGAACCTAGTTATCCCACGGTATGGGGACTCGTTCATCAATTACTCACGGTGAAATGGTGTGAAAAGCAAATTGCTATTTATAACGGTGCAATATTTGCCGATGTCGAGCTACAAAAGATATCACACACGCACACGCACACGCACGCGCACGCACGCACGCACGCACGCACGCACGCACGCGCACGCGCGCGCGCACACGCACACGCACACACACACACACACACACACGCGCACGCACGCACGCACACACACGCACACACACACACACGCACGCACACACACGCGCACACGCACGCACACACACACACACACATGCGACACGACACGCCAAACAAGAGGAAACAAGATTACTCACTAGTTACAATGAGTGGCGGGGGGGGGGGGGGGGGGGGGGGGGGGGGACTAGCTATAAATACACCGTATTTAACTAACTTTCATTTTCAGAAAATCAAAATCGTATACATAATTCTATATAATAAAATTGAATAGAATTCATAATCCAGGATGCTTAAGATTTGTTATTACCAGGCATATTCTCGATTTTCATTTTCAGGTTTGCGGTTTTTAAATACCGAATACCCAACGCTGACGGATAGGCCTACCAGAATGTGCAAATGATTTTCAAACTTTGAAATAATGTCTTAAATAGCACGACTACTAAGGGCTTAGTACTACGAAAGGGTATAGTAAGCATTTAGAAGGGATTTAGATCAATAAGGAACACGAATAATGGTGTAGATCAATAAAGCACACAAATTATGGTTTAAATCGATAATGCACACACTATAATTTACTTTTGTTCACAATTGCTGTATACAGTATCACTTTTCATTCTGGGCCTGTGCGTTTTATATCATGTTGACATAGCAAAATTATTCTAGGTCGTGAATAGTAATATAGTATCCCCTTTTCATACTGAATATGCATTTCAACTTTATCCTGTCTTTAGTTACCAATAATACTAGAAAAACAAGCATCATTTTCTTACAATAATGAAAAACAATGAGAAGGGCTGACAAAAACTGATTTTAATTCTGACTCCATTATAATTTATTTTGAATGACACCTATCAATTAGATTTGGTTGGGTTAGGTGGTTTTTTTAGTAAATCGGCGTGAATGGCATATGAACACTGCAAGAGACAGTTCTGAAAGAAAAAGAAGGCTTAAATAAAAATGACAAGATAACTAATAAGAAACTGTAAAACGCAATTCGAATCATACTATAACGTGAAAAGTTGAACCTGTAACAGAATGAGAAAGGGAATCAAAGAACTAGTCGGTAAAGCAGAAAAGCGGGGATGAGGGTGGGGGTGGGGTTAGTGCTGGGGGATGGAGACAGAAACGTATGCGGAAATTGACACACAAACGCGATCATGCGCAGTCACAACTACCCCTCTCCCATCAACGCACATATGTTCGTGCGCACGCGCACACACACCGAAACGGGCATGATCACAATCATAATCATTTGCCTTTAGCCTTGGCGATATTTTATTTTATTATGCCGCTTCAATATAACCCGAAACATCGAAACATAGTTCCTTAGCAAATTGTCAGCAATGTTGACCAAAAAAGTGAATAAAAGAATGAATTCGAAAATAAAAGACTTCCACGATTGTAAGATTTAACCAGATGTTTGGAGGGTGTAAAGGCGAGAGTAGGAAGAGAGGGGGTGCACTTCCCTCCCTTTGCCCAACCGGTTACACTGACAAAATGGCGTCGCTCATCCCAAACGTTCCATTTTCAGAAAATCAGGAAACTGTTTACGCACATTGATGGTTATGACAGAAAATCGTTGAATACCAGAAAATCATGGCCCGTTGGTACACACTCACGCACGCGCGCGCGCGCAAAGATTTGGCATTATCATATCATTTTGTAATCTTGATTTTTTTTTTTGTAATGTGCCTCTCATACATTTGTTTTTGGTTTGAAACGGCAAAACAAAAATCCTTTGCAAAAAATAATATAATTCGTCAGTGAGTCAATTGACAATGAGTGAAACCAATTTTTTTTTCAAAACAAGAAAAATTAACGATTGTAGAATTTAACCAGAATTTTGAACAGTAGCTCCTCCCTCCCTTTGCCCACCCGGTTGTACTGACAACATGGCGTCAATCAGCCCAAACTGTAAATGTTACGGTCAGTTTTCAGAAAATTGGGGGAAATGGTCACACACATTGGAGATGTAAAGGAGAATCTCCGGATACTACATTCGAAAGCCGTGGCCCATGGACAAACGCCTTCACTCTCTTTAGAAGACGTGAGAAAAATCAGGCAATAAAAACTGAGACTGAGATTATACGAGTAGCTGTAGCAATAAATTAGTAATGCATGAAATAGTAAAAGACTTGAAATAAGAAAAACAAGTTCACCAACAAAGATGAAAAAAACCCATGTGAACATGAACAAGGGTGACAAAAAGCCAGTGGAAGAAACGGTCCTTTTGGGATAAACATTTTTTTGTAACGATTATGTTTTAACAAGTGTTTGTCAACGTCAGATGAATCCAGTTCATGCTCGAAATAACCGTTTGGAGTTCTTTATGCTACAAGAAAGGGGGGTGGGAGCATGTAGTGAAAGAACATAGACCAGAGTATTATAATATAAATACAACCAAAATGAAAGAAAAGTTTATTTGGGAGAGGTGAAAGGATACGAGAAAGGTAAGGGATGCATGAGCTTAAATTGCAGAAACAAAACCATCGAATGTCTAAATGCTTGCATTCTCTTAAACGCGGCCCAGTCGGAACAAAAGCGTCAATCACCATTGGTATACTCCCAGTTAATTTGGTTTTGATTGCTATTAGCAAAATAATTATCTATTACAATGAAACCAAACCGTGAACATATAAGCCAGCAGGTGGGAAATCAGAAACACGTTTATCAATTGGTTGGATGTAAGATGTGAAGTCCAAACCACGAAGTTTTCACGAAATGGTCATGGATGTATTATAATTATGTGCTTGGATGAAATGAGATAACAGTGAAACGGTTAAGGCGAAAGGCCAATAAATAATGAACCTGTTTATTTTATGGATGCTCGTAATATCTCATTGCTGCTGTGTTTAAATATGTTAAATGCACCGTTCAGTTTCAAGTGCGGAGGAGTTTAGACTCTGGAAAAGAATTACAATAGCAATACTCTGTTGGTTCCTTTCTAATCTAGTCGGTCTGTCTGTCGGTCGGTCTGTCGGTCGGTCGGTCCAAAATTGTCGCACTTCAAATCGAGGCTGACAAAATTGTCGCACTTCAAATCGAGGCTGACAAAATTGTTGCACTTCAAATCGAGGCTGCACTTCAAATCGAGACTGCTCTTTAAAATGATGTTTCGTTTTCAATACATTGTCGCACGCCACAAACGATTGCGAATCCGCGCTTGTTAAGTCTTTATGTTGATAACTAAATTAATGAATGCGTTCGTGTGGCATTATACTTTTATGGGGGAAGGCTTACTGCAATTGTACATTATTTGATGTAGTGCACTGGTACAACGTTACTCTGTCTAAACATTTGTACTTTAGACACCCCCCCTCGTGTTGATGAGTCTCAATCGCAATACCTGCTTCTGCCAGGTTGATGAAAATCCTAGGCTGACCCTAACTCTATCCCGTTCCCGAGAATTGCTGAATAAAAAAAACACATGCAATTATTACTGAGTGCTCATTATTTTGACCGAGTGTAAGCAGTCGGAGAAAGATGGAAGAGAGAGGGAAGGGGGTTGATTGTCGACAGCCAGACGACCAGCCAGACAAGGACCGTTCAGCGGTACCCAGCATGATGCTGACCCAACCACTGCCGACCCCTTCAAATTTAGATTTGAAGTCCAAACCACGAAGTTTTCACGAAACGGTCATGGATGTATTATAATTATGTGCTTGGATGAAATGAGATAACAGTGAAACGGTTAAGGCGAAAGGCCAATAAATAATGAACCTATATATTTTCTGGATGCCCGTAATATCTCATTGCTGCTGTGTTTAAATATGTTAAATGCACCGTTCAGTTTCAAGTGCAGAGGAGTTTAGACTTTGCAAATGAGTTACAATAGCAATACTCTGTTGGTTCCTTTCTAATCGCAATAGATAATATTATGTTGAAAGCTAAATTAATGAATGCTTTCGTGTGGCATTATTCTTTTATGGGGGAAGGCTTACTACAATTTTACATTATTTGATGTAGTGTACAGGTACAACGTTACTCTGTCTAAACATTTGTACTTTAGACACCCCCTCGTGTTGATGAGTCTCAATCGCAATGCCTGCTTCTGCCAGATTGATGAAAATCCTAGGCTGACCCTAACTCTATCCCGTTCCCGAGAATTGCTGAATAAAAAAAACACCATGCAATTATTACTGAGTGCTCATTATTTTGACCGAGTGTAAGCAGTCGGAGAAAGATGGAAGAGAGAGGGAAGGGGGTCGATTGTCGACAGCCAGACGACCAGCCAGACAAGGACCGTTCAGCGGTACCCAGCATGATGCTGACCCAACCACTGCCGACCCCTTCAAATTTTTGAATGATGGAGATTTGAGGCAAGATACTCTACTCTCTGATGAAGAATTACAACAGCTCGAATTGGCTTTTGCACATTGTACTCGCAGAAGATGGGCGTGTAGGATAATGCTTTGATGGAGGCCTACTACAACGAGTGTTTAACCCTTTCGCCGCCAGCTATTTTTCAGCCAAAAAATACCAGTAAACTTATATAGAAACAGAAAACAAATCTGCAATATTGGGAATTCCTCTGTGACATTTGTAACATTAGGCCTATATCCTTACCTCACAAAATTAAGAAATTACGACCTTTAGATAACACGTCCTGATTTGATGCCTTTTATTGACATGGATATTTAACCATGGTGGTGCATACATGCGACATTGGCGCTGAAAGGGTTAATGCAATGAATAGTAGAACGTGACTCGATCTAAATATTCATCAACATTTTATCGAGTCATCATAATTTTGACTGAAGGTAAAGTCATTGAAGAAAGATGGAAGATGGGCGATGAACAGCCAGACAAAGACCGTTCAGCAGTACCCAACATGATGATGCAGAACCCCTCCAGTTTTGAATGACGGTTACTGGAGGATGTATTGCACTTTTGAACGGCGTTTTACCACTGCGCAGATTGGCTAATGTACATTGTAAGCGGGTTAGACGGGTGTGCGGGATTATAATAGTTAAATACTGTTTAATGGATGGAGGCCTACCACAACTTTACATTACTTGTTGCAATGTACGCAACGTAATCCATCTAAAAACTTCATTTTTTTTTAAATTGAGACCATTATTTTGACTGAGGGCTTTTGACTGTGTGTGAATGCCCATTATTGCGCGCGCGCGCGTGCGTGCGCGCGCGCGTGCGTGCGTGCGTATGAGTGTGAGTGTGTGTGTGTGTGTGTGTGTGTGTGTGTGTGTGTGTGTGTGTGTGTGTGTGTGCGCGTGTGCGCTTCTCTATTAGTGTGTGTGTTTGCGCAATAGCGTAGCTCATGAACTTTGATTTCCCTTGCAATTTTGTTTCTTTTCTTATGGCATTGTAATGTTTCACATTTTGTGGTTATGAACAGGGCTTTGTTTAAATAATGTTATTTTGGGTATATTTGATTTGATTGTAATGAGTCTTATGTGTGTAATGCTAGCTTATTTGTGTTTTATTGTCCATGTAAAGCGCTTTGAGCTCCCTGCAAAGGGTGTAAAGCGCTATATAAATGTTCAGTATTATTATTATTATTATTATTATTAATGTCAGAGAAAGATGGAAGAGAGATGGTAGGGGGTTGATTGTCGACAGCCAGACGACCAGCCAGACAAGGACCGTTCAGCGGTACCCAGCATGATGCTGACCCAGCCACTGCCGACCCCCTCCAGTTGTGAATGACGGGTACTTGGAGCAGCTTCGCTCATGCACTTTCTAAGTAAGGAAGACGGGCCGAAGGCGCCATTTTGTTCAATACACGAATGTTTCATCTCATAAGGTTGTTTCTGCTTACTGCGGGCTAAAGATGATAGAAATTTTGCTCCAAGGGAATTTGATTCTCATATTTAGAATGGCAGTTGCATGCAATTTAGTATTAGTGTTAATAGACCTTGGCAAATGATGATGATGATCCTGTGAGTAGGTTTTCTTAATGAAACAGAACTTTAACCCGAGGAAAAAAACACAGAAATGTTTTTATTACTAAGTTTCATTTATTATAGACCAAAACGGACTCTTCGCATAGCTCTTAAAACGCATAGGGCCTATCTTTGTGTTTGCAAGAATTGGGTAGTTTTATTTTCATATTAGAGAAAACTGAATACTGACTATATTTTACAACCACTGTTAATACATGTATAGATTGTTCAGTTTTAAGCGCGAAAGATCTGACCAAAAATCATTAATAGAAGGCCTAAATCACGGTTGAATCAATTTGAAGCACGAAAGATAGACTTAAACAGAATTAAATGTTGAAAACCAAGGAAATATTTTCATGGAATAATAATAATAAAAGCTTATATAGCGCACACTCCAGGCTAGCTGCTCATGGCGCTTTTCAAAAAATACATTTAACCAAATAACATCAATACCCATGCTCGCACGCACACAAGCACACACACTGACGAACACAGCATATCATTTACATGCGCATGCACGCATACATACATACGTACGTACGTACGTACGTACGTACATACATACATACATACATACATACACACACACACACACACACACACACACACACACACACACACACACACACACACACACACACGCATGCACAGAAATATGCGCACATGCACAAGCACATGCCAGCGCGCGCATGCGCGCACGAACATACACTTTCTGTCTCCAACCTTTCCCATGCCCTTCCTCATCCGCACACGCTTTCATTCTCACAATCCGATCATGGTGGACAGAAGTGTTCAGAGAATAGATGGGTTTTCAGGTTGGTTTTGAAAACTGACAGGGAGTTGCAATGTCTGAGAGACAGAGGGAGTTTGTTCCAAGTAGCTGGGGCCTGAAAAGAAAAGGATCTCTCGTCATAAGTTTTCGTTTTAATTGAGGGAGGCTGTAGAAGACGAGAATCAGAAGAAGAACGGAGCTGACGAGATGGAATGTAAGTATGAAGTAGATCAGACAGGTAAGTAGGAGCAGAGCCGGAAATGACAACAAAGCTAAGAGCGGAAAGCTTGTAGTTGATCCTGTTGGAGATTGCATGCAGTTTTTAAACGCCACGTTCTTTAATTCAAGTGTACTAATAGTAGGCCTGATACATGGTTGAATCAATTTGAAGCGCGAAAGATAGAGACTTAAGTCAAACAGAACTAAATGTTGAAAACCAAGGATTGTTTCATAAAGGGCAGCTTTAAAATAGCACGTTCTTTAATTCAAGGGTACTACGTTTTTCCATCTGAACTGTCATCAAAGTAATTACTGTTTAATTGTGACTGAGTGTGGGCAAAGAAGTCGGGCAAAGAAAGACAGAAGAGAAATGGAGGGGTGTTGATTGTCGACAGCCAGACGACCAGCCAGACAAGGACCGTTCAGCGGTACCCAGCATGATGCTGACCCAACCACTGCCGACCCCCTCAATGTTTGAATGATGGAAACCTGAGGTTTCGTTCCACTTTCGTACGAGTTTTACCATGGTGCGGATAGGCTAATGCAACAACATACAGTATTTATACGGCGCTGAAATCAAATCAAATCGCACACACACATTAGCATTCATAACGCATTCAATCAAAAACGCAATACAAAGCGAACACACACGCATGACATAAATGGAATACAGCAGAAACAGACCTAAAGGCAAGGGATGGAAGAGAAAGAGCGGAGCTTTAATGACAGGGGAACAAGTGGGTTTTGGGGTAAGCTTTGAAAGCAGAAGGTCGGTCACTGGCGGAGGGAAAGAGGAAGTTTGTTCCAGGAGGTCGGTCCTGAGACAGCAAAAGAGCGCCGACCGACAGTTGAAAGCTTATACCTAGGGATCTGGAGAGAAAGAAGACCAGAAACTGAACGTTTAGTGCGAGCTGGCGTAAAGATGGAAATATTGTCGCAGAGGTAAGATGGAGCAGCTTTATGGATAGATTTATAGCCAAGGGTGTTTAATTCATACTCAATTCTGTCTGCGACAGGAAGCCAGTGCAATGAACGGAGAAGAGGGCTAACATTATCGAACTTTTTCTTCCTAAGAACAAGACGAGCAGCTGCGTTTTGAATACGCTGGAGACAAGATAGAGAAGAGACTGATAGGCCAGAAAGGAGAGTATTACAGTAGTCAAGACGAGATAGGATGCGGGAAGTAACAAGCTTTGCTGTGGCTTCATCCGAGAGATATTTACGAATATAGCCAATGCGACGAATTTGATAGTATCAGTAGCAAGACTGACAGGAAAGAGTATTGTCCAAAGTGACACCTAAGTTTTTGACAGAGTCTGAGTTTTTGTAAGCGTTGAAGGGGTGTTTTGTATTTAAGTAGACGAAAGTTTCGCCTCGTATTTTACCAGGCTGGTTGTTCTTAACGGGAGCTAAAGGAAGAAGTAGGCTATGTTTAGCAGGCTTAAAATGTTCATGATAGTGTGGGGGAATCGAGAGGGGCTGTGCTCTTTCATAAGGTCAGAGATCCTGCATGCAATTTAGTGTAGCTCTAATTTAACAAACTAACAGGCTACGCTTTCCTATAAAATAAAATAAAGAAGGAACATAACCCCACCTCTAGCTGCCAAAGGTCCCAAGATCCCCTTGCCTGATTATCAACCACATAAAACAAATAGCATTAAAAACAAACCTTTACTAATCCCCATACATCACAAACACGAACCTATGCTCTGCATATGTATGTACACCACTCACTGAACCAAATTATATCTCAACACAATACCCCTTCTGGTTTCAATACCTCTCCCTCTCTTTCTCTCTCACACACACACAGGATGAAAAAAAAGCTTTGTCAGCTTATTCTTTAACACTCAATAAATATGATTAACACTCTACGAAATCACGCTTGAGCTATTAACCAATAGGACCCAATGCCTAAAAGGTGTTAAGGGCACTGACAAAATCCGTATTCACCAAAATTCATTAACTGAGAAAATTATGAACATTCTTCAGGCATATTCTTTAAGATATCTGTTTAAATTAATAAACCTGTTAAAGACACATTGATGAAACCTAGTCGTGCACGTTACCGTTCAAATATGCTGTACAAATTTTGTTTATATGTTCACGAGATTTGTTTGGTCCAATTCCAATAAATATTTGCCACAGAAGTTTAATATACTCCCAGATTTAAAGACAAACGCGCACAAGCGACTGTACTATTTATGTCTAAACGTTTGTGATGGAAAATATTTTGTTGAATGCTTTATAAGATTGCGTATCCTTAAAGGCCCAGAATGAAAACCAAAAACATGCCAACAGAATTGTTTGGGGCATATTGTTACGATCAAAAAGATGTTGGGACAGCCAGTTTTTCTCCCAGAAATTCAGCATTAAGGTTGGATAGGCATTTAAATGTTTAGTTTCTATTACCACCTCAGTCGTATGTTGTGGGCGAGTTTGGTTGGTTAAAGTAAATGAGATTGTTAGATTGTTAAGTTGTCAACGGGCATACCAAAATATTTGAAGGCAGATGCTGCTTTATCCAGGAATGAACTATAAGAGGTATATGCTAAATAACGTAGACACTAATTCAAAGTCACTTATCGAATTCAAGAAAAAACAACGAAATAATTAATCATGTCCTCTGGTGCCAGTCCATGAGTTTGATATTTTTTAGGTAAAGCTAAAACCTGTTTCGAGTAGGCCTAACACCGTCGTCTAAAAGATGTAAGTCATTTATAGTCCTGTTAACAGCTATGGTCACCTCAGGACTGTCACCAAGTAAACTTCCAACAGCGTTTAACACAACAACGTAACACACCACGTGATACATCCTGAAAACGTGATATAAAAACACAAAATTTATATGTCACTCCCTTCATTGTAAACTATAGCACATAAATCTAGACAGTGCTGGAAACTTCAGCCCTTCCGTTTTACTCGAGTCCAGGTTACAAATAAGATGTGACAATATTAACATTTGCCACTATATACAGCAAGACATCGGCAAAAATTGTAGTAGTAGTAGTAGTAATTAATTAGGGCTAGAAGTGGGCCTCGCGGCCCTTTTACGCCCTTTCTCGTTTGTGACTTTAATTTGTTTCAAGGTGGCTTGCTTTCTACAGCTAAACTATAAAATTTAACAAAAATATGGAATGGACTTTTTCTTCTTCTTTTTTATTAATCGAAAGTATAATACAAATTTGGCATTATTGTGTCTGTCAAGAAGATTTTTGAATATATTTATGTTAGGTGCAGCCTTAAAGTTAGTTGACAAATTATTCCAGTATTGAACAACTCGGTTAGAAAAGTAAAACTTGCGAGCCTTAGTAATGTTAGTTGACAAAGCCATATTCAGCAAGTATTGATTACAACTCGGGTAGAAAACAAAAACTGCAGTATTGGGGATTGTGCGGTCTAACTGTAGGGTAGTAACTGATCGTCTTAAATGCGACTTTGGCGGTGAAAGGGTTAAAAATAACTTCTCTGTACTATTTCGTGTCATGTTTGCGATACTTTTAACAAAAAGGTTGTTAAAGTCTATGTCATCAATATTATTCATTATTTTATATACTTGTATAAGGTCTCCCCTGACTCTTCTTCCCTTCAGAGAAGGTAATCCCAGGAATTTTAATCTTTCACTATAAGTTTTGTTCTTACATGCTTTGATCAATTTTGTCGCCCTTCTTTGCACTTTCTCTATAGCTATTGATTGCCTTTTAAAGCATCACCCTGCATTTGCAATGTTTAAAGCAAAACAAAGTGTTACACAGTTCGATTATAATGAAAAACAATAAAAGGGCCTACAAGGCAGAGCCTAAAAACAACGAAGATATTAAATAAAAATTCAATTATACAATGCAAGAATTGTGTCAGCCACTATAGGAAACAGTGTGCCATAGAAAGCAAAACTAACAATGTTACAGAGAACGATCTACAAATAAAACCCCATCACTTTGTAAACTTGAGAAACCAGCACACCGCATTGTATATAATACTTCAGCATTTATGTCCCAGGGCATGCATTCACAGTGAGATAGGATGGGACTTATGATATCTTAAAGGTCCTAAAATAATAGGATTTTAGAAGGATTTCAAAGATATCATGATAATACGTCTCATACTACCTCAATGTGAACACAGGCCCTGGAGGAGATAATTCAAACTAATAGATACTAACATCACTAACGTAACTGTTATAAACAAGAAAAAGCGTGTGCATTTCAAACGCTTTTAAAAACTTTGGGACAATGATAAAGGATACATAACCTGCATGTGTGACGAAATCCTGTGACATTTGAGTGGTGAGGGTAGATCAGTTGTGAAAGGTATTGTCTTTGGTGTCGATTTCTGTAGCATATTGTAGAGGAAGACTTATTGAAGATGTAGAGGAAGACTTCTGGTAGATGTAGAGGAAAACTTCTGGTAGATGTAGACTTCTTGTACATGTAGAGGAAGACTTCTTGTAGATGTAGACTTCTTGAAGATAAAGGAAGAGGTCTTGTATATGAACAGGAAGACGTCATGTTGAAGTAGACCTTGTAGAGGAAGCGGAAAATGTCTGTAGATGTAGACTTCTCGTAGATATAGAGGAATGCTTCCTAGAGGCTTCTTGTAGATATAGAGGAAGACTGTGTGTGTAGATAAAGACCTTGCAGATACAAAGAAAGACTTCTTATAGATGTCGACTTCTTGTAGATGTAGAGGAAGACTTGTAGGTGAAGACTTCTTGTAGGTGTAGACTTCATGTAAATGCACAGAAAAACTTCGTGTAGGTGTAGAGGAAGACTTCAAGAAGTAGATGTAGATACAGACTTCTCGGTAATGTAGAGGAAGACTTTTGGTGATGTAGATAAAGCCTTCTTAAAGATACAAAGACTTCTAGAAGATGTGGATAAAGACTTCTTGGTGATGTAGACGGAGACTTCTTGAAGATGTAGACGAAGACTTCTAGAAGATGAAGACGAAGACTTCTTGAAGATGCAGACAAACACTTCATGAAGACGTAGACAAACACTTCTTAAAGATGTAAACGAGACTTCTTGAAGATGTAGACGAAGACTTCTTGAAGATGTAAACAAAAACTTTTTGAAGATGCTGACGAAGACTTCTTGAAGATGTAGACAAAGACTTCTTGAAGGTGTTGACAAAGACTTCTATAATATGTTGACAAAAACTTCTTGAAGACGTAGATGAAGACTTTAATGTAGAGGAAGACTTCGTGAAGACGCAAACGAAGACTTCTTGAAGATGCAGAGGAAGACTTCTCGAAGATGTACACGAAGACTTCTTGAAGATGTTGACGAAAGCTTCTTGAAGATGTTGAAAACTTCTTGGAGATGTAGAAACAAAACTTCTTGAGGAAGCAGAGGAAGACTTATTGGAGACTACATAGGGAGACTTCTTGGAGTCTTTTTGAAGATGTAGATGCTGACATCTTGTAAATGTGCGAGATTTCATAATTATGTAGAGGAAGACATTGTAGGTGCAGACAAAGAATTATTGGAGACTGTTTGTAGATGTTGACTTCTTGGATACTTTTTACAGATGTTGACTTCTTGGATACTTTTTACAGATGTTGACTTCTTGGAAACTTGAGAGGAAACACTGCACACAAAGAAAGCAACAGACCCGTAACAAAGGTGATGATACACAGAATTATTATATTTATAATAAGCTTGGTATCCAATACCCCCCTTACTAAGGGGCTTCGGTATTAGATAAGCTGCAAATATAAATGCTGTCACAATAGTGACTCTCAATACATTCACTAGCCAAATGGACAGAAACACACACTAATACTTATATTGCATGGCATCAAACATGGACCACAACACAAGGTTGTGGGTGTCACATGAAAATAGGTAGCTCGTAAAAATAAGTAGCTCGCTACCTATGACAGTGTGTATTTGCGACATTGAGCATGAACCACAAATTTCACTTTTTTTCTAGGGTTAGGGATAGGGTTAGGGTTAGGGTTAGTTAAATGGTTAAGGTACAGAAAAAGTGAAATTTGTGGTTGTCGCAAATACACTCTCATAGTAGCGAGCTACTTATTTTTACGAGCTACCTATTTTCATGCGACAGGGTGAACGTCGACATGCCAACCATAAATCGACCGTCGGCTAATGAGTGGCATTGAGTCGGCTAATGGGTGAATCGACGTCGGCATCTGGTCAGGAAATATACTGGTCGGCTGCTGTCATCGAGCCAATGGGGCAAAATTACGTCTTGCCGATGTCGGTTTCCCGACCATTAGCCGACGTCATCTTTTGGTCACCGTGCTATTTAGCGAATACTGAGTGACATTAAATGGGGAAAAAAGGTAACGGAAATTTAAATGATACATGTAGGCCTAAATATGGAGATAGAACAAAATGATAGATATTGTGACTGTAAAATGAAGTTAGGTGCATCACCTCAAACGCGATAGTTTGCAATGAATGAATGCTATAACGCGTGAGTCTAAGGACAAGCAATTGCTGTAAGTGCATTTATTGACTACTAAGGTACTTCAATTTTTTGGGAGTGGAATACATTGGGTAAGATGTGAAGAGTAGATCAGAGACAAAGAAGTGGAGAATCAGATAAATCTTTTGTCAGCAAGAAAGTTAGACGGAGATTCTTTGTTTTCTTTGGATTACTGGAATCAAAATAGCACAACAAGCCATGTAAGCCTACTTTCTAAGATACATGGTAAAGGCTTAAAGTAACATATTCGTCCGGGAACAATGTACATTATAATGACGCAGATATTCGAACAGCGAAACAAACTGCAGATTTCAATTCAAATAATTTTATGCTAGAAATAAACAACTCCCAGAGTTTCAGATCGTTTTTAAACTTCATGGGTCATAAGTATGACCCCTAATTGCAGAAAGTCAAGGGTCAAATTTCAAAAGAATGGGCCAGCCACTGTAGTATTAAACTTTCTTTGCAGACTTCGTGGGTCAGATGACCCCTGGCTGCACAAAATGAGGGGTCAAATCACCAACAATATGGGTCAATGACTCGGGCCCACCGACAATCTGAAGCTCTGCACTCCGTTTATTAAAGGCTGTGCTAATTCTTTTTTGAAAAGGCAGTCTAATCAGATAGAAAAAGTTCAAAGACGGGCCACAAAACTGCTAAAAGAATGTAAAAACATGTCATATATTGAAAGGCTAAGACACCTAAACTTACACTCTCTTAAGGGTAGGAGGTTGAGAGGCAGCCTTATACAAACTTATAAGATCTTCCATGGTATTGATGACATCAATTTTGAAACTTTCTTTTCTGTTCCACAATTTAACATCACGAGAAAGTCAGAAGGCAAAATCTTTATTAGATATTGTCAAAGTAATAGAAGAAAATTTTCATTTTCTTATAGAGTTGCTGTTCATTGGAATGAACTAAGTACTAACATCAAGTTTGCAACTAATATTAACACCTTTAAAAATCTTCTGGATTCCAGTCAGAAATTTCAGAGTCTTTTTAATGATTTTGACTGATTGTCCTTCAAAAACTTGCTCAGACCCAAAATAATGTTTGCAACGTCATTGCCAAAGAGGGGACGTTATATAGGCCGCGAGGCCTAGGCTTAAGAGCCTGTCCACTACTACTACTACTACTACTACTACTACTACTACTACTACTACTACTACTACTACTACACAGATGTACGTCTATGACGCTCAAAACTTCCATGAGCTTCAGGCCAGTGCATCACAATAATTATGCAGCAAATGTTCACCCGAGACACCCTAAAAATCTCCACGTGACCCTCTAAAAAGCTAGAGGCATATTTCGTGCGCTGATTCTGACACCTGATTTTGAAGCTGGAGTTAACACTGAGGCCCACCTCACACTATTTCTAACCTCCCCCTTCCTCCCACACAGTATTTTTATACCTATCCTTTACATTGCATAACTTTTCTTAACATTGTCTTTTTCGGGGAGGAGGAGGGGGAGGGTGTCGGGGAGGACTTTGAGATTTTCGTTATCTGCAGATTAATTAATGTCCAAATGCTCTATCATTTCTCTTCGAATGATCTCGAAACACCGACTCGCGGGTCCTAAATATTTCAGTTTATAAACATTAGTTATGTGTGTTTATCTTAATAGTCCGCAACAGTTGCAAACAAGAAAAAGAATGTGTTTACACGAGTGTAAAATTGAAGCTTGCACATGTGAAGTTTCTTACCTTAAAAGAATTACGCGTGTTTCATAGGCCTATACCAATGAAACCAAGAACAAGTTCACTGCTGACAAAGTAGGCCTACACTCCCTCAACATAGCTGCCATAGCTCGGTGCGTTTTGTGGCCTGTGGAACACAAAGGAACAGAATGTAGTACTGCATTTTATGTATCGTCGGTGAAATTCACTTTGGGGATTTTTAGTTATACATAGTCAGCTCTCTAATTTTCCCCGCCACCTTCCACCAAAAGCTCGTATTTCTAACGACTTTCTATCTAGGGTAAATGAGATTGTGTAAATTGACAAAAAAAACTCGTAAGTCCCAAATTCAGATCTACTTAAGGACAAAAACTCGTATCTTCGTTATTTTCAAAAGAAATTTTTAACAAAATGCAGGACTAAATTCGCAACATCTTGAACAACATTATTATTCATCATACTAAATGTAAAAGCGGTTAATTTATTTTTAAAAAAATTCATTTATCTCAAAACTACCAAAATTGAGACACGAGGTTTCTGAATTTCACCGACGGTATGATACTTAGCAGTCGTTTGAGATAAACATACTATTAAAAAATTGTCCCATATGTGCCTTCCCGGGCCGAGAGGACGTAAAACCCCAAAATTTCCTTCCATACTATTAAAAAATGCAGTCTCCAATACTCGAGTGCCTCGTGCTTGGACATCAGTGTGTTGTGTTTTGCACAGAGAGAGAGAGAGAGAGAGAGAGAGAGAGAGAGAGAGAGAGAGAGAGAGAGAGATTAGGCCTTAGGCCCATGAGAGAGAGAGAGAGAGAGAGAGAGAGAGAGAGATTAGAGAGAGAGAGAGAGAGAGAGAGAGAGAGAGAGAGAGAGAGAGAGAGAGAGAGAGAGAGAGAGAGAATGATTTACTGATTAGGCCTTAGGCCCATTAGAGAGAGAGAGAGAGAGAGAGAGAGAGAGAGAGAGAGAGAGAGAGAGAGAGAGAGAGAGAGAGAGAGAGAGAGAGAGAGAGAGAGAGAGAGAGAGAGAGAGAGGGGGGGGGGGGGAGTGGGGGAGTGTGTATGTGTATATGTGTACGCGCACTCACTGTGCCAGTCACTTGTGTCAGAATATGACTTCCACATAGAGAAGGCGACTATTATTCTGGAGGGCGGGGCTGAAATATGTTTATGTTTATAGTAGTGGTAGGTGAGTAAAACCGCGACGGTAGAGAAAGGTGGTTGCTTTTATTTTTACAATGTGATATTCCATTGTTTTGGATAAATTACTCTATAAACAGGTGCAGCTCGGCCTGTGTATTACAAGAAAAAAGCTATTTTCTTAATTTGGTATTTTGTATTCTAATCGCAGATTTATCTCTGTGAAATTCTGGCTGCTCCCACCCGCCGCAAGCGTAGCGCCATCTTTTTTTGCTCCTTTTTTTTAAAGGTTGTGGTGGGGGAGGGGGGGGGGGGGCGACGGGGTGAGAAGGGAGGCGGAGTTGGGAAACCTAGCTATCAATTTGGTCAAACCAGTCAGCGGGATTTCTCTGTTTATCGATGTTTAACTGTCATGGGGTTTTTACGTGTGCAAAGCGCACGGGTCATAGGGGAAGACGGGGTAAAAAGCGCATGGGCGGGTAAGAAGCCCACCCCAATTATCTCATGAAATAAAGCAAATTTCATTCAAATTTGCCCATGAGACGAATGCTAGGCATTAACGCTCGTCTCATAGGCAAAATGAGACTGAAATTTGCTTCATTTCATGAGATAATTGGGGTGGGCTTCTTACCCGCCCATGCGCTTTTTACCCCGTCTTCCCCCTAGCTTTGAGTCCCCATCCGAAGGACTCCACGTTCAGTTCGTTTTCCCATCGATCTGGAAAGAAATAGCGAGGTCAGGATTTCAAACTCGGGTCACTCACGCATTAAAAATCGCAGGGGAACATCTTCAAACACTCTGCCACCTTTCATCTATGATAGAATTTCCATCACATACATTAATTTTTCTCATTCTTCCTAACTCAATCCGATACATTTTAGGTTTATTAAAGTCGAATAAACCATTACAGAAGAGCCGACAATATGCTAACGACAAAATAATTGTCTAAGATTTAGCCAATCATTAATTTTTTACATTTAATTTCGTATTACTAATGCAATGCTTACCTTTTAAAACAGAAACGACAATGAAAAGCGTAACCGACAACGGTAAAGAAGTAGCCAACACGTCTGCTTTGTGGAAGAACCAGTTCAGAAAAGAACAACTTTCTATCCCGTCACGTGCAATGAGTTCGCGCTCCCTAAGATGATTGGTCGGGAAATATGCAAACATTTTCTTTGGAAGACATGTTTTAAACATGCAAATCGTTTTTCTCTTTTAAAGAAAATTGATTTGTCAGAAACTTTTTACAAATTTTAAGGCACGTGATTTACGAGTTGCACGCACCCGCGCTACTGGCACAGTTTGAGCTTAGCCTTTTATTTTCTCACGTCATTGGATTTCAATCTAAAATAGTTAGGCCCGTTTCTGTTTGATGAAAAAAGCTCAGTAAAATGCTTTTCATGTTCGCAGGTTAAAATTTCAAAGTGGGTGTTTTAGTTTTTGTTTTGGGGAGTTTTTGTTTGTTTGTTTGTTTGTTTGTTTGTTTCTGGCTCTAGTCTAATTAGAGTGAGAGAGATAGTGTGTGTGTGTGTGTGTGTGTGTGTGTGTGTGTGTGTGTGTGTGTGTGTGTGTGTGTGTGTGTGCGTGCGTGCGTGCGTGCGTGTGCGTGTGCGTGCGTGCGTGCGTGTGCGTGTGTGTGTGCGGTGTGTGCGCGCGCGCGCGTACGTGCATGAATGCATGCGTGCGTGCGCGCGTGCGTGCGCGTGTGCGTGCGTGCGTGCGTGCGTGCGTGTGTGTGTGTGTGTGTTAGACAGTTGTCTGTAGAATAAGGGATTTTACAAATATAGTGTGATAAATTGTAGGTGAGAGGGTTATTGTGTGTGTGATCGAGAACCAAAGTGATTGAGTAAATGTGATATGGATTAAGATAGAGGGGGTGAGTGTAAAAAAGAGTGAGTTAGAGAGAGAGAGAGAGAGAGAGAGAGAGAGAGAGAGAGAGAGAGAGAGAGAGAGAGAGAGAGAGAGAGAGAGAGAGAGAGAGAGAGAGAGAGAGAGAGAGAGAGAGAGAGAGAGTGAGAGAGAGAGAGAGAGAGAGAGAGAGAGAGAGAGAGAGAGAGAGAGAGAGAGAGAGAGAGAGAGAGAGAGAGAGAGAGAGAGATTTGTTTGCAATTTCATTCTTGTTTAATTTATTTGTTATTTATTGAATTGCACTGTTTTTGTTATGCTTTTTTTTCAATGTCAGTACAACTTTTATAGTTAATCTGACAATAAATTGGTTCCAGTCCAAAAAACAACTCTAATCTAATACGGCTACTAAATATCCTCTCCCTTTACTTTAATTAAGTCGAGCAAAGCAAAATGTCCCTTCTCAGTGAAATCCACGGGCGCGAGCTGGCTGGGTCATTCTACCTTATTTCGAAAAATTGTGTTTTACGTCCTCTCGGTCTGGAACAGACACATATGGGACATTTGTAAATACAAAGATGGTGGGAACGATACTGGAGGCAATGCCCGGAGGCTGTGCAACACCAGCAAAGTCCCGAATTTTTAACAACACAGATAAGTGCAGCACTGAGTACCACGCCTCGGTTAAACCTCATCGGCTATGGTACCGCCACATGTATATAACTATAGTTAAGCTTTCCCCATGGCAACACAGTGGTATGCAAAATGATCTTATGAGTTATGACTGGCTATCATAGGGAAAGCGTGAAAAATCTTAACGACAGAGCCCTTAACTCTTCTGTTCCAAATGGCATGAAATCATTGAGCCTCTGCTAAAGGACAGACGAAGAACGGCAAGGCTGGCCACCTTCTTCAAATACCACCATGGAGAGGTGGCCATCAATACTCAGCATAGGCCAGTCCCTCACCCACCACCCAGACAGATGAGACAGTCGCACATGGCAGCGTACCTGCTTCCTGCAACCAGGACTAACTTAGTACAGGAAGTTCTCCTTCTTCACAAGAGCCGTGTGCGAATGGAACAGTCTTCCACCTGAGGCAATTTCATCAGCCTCGGTGAAGGTCTTCAAAACCCAGATCTGAACACCCCCTCCCCTTCCCCCCCCCCCCCCCCCCCCCCCCCCCCTGTTCCCTGAGCTCCAGCCGACCCCCCCCCCCCCCCCCCCCCCCCGCTCACCCCCTGGATTTTTCTCTACTCCCTCTACCCTACCTCCACCCCCCATGAGCTGATCATCTGGGCAGCTGTACCTTCACACAGTACTTGTATTTCTAGATAATACCGCCTAAATGTATACATCATAGTCGTCAACAAGCTGACGGAGGATGTTATAGCGAAGAAGAAGAAGAACCTCCCGGTACGGGGAAACGACCAACAGTACAACTAAACAACAAAACAATCGTCATGTCTGGTTCAGTCATTCGCGTTCACCACTGACGTCAAATCAGTCAAGGAGAAAAATGCTATTCTGGGAAGTTGGGCTCAAAATGGTAATGGAGATGCCTTGCCGAAGGGATATCCCCACTTTTTTCTACGACTGAGTCATTACTTTCTGCATAAATTATTTCTGTATGTTACAATGCAACTATGTCCCTATAATACAAGCTACATTTAAGTCTTATACTCTCTCTCTCTCTCTCTCTCTCTCTCTCTCTCTCTCTCTCTCTCTCTCTCTCTCTCTCTCTCTCTCTCTCTCTCTCTCATGTTATTGCTTACTCTATTACCCTCTATAAATAAAATTCAATCAATCAATCACTCTCTCTCTCTCTCTCTCTCTCTCTCTCTCTCTCTCTCTCTCTCTCTCTCTCTCTCTCTCTCTCTCTCTCTCTCTCTCTCTCTCTCGCTTCGCTTGCTGGCTTGCTCGAATTGGGGGGAGGGGAGGGAGGGAGATTTGTCTGCCTCCCCGGCCTCCCCTCCTCTGACCCGAGGGGGGGGGGGGGCAGCCGCCCCAATGCCCCCCCCCCCCTCCCCTGGTCCCCCTGTTTCTACGAGAGCAAGCAGGCAGATAGATTATTAGTACATGTACTCGGGTGTTATGGTATAAGGGAGACAATGACTGAATATGACAGGGAGAAAAATTATTACGTCCCTTATAATTTTGCACATCATAAGCAGTTTACAGAAATTTTAAAATATATGCTGAGGCTGTGTCTGTAATAGCATAAATATTTACGTATAGATTTGTTCAAACTTTCCCTGTGAATCTGCTCAGGGAGAGAGCAAACTATCTTAATGTTTCTTTTTGAATGTTGGTAGCGACGTATTTACATTGATTTGCCGCCATTTGCAGCTTTTGGTTGCTGTGCAAGTGAACCCAGTTGACATTTGTCTATTTTGTCGTTTGGGTTGATGCAATGCAGATATCGTAATGTATATCAAACAGGTCAGTTTACTAATTGTTTTTTGCAATTTGTACTGGATATTTTTTATGGTTAGATTCATTTGTTTTACTTCGATACTTGCTTCCATCCCATGTCTGGCAACAATACTACTGAGTAGATAGTACTGTAGTGTAGTACAGTGGAACCTCCCTTATCAGACCTCCCATTATAGGACTCCCTCCCACATAAGACCTACTTCTCTGAGACATCGCCCTTATTTGTAAGTATTAGAATTACCTCCCTTATAGACCCCTCCCTTATAAGACCTCATTTGGGATGATTTTTGAAGGTCTTTTGGAGTTTCCACTGTAGTCTTAGTGTAGTTACTAGTACTAGTACTACTAATGTGGTGAGGGCTTGATGTGGGCCTTGCCTCCCTTGTATGCCCTATCATTCTTCTAATGTTTTTGTTTTGATATTTTATTGGTGGTTTGCAATAAATTTCCTACTCTACATATACTATATAGATACTAAGATAGCCTAAAAAATAGGAATCATTGGAATTGTTGATATTTTTTCAAAGAAGAATAAAAGGTAAAAGCTATTGTAAAATTTTTGCAGATGATACGAAAATGTATAATATAACGAAAAATCAAGATGTATTACAAAAAGACTTAGATTCATTGGTTAGGTGGTCAGAAACATGATGTCTGTTTTTTAATGCTTCAAAATGTAAAATCATGCATTTGGGAAAAAGTAATCCACGCACAGACTACAAAATGCATAACAATGGTGTAGAAAACGTCATTATGAAATGCTCTGAGGAAAAGGACTTGGGAGTAATATTTGATGATAAACTGAAATTTGATGAACACATTCACAGTGCTGTAACTGTAAGTGTAAGTGTAAGTAAAGCTAATCAGAAAATCGGTATAATTGAACGAACGTTTTCTTTCTTGGACAAGGACACTTTTTTATGCTTGTACAAAGGTTTAGTAAGACCTCATTTAGAATATGGAAATTGCATTTGGTATCCAGGTTTAAAGAGACAGTCAGCTTTGATAGAAAAAGTACAGAGACGAGCAACTAAGTTAGTACAAGGTCTTCAAAATGTTTCTTATTCAGACAGGTTGAAAGAATTAAATTTACCTACATTAAACTTAAAGGCAAGGAGAATTAGGGGTGACCTAATTCAAACTTATAAAATATTTAATAGTGTAGATGACCTAAATGTAGATGACTTATTCACAATATCAGATTTTGGCAAAACAAGGAACAGTACCGACAAAATATTTATTCAACATTGCAGGACTAATAATAGAAAATTTTATTTTACTAACAGAGTTGCACCTGTATGGAATAAATTACCACCTAACATGAAAAGAGCAAAGAATACTAACATTTTTAAGAACCTTCTCGACGAATGGAATGACTATAAGGCAGTTATGTATGATTACGATGAATAATATTAATAAAAACTGAGTGTGTGACAGACCGAGACAAATAACTAAATAAAAGATGGGACAGGAAAGCCTTACGGCTATGTTTTGAGTCCCAAAATCCTAATCCTAATCCTACGAGAAGAAATATCAGGTCAGGCTTTTAGGGCAGCAAGGCCTTGCGGCCTCTCTTCTTCTTCTTCCAAAATTTGATTTAGTATCAACAATTTGATTTTTGTTATAGTATGATACTGTTTGGTCGAGGTCTGAAGGACGCACACAGAACAAAAACAAATCAAAACAACCCTAATCTTCACTTCAGTGACCCAGCCAGCCAAGACCCAGCGGAAGCTCGGCATGATGTTGAATCGGCAGGAACTGGAACCCTTAATGGCTTAACGGATTAAGCTAATGTTGTTTTTTTGTTTTGTTTTTTAAAGAGGGTATTTACAATGGTTAGAGTATAGCAAGGACGAAATCGGGTCAAACTGGCTCGATAGTTTCCCCTCGAAATGTCGAACCCGTGTTTTGGCTTCGTGCCAAGTGGTCACTGTCTTTGCTTTGTTTTCATTGGTAGTTATTCTTGTTGCTGACCCATCCGGGCATTTTACTTGTAGAGTGGACACTTAATCCGTTAGTCTTGACCTGTTTTTGTTTACAAGTGGACGCAAGTTCGTGAGTGTCAAGCATGTAGGGTTAACATTCCTAGCTCGTTAAAATTCCTAGCTCGCTACTATGACTGAGAGTGACTATTTGCGACAACCACAATTTTCACTTTTTCGTTACTTGAACCATTTACCTAACCCTAACCCTAGAAAAAAGTGAAATTTGTCGTTCATGCTCAATGTCGCAAAATGCCACAAATAGTCAGTCTTATTGAATAGCGAGCTAGGAATTTTAACGAGCTAGGAATTTTAACCCGACAAAGCGCTCCAATTTTTTCCTGTCGAATACAACTGAACGGTAAGGATGATTTTAATGAAATTAATAGCATAATAGATTCAACCAATTTGCTACTTGTGTGCAAAATTTGGTGCATGTAAGTTTATAATCAGTGACTTTGTGAGGTTAATCTAATCAGAGGTGTTGGCCTAGTCCGACCCATTTTGGGGGTTTTCTTGCCGCGTCACACTGACGATCGAGTTGATCAACTTTTTCTTATGTAGCTCATGTAAAAAAGGCTATCATTTTAAAACGTCGTAGCTTTCTCAATTTTCGACCGATGTTGATAATTTGGGTATCATTTTAAAGGTCTTTTCGAGCTTTCGAGGATTTGACCCAAAATTATTATTTTTATAACCATCCTATTAGAGTAGACATTAGACTGGAACGATCTGGGTGTAGCAGCAGACACCGCCTCCTCTGGCAACTTGTTCCAGTCTTTGTTGGTCTGAGGTAAAAAAAAGAGCATCTTCCAGACCTGTTTACTCTTTTCGAGTAGTATTCTACTCAATTTTGACCTCTACTACTCTTCAAAATAAAAATAAAAGCTCTAATTACTCATTTTCAGTGAACATTATTTGATGGTTTAACCTTTTCACCGCCAGCCATATTTCAGCCAAAAATGTCCATTAAATTTACCCGAGTTGAGAACAAAATCCATCTGCATTATCTGGGATTCTTCTGTGACATATATAAATAAGGTCTATCCTTACTTCCCAAAACTAAGACAATAGGGTCTTTGGATAATAGACCTCAATTTGATGCCTTTTTGTGACATAGGTGTTAAATCACTGTGGTGCTAAAATGCGACTTTGGCGGTGGAAGGGTTAATGAAGAGGGCTACTCATTTCAGCTATCCAGACTACTCAAGACTTGTGAAGGGGGTAAACAGGTCTGAATTCTTCTGTAGTCCGTTCGGCACTGGATGGTGGACAGTTGTTGGGTGTGTCCTCTTCTTTGGATGGCTTGGTGCTGGGCTCAGTCTGGCGTTGTCAACTGTGATAATGCCGTTCATGATCTTATGCTCTTAGTCTTAGTGTGCCCTTTCTAAATTTTTCTTTTGCTTGTTTCAATGTTTGTCTTAATGATTTTGTTTTGCAATTTCTGACAGATATCAGAGAGTTAGAGTGGGTGAAATGTACTTGTCTTACGACTTTAGAAGGCAAAAGTTCTTAGTGGAATCCCTCAGGGAAGCGTCTTGGGTCCTACCTTATTTACCATGTTCATAAATGACCTGCCTGAATCAGCGAATGTGTGGAGTCATAAAAAGTTGTAGTTTGTAAAGTATTCGCAGACAATACTAAGATTTGTTAATAAAGCCAAGAACAATAAACTGTTAGTATTACAAAAAGATTTAAATGAATGTTGTCGCGTATGCAGACCGGGAAAGCAGTGATTAGACTGATTAAAACACATGTAATTATGTGGGCAAGAATATCACCTTGGAAACCATAAATGATGTCGTAACTTGAACAAGTTGAAGCCTATATCTTGGACTCGATCAACGGACTGAAACAGTGAAAGATGGGCATGCATGCTATGGAAGTGTTTACTGATATGGTAGATCTATTTGTGTGTGTGTGTGTGTGTGTGTGTGTCAATGTGTGTGTCACTGTGTGTGTGTGTGTAGTGACGATCTTGACTGAGTGTAGGCTTTTACTATTTTACTTTTAGGGTAAGTTTAGACTAGATAGGACTGAGTACTAGTTAACACCGACTGGGGGTCTAGTGTAGGGTTAGGTTGACTGTTTAGAGTTACTGACTATTGCGCAAAAGCCATTCAAACAGAGCAGACGCAGACCACAGGTGAGTGGCTAAAACAGATCTATACTAATGAGAGAGCTGTTCCGCCGTGGTGTAGTGGTTAGCGTCGCGGACTACTGGCTGGGAGGTCTTGGGTTCGAATCCCATCAGAGGCGAGGGTTTTTTCGGTCCTGGACCGACTCCTACCCAGAGTGAGTGGCTGTGGGCTCAATGGGAAGACTGAAACCACACAGTCGAGTTTCATCCGCTTAACGGATGCGATTCTGAGAGTGTTGCTCTAATTGCAAGACCAACACTGCAGGTGTCTGTAGTTCTCGGGCCTGGTTAACGCCGGGATATCATTATGAAAGGAAGCGTAGAATACAGCCCTGCCAAGCAGTCTCAGACCGATACGGAACTCCATAGCATCATCATCGTTATCATCGGCCTCATTTTCCATCAATCATAAAAATTAAAAAATGTCTCAAATTCTGTGGCTTTGCATGCCCTGCTCTCATGGTGACCTCAGTTTCGGTTTCCAATCCAGTCTATGCCTTGGTGCGTTTGGGTCAAAGTCATGGGGATCAGTCTGTTCTGGGGAGCTGTCGGTGGACGGTCGTGGTAGCGCCCTCGGAGGAGGACCTCACTCACGCTGGCTCCGCGACTAAGAGAATAGTGTCGTCAGTAGGGGGCTTAGTAGGTGGTGTCCTGAACAGGCTCCACTGAACTCCACCGAAGTGACTCAGCAGAAGTGCAGTGTCTCCTCGGTTGGTTGCCTCCTGACGGCCTAACATAGATTCACTCCCCTTGGACTGCTGGTCTCGGTTTCTGCGACTTGAACAAACCCAGGTGTAGCTGCGAATTGGGATTCGGAACGAGCGGTGTGGGAGCAACGCCACTGTACAGCCCAGAAGATGGGACAGCAAAAAAAAAAAAAAAATGAGATAGCTGTTTTTCATTATAAATTACAAGATTGGACAAATTAATGGAACCTTTAATACTGATAAATGTAAGGTAATGCGCGTTGGTAAAAGTAATCCTAATGCAACTTACACCATGGAAAAAAACAGGCTGGCTAGTTGGCTTTAAGTTTAATAAAAACAACAAAAAAACAACAACATAAGTCTGGTGGGGTTTTCACTGTTTTTTAGTGAGAAAATTTGGTTTGGAAGAGGAGGAGGGGGCTGTAGGGTAGTGAAGCTACACCTTTTTGTTGTTGTTGACTTTTGTTGTTCACTTCTCCAGGTGATTATTCAAGGTTTCCGCAGCTACAGAGATCAGACAGTGGTGGAGCCTTTCAGTCCTAAGCACAATGTCATTGGTAAGTTGTATAAATATTAGTAGTAGTACTTAGCTCTCCCTCGAAAATACAGGGGTTGGAGACGGTTTTAGTTTTACTTTGTATGAATAGTTCCATGATCTGGAAGTTCTTATGAGCATTAGCAACTTGCTGTAAACATACACTGTATATAAATAATAATTAAAAAAATAACCATATTATTTATTAAGATATTTTTCGGACTATAAAGGGATACATTTTTTTCACAGAGAGAGACCCCTGCTCCTTATAATATGACTACTAATAATTAATATAGTAAGAAAATATAATAACAGAGTCTGAATTTTGTGTAAAATGCTTATACTTTTATAGTCCGAAAAATATGGTAATATAATTTCTCTTTGACACTTTTTTTTCTTTGTCTTTTATTTTTTTCTGACTCATTCTGCTTTTTCTCTAAAACATCTTTGAAACAGTTTTCTTTTCTTCTTTGAGCTTCTGAAATTGAAATTCAGCTGAAGACAGCGAGGAGACCAAGGAACAGGGGAAGATTATGTGGGGTTATGTGAAATATGAGCGCATGGCTCATAATCTCCATTGAAATGGCAAATTATGCCATTTTGCGACGACACGTGGACGTTCAGCGTGTTAGAGTTATGTCCCCTGATGGGCATTCCCCGATTGAACTTGCGTCTTTTTTTATTTTGACGAGTCAAACAAAATAATCATAGAGTCGGCTGAAAAAAATAGTGGAGGTCAGGATGCCGTAACCACAACTATTTTTGTTACTGTTAGAGGGGGGCCTCATCTTCCTTTATTTACATGTACTACAGAGCTTAATCTAGAGTGCGGGATTGGTAAAATCCCCCGAAATTTTGTTCCTTCCCGCGATAATCGGCACGGAGAGCGGGCCGAGTCCCGCACATTTGCAGAACGGCCCGCAGTTTTTACCGATCGATGCGAGAAGACCTTCATCGTCTGCTAAACTCGTCGTCTGGACAAACTGAAAGTATCGAGCAGGAGTGAAGGATTTCTCGACATTTCATTGGTTCTTGACAAAATCGCGTTCTTCTCGTTCTACCGACAGGAAGTTGCGAGAGTTTCGGCCGCCATCTTGAATGTTCTTCAAAATGAAGCGGTCAGGGACCCTGTTTGACTTTGATTTTCGCGGAGGCAAAGTGAAAAAAAAAAATCCTGTTCCAAGCGAGTGTGAAGACCTCGAAGAAAAGGCTTCTAGTTCTACATCTAAAACGTCGGAAAAGAATGACAACAGTGGCAGTGCAAAGGAACATCGGTTCCAAAATAACTGGTTGAAAAAGTGGCCGTGGCTGACGAAGATTGAGACAGGGATGTAGTCATGTACTGGTTCTTATGTATGTGATGTGGGGATGGATAGGGGGGAGTGCCCCCTTTTTTTTTTATATGAGGGGGGGACTGCCCCCCTTTTTCAGAAATCCTAGATTAAGCTCTGATTATTGTACTCCAAATATGTATATGAATGATATACACACAGAGAATGGTACTCATACTCTCAGAGCAACAACTCATTAAAATATAACCATACGTTATACTTGTAGTTAAAATCGTCAAATCATGCTGCCCAGGGCAAAGATCCTCACTATCTCAGCTTTTAGCATAGTCCCTCAGAATAAGAACTCTATAAAATATAACCATACATTATTATTAATATTAAAATCATCTTATCATACAGGGACAAAGATTCTCAGTTCATAGCTGAAAGTGAAAGCCAAAAATTGATACAATTGAATTTTTTTTTTTTAATGTTATGTTTATTTCTCTTTCAGTTGGACGAAATGGATCTGGAAAAAGCAATTTCTTCTATGGTGAGTTTTATTGCTCACTTACTCAGTTACTGATGCACATATCACATTTTCATTCTGATTCAGAAAACTTTCAAACACCTTCCCCAAATCACTAAGTGTGTACAGATGCATGCTCTTGTGCGTACACACACACACACACACACACACACACACACACACACACATACACATATGTACACACTTAGTGATTTGGGGAAGGTGTTTGAAACTTTTCTGAATCAGAATGAAAATCTAATCTTTTTTTAGCTATTGTAACCTAATGATAGGCGTACTACAGTGCAAAAAGTTTAAAGGTGCCAAAATCTTGCCGTCAGCAATGACTACTTGCTGTTTGAGCAGAGTAGGCTGGAAACAGCTCTGTTGCTGCCAAGAAGCCGCTGTCAAGAAAGTAATACTAATAGTACGCATCGCTGCCCAGAAATTTATCTTTGATGTACTGGACTCACCAGTTGATCAAGGCAAGGTGCATCATCTAACAAATCTGAAAAAAATATTTTGCAAAGATAAAAAAACAACTTAGGGTGAAACCATATGAATTGAAAATGACGTGATCTGACCTAAAATGACCGACATATTGATATTGTTCCTTCTCATGTGAAGTGACATCTCACGACACCATGTTTTCAGCACGGCAACATGTTCTGCAGGCATCAGAATTGTCAGACGATTTGCAAATTTCAGAGGATTAAACATTTCTGACAGAGGTTTGGCTTTTACTGTCAAGGGTTTTGTCTTTTTAGCGAGTTATATTTTCTGACAAACACCATTTTAAAGTGATTTCTCACTATATAAAGCCTTAGGTCATGTTAAGAAGTGATTTTAGTGTTGGTCCCTCTACAGTTGAGGGCCCTTGTACTGCAGTATTCAGAGAATTAGACTTCTGACTATTCTGATGCCTGGTTCTGTCATGTGTGTCGTGACGGTTGCAGCAATCCAGTTTGTGCTGTCGGACGAGTTCAGCCACATGCGCCCGGAGCAGAGGCAGGCCCTGCTGCACGAAGGTACGGGGCCCCGCGTCATCACCGCCTTTGTGGAGATCATCTTCGACAACTCCGACAACAGGATTCCTGTAAGTTGCCTCACTCGGTCACTGATTTAAGTGATCATCTTTTTGACAACAGAGTCCTTGTCATTTGTGTGAGTGCCTCACTGGCTACCTTTAACCCTTTCACCGCATTTATGCACCACATTGATTTAACGCACATCTCACTAAAAGGCATCAAAGCAGGGTCTGTTATCCAAAGACCCTATTCTCTTAATTTTGGGAGGTAAGGATAGGCCTTACTTTATACATGTCATAGAAGAATCCCCACTATTGCAGACGATTTTTGTTCTCTACCCAGGTAAGTTTAATGGACATTTTTTGCTGAAAAATGTCTGGCAGCAAAAGGGTTAACAACAGTATCCCTGGTGGTAAGTGGAAAGTCTCTAGCTGATTATCTCTACAACAAGCTCTTTGTAAGTTTTGACTTTTTCACTGATTATCTTTAACAACTCTGAAACTAGTGTAATTGTTCCTGAACATAAGAAAATCGGGTCTTGGGATTCCGAAAACACAATTTTCTGTTGTCTTGTTTCAGAAGGGAAATTTTTTTCAAGAAACAGAGAAATTTGGAACTTCAGAAATTGTGAAGTGTAGTCATTATTAAAACAGCTTTTTGTAACACTTCTTACCTATAAAGATGGCGGCAAATAGTGAACCAAAAGCCGATTTGGACTGGATATTGCAGATTTGTTCCTGCCCCAAAGAAGAAAGTGTCAAACGATCCCATATTATGCTGAAAAGCCGTTCATCATGTTAGGGTAGGAAACAAAAGATAACTTTCTTACGTTTTGTGAACTTTGCTCTTGTGAATCTGCGTATCAAGAGGAATAACATAGTACCAAGTAAGCTACAATTTCTTTCCATATTCTGTGAAATCATGGTAAGTTCAGAATTGTTTTTAGGATTTTGTTCTTGAAAATGAAACAGGCATCTGTGGTAGGGGTTGTGTGACTGACCATTGATGGTGGTGGTGTTTCAGATCGAAAAAGACGAGGTGGTGCTTCGCCGGGTCATCGGCTCCAAAAAGGACCAGTACTTCTTGGACAAAAAGATGGTCACGTAAGGGATGTTTTTTTGTATTTAGTACTTTATTCCTTCAGTTCATTGATTCTACAATTCCAGTACGATTTTTGTTTGTGGCTCAAGCCACAAACCTATAACTCACTTTGTCGGTCTGTTGGTCGGTCTGTCGTTCCAAAATTGTCGCACATTTTGACAAAATTGTCGCACTTCAAATCGAGGCTACACTTCAAAATTAATTGAGGCCGCTCTTTAAAATGATGTATTTTAAAAGCGTACAAAATAATAAACATACGTAATACAGACACTACAACAGACACGACGAGTATGCGGTGCTTCTTTTGATGAGTATAAGTAGGATACATAGTTTTAAATGTTTTCCAAAAGATATAAAAAGTTACGAAATGGTGCAGAGATAACATTCTGGTTTACAGATTAAAATTATTGAAAAGCCAGGGGAGGTAACTCATGATTGGAGTGGTAAAAATAGACCGCGTGCCACAAACTATTGCGATTTCGCACTTGTTTTTCTTATCCGCACTCATTTGTTTTGTTTGGAAACAGACTTTGAGATTTCTTATTGGCTCGACAGGAATTATTTTTAAGGTGTATGTGTTGGTGTGTGCGTACGCGTGCACATGTGTGTGTGTGCGCGCGCATGTGCACATGTGTGTGTATATATGTGTGTGTGTGTCCCATTTTCCAGTTTGTGGTCTGGATATAGATAAGATTGTCACTAGTTAATGTTTTGCCTCTGTGTGTGTGTGTGTCCCCTTTTCCAGTTTGTGGTCTGGGTATAGATTGTCACTAGTTAGTGCTTTGCTTGAAGTAAAGGCAATACGTTTCCAGATCGTTTCTCTTGTTTATTAGTCAACTTGCAGGATTGTGTGTCATAGCAGCTTCTTTTTCTATCACAGTAAAACAGACGTCATGAATCTTCTAGAGAGCGCTGGGTTTTCCAGAAGCAACCCATACTACATTGTGAAGCAGGGAAAGGTGTGTATGCTTTTTGTTTTTATTTAGTTATTTATTTACTTGTTTGTTTGCTTGCTTTTTGTTGTTGTGTTAAACAAAGAAACAGAAGCAAATAAACAAACAAACAAAAACTCAATGAGATCAGAAGTTACATGCAACAAAATTTATATTGGTTTGCATAGATCTTGAGTTTGTTGTGGGCTTGAAAGTTTCGAGCTTAATGCTAATTGTAGTTATTCAGCCGCAAAGTGAAGCTGGTTAATATTTTCAGTGGTGTTTGGTTGTTCCTGGCAGGCATGTATACATGTGTATGAGTATGTTAACCTGAAAGCATTTGAAAGGAGTGGCCCAGGACCCTCAAATTGTGCATGCGGATAGGTAGTTAGGATATCTAGCCAAGTTCGAAAATGAAGGTCATTGATCAAAGGTCAAGATCAATGGAGCTGAACTACCATTCAGTTGATGATCTAGCATTTTCACAAGTTAGACCTGCATGCATCAGGCATGGTAGACCTCCGCGAATCGCGGAAAACCCGCGAAAGTGAAAATTTGAGCACACAAAAAAAAAGCCGGGATAAAAATTCGCTCGGGTGCCTAAAAGTTACGTGCGTTAAAACCTATGCAATCGCTTCGTGGAACCGGATGTGAATGACTGAACAAGCAACTTCCCGCCAAAGTTAGCAGTCGTGCGCGGCCTAGCTCACGCCACACGTTTCCAGATTTATGATCCTAGTGCTTCTTTTTTTTCTTCTTCTTCATTTTGATGCCCAACTTATCATTTTGGTTTGATTCGACATGTTTCAAATGAAATGCAGAATTAGTTGGAAATTCTTCCGCGAAACTCACTTTGCCCCCACTACCATGCCTGATGCATGCATTTGTTTTGATAATTGTGGTACAGATTGGGTCAACTGAATATTGTAACACTTTAATATTGATGAGCAGTGCTAATTTAAAAAAAAAAAAAAAATCATTTTGAAATGTAATTGTATGAAACCCGTGTTTTGCTGACTGTAGATAAACCAGATGGCGACAGCGCCAGATTCTCACCGGTTAAAACTGCTGAGGGAGGTGGCCGGCACTAAAGTCTATGACGAGCGCCGGGAAGAGAGCAAAGGAATCCTCAGAGAGACTGGTTAGTCTGCCTTTGTCAATTGTGGTAGTGGTAACAGATAAGAGCTGTTTTCGTTGTGTCTCCTATTTTTTTTGTCCTGTTTGTGTTTAAGGATAGGCATTTTATCCAGTATTTTGAATTGTATCTCTTTATTGAAGTTAGCAAAAGCTACTTGAAGTGAACTAATCATGGTAATGCGTAAGTCCTCTATGACCCAAAACGTTGGCACCTTTTGTCTTTGAAGCTTTTATTTATTTGGCATATCCAATGAATTTAGTGTTTCTTTTGTGTCTTTATTTAAACCCAGCCGTTGTCTGAAATATTGATTGTCATCGACTCGTTTTTGCAGAGGGCAAGCGTGAAAAAATCAACGATTTGTTGAAGTACATTGAGGAGCGCCTTCACACCCTGGAGTCTGAGAAGGAAGAGCTGAAGGAGTATCAGAAATGGGACAAAATGCGAAGGTGAGACTAATGCTGCGCTCACACACGTATACAACTATGCATGCTCACACATGAAGCGTTAATTCTATCTTCAAAATAATGGGGTCAGGATCAGCGCACGTAATATATCTAGATTTTTTTCTTTTGCAATTATCTCTTCTTTTTCTTAGAAATTGTGTGTCGGGTGAAAGAAAATCTGTTACGTTTCGTGAAGCACTGGTCTGAAATCCAATGCGTCAGGTTGGAGATTTGAGTGTCATAGAACAATGCACATCTGTGCGTGTGAATCAACACTGACATGGATTCTCTGACATGCATCTTTTTGTTGTATGCCTGGTCTACACAGCCAATAAAGGTATACTGTCTAGTCAATACAGGTGCATATTTTTTTTTATCAACTAAGTCGGTCTAGCATGGCTGGAAATAAAAGGAAAACAAATCTAGTCAATTTCCAATACTTAGGTGGAGGAAAACTGTAAGCAGAAAAAAAGCATAGACAGTTATGCCATTCGTTTCTTGCCGAAATCAAAGACAAGAGATATAATGCATAAAATGGGGATAAAATGTATGTATGCCAGTCAGTTGTTTCCGACCATGACTGCCAGATAGCAGAGGGGGCAGATACTATTCTGGCGGGCTGGGTGAGAATTTGTTTATAGTGGAGATGCTTTGCCTAGGGTACATCCCCACTCTCTCGGCCAAAGGGATTTGAGGACACAGCTGGTGTTGAGGAAGGTCCCCAAAGGCCAGCCCATCCCTTTAGCTGCAGCAACAGAGCCAGTGCAAGGGACCCCTAGTTCGAGAGTCATAGTCTTCCACAAGAGACTATACTGTACCCCGATTTTCCATTTCTGTAGAAAATCATATATTGTATGATATAGTATTATTAACCCTTTCACTGCCAATGTCACATTTTAGCACCACAATGGTTTAACACCCATGTCACTAAAAGGCATCAAAACAGGACCTGTTATCCAAAGACCATATTTTCTTAATTTGGAGAGGTAAGGATAGGCCTAATGTTATATATATATGTCACAGAGGAATTTGCTATTGCAGATATTTTATTTTCTCTACCCAATTAAGTTTAATGGTATTTTTTGGCTGAAAAATGGCTGGCGCCGAAAGGGTTAACTAGCTATGGTTCTTTTTTATTTTTGTTTTTGTTTGCTTTATTATGCCTCTATCCCTTGTACCAGTAGTTCCAGATGATTTTGTTACTGCTCTGCAGGTCGCTGGAATACACCATACATGACCACGAACTCAAAGACACCAAGAAAAAGCTGGATGAGGTTAGTACTTGTGATTAAAGACTACATACTACATGGGATCGGTGCGTGAATGGGTGAATTCCCACTCTGCCAAGGAAATTTGAGCACAGCTGGCATTGGGGAAGGTCCCTAAAAGCCAACCAATCCCTACAGCTGCAGCACAAGTGCCAGTGCAAATTCCCCTTAGTTTGAGAATCATAGATGTCCATGAAAGACTTAAGCTGTACCCTTGATATTCCAGTACTGTAGAATATCATTTATTGTACAGCTCTTCCTTACTATTGGCCCGTACTGCTGGATGATGTCAAGCTCCGATTAAATGTCCGTGATTGTCCAAGACTAATGACTCACGAGTGTGACTTTAACCTTTAGCACACTGCAGGCGCACTGTGTCGCCGAACAGATACTCCCCTGCAACTGCAGGCGCACTGTGTCGCCCAGAGAGGGGTATCCCAAACCAATGCTTCGCGGACCTTATTTCTGTTACTAATAATAGAAACAACGTCACTTTAGCAGACATGCCTACCGTCACGGGTTATCCGTATTTGTTACGGAAATGTATTGATTTTGGCTGTGTGTTCCGAAAATACAGAAAACGGGCGCATGTTACGGGAAAAATTAAAACATCAACAACAAAAAATTACGATGCCGGCTGGTGGTTTACCGTATGCAAGAGAGAGATAGAGAGCTTACGAAAGTCAGCTCCGAAGTTTTCCGAGAGAGCTTTTCAACCAATCGTCTTTCACCAAGGTCGAGCCAAAATTTGACCGGCTACGCGCTTGGCACGAAGTGCGCGAATTCCATGAAGATGGATGCTGGACGGAAGCTATGTTCCTGAAAATCATGCTCTGTTACGGATTTTGAGTGGGAGTGTTCCTGAAAAGCAAATTTGGGGGTAGGCATGTCTTCTTTAGCTTCAGAACGAGGCTCGCTGCTTGCTTCTCTTCCGGCTTGCCGCCATTTGCTTTTTTAGTTGTATTGAATTTTTCTAAGTGTTGATCGGTCATAAAGTAAAGTTCACTATCAAATATGGCGGATTTTCGTGTTGGCGAAGCTTCCTACTGGAAATTAGCGTCGATGTTTGTTTAAATAACGAATTCTTAGGCTTTGTTAGGTCGGATATCGACAGTGAAAGGGTGATAGAAGATCGTAATGCAGTAGAAGGGGGGGTAGTCGATGTCGGTGTGACTTGATGAAGACGATCCGATATCGAGTCGAGCCACGATTGTGATTCGGTACCGATTTTGACTACTAGGTTGAAATCAAAGAAAATTTTGCCTTTCATAATATTCTTAATGATATTTCCGTGAGTTATTTCGTTAAAGGGATCTTAAACATGAGTTAATTAGTTAGTGGGCAAACTTTAAAGCAGACGGCACTCATTCCGACCGTGCCGAAACAGTAAGTCAACACTTTCGCTTTGTTGATTTCGCTTTTTTTTTAACAACAAAACATACACGGACAACAAATTACATCATATCAAAACTTTCCTCAATCATCTCTTTATTAGTATTCCAATAATCAAGTCTGCACACAACACACAGAGAAAATTAGAGCATTTTTAATCAAGTGGGTGTAAGCTTTTTTCACCGCCTCAAAAAGAATGCAGTGGCAGAGTACGGAACGTCAGAAAAAGTGCAGGGTGCTAAAGGTTAATCTTACGGTCGCCAAAGGACCATGAGGACATTTTTGTTCAAATACTCATTGAGATTGTGTGCTATTTCTCTCTTGATTCGATTGTTGAACTGGGACTAAGTTTATGTGGCTTCATCATCTGGGTTTTTGTGTGTGTGTATGTCTGCGTCTGTGTGTGTACTGTGAGGGTATGCATGCGTGTGTAAGTGTGTGGGTGAGTGCCTGTGTGTGTGCACATATGCATGCTTGATTGCCTGTGTGTGTTCAGATCCAGCAGAGGCGTGACAACAGTGGGGAACATACCAAGCAGCTACGGGATCGGCAGCAGACTGCCAGTGACCAGGTCAAGGTCAGTTCAGTTTCTGGGTCAGGTCAAGGTCATTTTCTGTTTGGGTTGTTTGTTTAAATGAAATGAGCAGAGCACATCTTGTTTGTCAATTATGATGTAGCTATTACAATGTTGTTTGCATAACGATTACAGTGATGCACTAAGGATGGAAAAGTGATGGTACAAATTGTCCTGGAGCAACTACTTCCTGTGTGTCATTTTGAAGGAGGGTTTGGATGTTTTAAAACGATTTTTTGAGTGAATGTTTCAACTTCAAACATGAAAATTACACATCACACCATAGATGTGAAGAAAGAGGAAAAAATCAACAAAGGATGCCAGCACTCATTTGACATGGGTTGGCTGGATGAAACTATCGGACAGTAAGATCTGCGTAGTACTATCGAAGCCGAGCTAATTTTTTCTCATCATGTAAACCGATCCGCAAAATGTAATTAGGAATGACGTTGCAGGCAAAGTTTTGTGTGAGTACTTTGACAATGCCACTGGCTACGCTTTTTTGTTGGGGGCTTTCTCACATCCCTGGTTAAAGCAACATATGTGCACTCCAAAATAAAAGGTTACTTCCCTCTTGTCGATTGAGATGCAACACACTAACAGTAACAATACATTGAAAACCAAGAACTGCACGCTAAAAAAAATACATGGTGCTAGAAGAGTTAAAGCCATAACACTGGTTATTACAGACCCTGAACAAAGAGCTGCAGCAGTATGTCTACAGCCTGTTGTCTCTGACAATTCCCATGCCTGCTCTCTCTCTCGCGCACACACGACTCACTAAGGGGTAAATATGCGCTTAAAATTTTAAAAACGAAGTTCCAAAGGCCTAGCTCACACACATGCAAATATGCATGCACATACGCACATAACCTTTCTCTCGTTCTGTGTGTGCGACTAAATTAATACAATGTTCTATTGCATTGCCTGACCTAGGCCCAACATGGTCGTCAACGACTGACAGGAAGTCAACAACAATGCTGTGCACAGACCCTGAACAAAGAGCTGCAGCAGTATGTCTAAAGCCTGTTGAAGGAGCGTGACTCCTTGAAAATATATGGTACTGAGAGCCACGGCCTGACCAAAAACAACAATGCTGTGCGCAGACCCTGAACAAAGAGCTGCAGCATAACTATGTCTACAGCCTGTTGTATTGTTGTCCGCCAGGAGCGTGACTCCTTGGGTACTGAGAGCCACGGCCTGACCAAAAACAACAATGCTGTGCACAGACCCTGAACAAAGAGCTGCAGCAGTATGTCTACAGCCACCAATAAAACCACAAAAGACAGAAGTACAATTTGGTATGAGATTCATAATTTTCATTCAGGAAGAAAAAAAAAGAAAGTTGAAAATGTGAAAAAATTAAAAATTTGAATATTTTTGTAAAAAAAAAGCCGCACTTTTACTTGTTGGAGGACATTAAAAACTTGACAATTTGGTATAAAGGGCAACTCAGTAGCATTAAAAATTACAATTTGAAAAACCTTCAAAATTGATCCTTTTTGAGAGCCACGGCCTGACCAAAAACAACAATGCTGTAGTTATGGTACTGAAAACAGACCCTGAACAAAGAGCTGTGGAAATAACTTAGCAGTATGTCTACAGCCTGTTGAAGGAGCGTGACTCCTTGCGTACTGAGAGCCACGGCCTGACCAAAAACAACAATGCTGTGCGCAGACCCTGAACAAAGAGCTGGAGCAGCAGTATGTCTACAGAAAATTCCTGATGTGAAGAAAGAGGAAATCAACAAAGGATGCCAGCACTCATTTGACATGGATTGGCTGGATGAAACTATCGAGTAAGATCTTGAGCCGTACTGAGAAAGTTTTGTGTGAGTACCACGGCTACTGTTGGGGGCTTTCTCACATCCCTGGTTAAAGCAACAACACTCCATGCTGTGCAATGCAGACCCTGAACAAAGAGACTGAACAGAGCAAGCAGTATGTCTACAGCCTGTTGGAGGAGCGTGACTCCTTGGGTACTGAGAGCCACGGCCTGACCAAAAACAACAATGCTGTTCGCAGACCCTGAACAAAGAGCTGAAGCAGTATGTCTACAGCCTGTTGGAGGAGCGTGACTCCTTGGGTACTGAGAGCCACGGCCTGACCAAAAACAACAATGCTGTGCGCAGACCCTGAACAAAGAGCTGCAGCAGTATGTCTACAGCCTGTTGGAGGAGCGTGACTCCTTGGGTACTGAGAGCCACGGCCTGACCAAAAACAACAATGCTGTGCGCAGACCCTGAACAAAGAGCTGCAGCAGTATGTCTAAAGCCTGTTGAAGGAGCGTGACTCCTTGGGTACTGAGAGCCACGGCCTGACCAAAAACAACAATGCTGTGCGCAGACCCTGAACAAAGAGCTGCAGCAGTATGTCTACAGCCTGTTGGAGGAGCGTGACTCCTTGGGTACTGAGAGCCACGGCCTGACCAAAAACAACAATGCTGTGCGCAGACCCTGAACAAAGAGCTGCAGCAGTATGTCTACAGCCTGTTGAAGGAGCGTGACTCCTTGGGTACTGAGAGCCACGGCCTGACCAAAAACAACAATGCTGTTCGCAGACCCTGAACAAAGAGCTGAAGCAGTATGTCTACAGCCTGTTGGAGGAGCGTGACTCCTTGGGTACTGAGAGCCACGGCCTGACCAAAAACAACAATGCTGTGCGCAGACCCTGAACAAAGAGCTGCAGCAGTATGTCTACAGCCTGTTGGAGGAGCGTGACTCCTTGGGTACTGAGAGCCACGGCCTGACCAAAAACAACACGGTACATCTGTCAATGAACACTGATAATGTTGTATATCTGCAATGCTGTGTGCAGACCCTGAACAAGGAGCTCAAGGAGCTGAAGCAGCATGTCCAGAGCCTGCTGGAGGAACGCGACTCCCTGGGCAGCGAGAGCCACGACCTGACCAAGAAGAAAGCCAAGCTGGAGCTGAACATCAAAGACGTAGAGGACGAGATGGAGGGAAACCAGAACACGAAGGTATTGCTATTATAATGATAATTATGATTGACCTGACCAAGCAGAAAGCTAAGCTGGAGCTCAACACCAACGACGTCAAGAACAAGATAGAAGGAAACCAGAACAACAAAATACCTGCCACTTAATTATTTATTTTAGAAACTAAAGATTTGCTTTTTTGTGGTGTTTTTTTTCCCATGCAATATTTATTTTTAGATTTGACACCAGAACATCAAGGTGTGCTTCCAAAGGCATCTCACCGTCTCCCTCGCTTCTTCCCTTTCTCACCCTTCTGTCTGTCCTCTCTCTCTGTCTCTGGGCTTGTCGACAATGGTCCGTCTCACTAGCAGTACATTTATATCACAGACCATTTCTTTGGCACTTTTCTTGTCATGGCAATAGCGACTGATTTTTATTTTTAATGCCAGAAAAAAACGGAGGCGGAGCTTCAGAAGGTGGCTGACAGGATAAAGCTGACGGAGGAGCAGCTGGAAACGGTGACCGAGAATTACGAGAGGAAGAAGGAGGCGGAGGAAGACTTCTCCACAGCGTGAGTGCTTTTATACACTGGACGTCCCCTCTTTTGCGTGCTCGAAAATGTGGCGACAGATTTTTGGAGTACTCAAAAATGTATATTTCGGTTGCTTTAGCATATATATTGGGGTAAAAGAACAAATCCGGCATGAATTCCAAAATGAGAGACTTGGGCGAGTCAGCGATTGTGGACATACACATGCATGGATGCTCCTGCTTGCAGGATGTCCTGAATTGCAGGATTTTTAACCCTTTCACCGCCAATGTCGCATTTTAGCACCACAATGGTTTAACACCCACGACACTAAAATGCATCAATTCAGGACCTGTTATCCAAAGACCCTATTTTCTTAATTTTGGGAGGTAAGGATGGACCTAATGTTATGCATGTCACAGAGGAATTCGCAATATTGCAGATATTTGATTTTCTCTACCCAGTTAAGTTTAATGGTATTTTTTTGCTGAAAAATGGCTGGCGGCGAAAGGGTTAAATTGCCTAGGGCCGGCATCGCCGGATTATGAGAATTTGAGAAGCAATGATTTTCTTACACACACACACACACTTGTACAATAAAAAGGGCCTATATAAGCATTTGCTATATTCAAAAGAATGTTGCACTTGTAGTAGTCTAGAGGGGTGAAAAAAGAGCAGTGAATGTGTGTGTGCGCGCTGCCCCTGCACTCCACCGGGGCTGCCCCCTTGCAGGATTTTTTTAATTTCCCCAGGAGCACCCATGTGCATGGTAAGTGCGAAATTTGCAACGGACTGAGCTTGGGAAGTTTGGAAATAGGTGACAAAAGCTTGTTGCGAAGCTTGCAAGTTTGGAAAAAACACTGACGTAAGTTTTTGTTTCGAAGCTTGGTAAGGTTTGACCTAAGTGTGATGTAAAGGTCCCCCTGTCCCCTGCCCTAAAAAGTTTTGCTGTTGAGGATCAACGCATGTGTGAAAGATGTGTGTAGAGTGGCACAGTGGTAGCGCGTTCGCTTCGTGTCAAGTAAACCCGAGTTTGAACCTGGGTACAGGGGATTTTTCCTCTCACTTTGCACTACTCCTTGCAGTCTGAATGTGGAGTTTTTCGGATGAGACGATAAACCGAGGTCCCGTGTGCTCATGCACTTAGCACACGTTAAACCCAGTGGCAACGAAAAAGTTAACATTTGGTCAAAATTTACCCCCCTCCCTTCCTTCCTCATCAGTCACACAAAAATCGCATGAAAAAAAATAAAAATTGGGTGGCGCGCCTCTGGCTGCCACGCGCTCTCCAGGTGGGAGCAACCCAAATTTCACAGAGACGCCTCTGTGACTATAATGTACCTAACCTAACAGGTTAAGCTCTATATTGTGGGCATTTTTTTTTCTTTCTTACAGGTTGCAGACTGCTGAGCAGAAGAGGAAGGACCTGTATGCCAAGCAGGGGCGTGGAAGCCACTTCACCTCGCGGAATGATCGCGACACCTGGATCAAGAAGGAGCTCAGGTCCCTCAACAAAGCCATCTCGGACAAGGCAGACCAGGTGTGTTTGTGTGTGTGTGTGTTTGTTTCTCTGTGTGTGTGTGTGTGTTTGTTCCTCTGTGTGTGTGTGTGTGTGTGTGTGTGTTCTGTCTGTGTGTGTGTGTGTGTGTGTGTGTTTGTTCCTCTGTGTGTGTGTGTGTGTTTCTCTCTCTCTCTCTCTCTCTCTCTCTCTCTCTCTCTCTCTCTCTCTCTCTCTCTCTCTCTCTCTCTCTGAGTCTCTCTCTCTCTCTCTCTCTCTCTCTCTCTCTCTCTCTCTCTCTCTCTCTCTCTCTCTCTCTCTCTCTCTCTCTGTGTTTCTGTGTGTGTGTGTATTTCTCTATGAGTGTTTATATGTATGTGTTTCTTTGTGTGTGTGTGTGTCTACATGTTTGTGTGTGCATGTGTGTGTGTGCACGTGCACATGCTTCTTGTTGAGAGTCAGAGTGAATGGCTTGCGAAAACGCTTTGAGTTGCCTTGTGAAATGTTGCACTGTGCAAACTCATTATTATTGTTAGAAGAAAATATTGCACTATGCCATTGTTGCTTGTTATTATTATTAGAACAGCCCTGAAAACATACCTTTCCACATTTACGCTACTACAGTGGAACCTCCCTTATAAGATCTTCAGAAATCATCCAAAATGAGGGGAGGGGTCTTATATGGGAGGTAATTTTAATACTTACAAAGTCAGGCAATGTCTCAGAGAAGTAGGCCTTATATGGGAGGGAGTCTTATAATGGGAGGTCTTATAAAGGAGGTTCCACTGGTAGTAACTACTCCTACACATCAAATCTTATGTCTGTCTGTATCTCTCTCTGGCTCTCTCTTTTTCTCTCTCTTTCATGTGTGTGTATGGGTGTCTTGTGCTAGTAGTAGTGAATTGTATCCACACCTGGGAGGTGTCAATAATTTGGCTTTTTGTCAAGTCAAGTCAAGTCAAAATGATCTTTATTGAGGGTTAAAGAATGATTTCAATAAGCTGACAAGGTTGTTGTTTTCATCATGCCCTCAAACAAAAATAGAAACATCAATCAGAAATTAATGAACAAAAATGTAATAACTACATGAGTACAAAACACAGAGAACATTCATGAATGAGTTTAAATGAGAGAAAAAAATCAAACAGAAGAGAGAGATAAAGAGACGGGGAGATAATACATACACACACACACACACACACACGCACACACGCATGCACACACACACTCACACACTCAACAAGGTCAGCTGAGCTATGCTATCCACACATTTTGTACTGGAAACGTGTGAAGGTAACTATTGTCAATTTATTTTGCCATGACTGTTGTGTATGAGGAACTCAAAAAGTTTCTTGTTTGGGGGGGGTTCTGTCCAGATCAAAACCTTACAGAATGACAGCGGAACAGACGAAAGCCAGGCAGCTAAGTTGAAGCAACTTATCGAAGTAAGTACTGACATTTTCAAAATGAGATTTTTTTTTTTAGTTGAAATGTTAATACAATCAGCATAACAGTGTGGCTTCAGCTAAGCCTGTATGTAGTTAATTGCTGCTGAAAGTGAACTTCTGCAGGATTTTCTACATGTATTCTGGGTTAAAACTAGAGATGCAGGCCTACCTATTTGTCCCAGAAAATAAGAAAATCGCGAAGTAAGGAGATTTGGAACTGCCAAAATTGTGGAGTGCAACCATTATCAGCTTTTGAGTGGCTGGGTCGGATCGGATGTCATTCAAAGATGGCGGCAAACAGTGAAAGGAAAGACGGTGTTGACTGGATATCGCAGATTTTCCTGCCCCCCCAAAAAAGGAAGTAACTGTCAAACGATCCCCGATATGCAAAGAAGACCATTCATCATGCTAGAGAAGAAAACAAAAGATCTTTCTTATAGTTTGTGAACTTTGCTTTTGTGATTCGGCGTAGTAAGAGGAACTTGTCGCTGATACTTGGACTCTAAGCTACGCGATGGTAACTGGTAAGTTGCATTTGTTTGCCACGTTCTGGGAAATCGTGGTAAATTCCGGATTTTTAATGGTTTTGTTCCTGAAGGTCAAAAACCAGGTAGACGTCTGTAAGACTGGTTTCACTGAACACCTGCACAAAGATCACAGCAGTGCAGCGTCTCCTCTGATGTGTTGCCTCTTGCGAATTGAAAATCATTCAATCTCTATGGCATTCTCCTATGTGAACTATGGGCAAGTTGGGCTGTGTCCGCAGTAATGAGAGACGCTTACCATCACAGCAGGCCCAAAGTTGCCCCATGTAAACTTTTTTTAAGAAAATCAGTTGCTGTCTTCAGAAAAAATATGACTTGAACAGGGTGGGGCAGAGATGCACACCATCTCACGGCAAGCCCATAGTTTTCCTAGAAAATGAGAAAATTAGCCGCAGTGTTCCGAAAGTATGATTTTTCACTGCTTGTTTCGACAGATCAAAGCCCACCAAGTACATGTAGTGACAGTTGAAGCTGCTGAACTTGTGGACTGCAACCCTTTTGATTGGCTGTATGTCACTTCATCTGTATAGTTTTCCTTCTAAGATGGTGTCAAACAGTGAACTGGGTGCCAATTCTGACTGGATAACGCACTTTATCTGCACTAGAGAAGTAACTGTCAAACGCTCACAAACATGCAAAAGGGTCTTTCATCATGCCAGTGGAAAAAAAACCCATTTTGTGATCATTGCTCTTGATACTAAGCACAGCAAAAGGAGACAAGTTGGTGATGGTAACTAAGCAAGACTGGAACCAAACGGCTTCAACGTTCCTTCACATGCGTGTGTTGCCGGGTAATACCATTCCTCGGGTGATGCCATTCCATCTTCTTCCCGTGTTCATAGGGGTGGCAGCATGGACGGACGGATCAAACAAAAACAGTAGTTCCTGCCACTTCTGGCTCGGGAACTAATAAGCCAGAGCTTCAGTCATTTTTTCAGACTTCATGGGTCATAGGACCCCTGATTACAGAAAATGAGGGGTCAATTTCCAAAGTAAGGGGCCAGTAACGTTTCAGAGCTTCAGATTGATTTCATACTTCATGAGTCATATGACCCCTGGCTACACAAAATGAGGTGCCAGTTCGGGTCATTGACCCGAGTCTCCTGACAACCTGAAGCTCTGCATGTTGTTGCCATGTTCCCTGAAAATCATGGTTTGTTATGGATTTGTTACGGTTTTGTTACTGTGATGATCGGTAAATACCCGAGTGAATGAGTGTGGCCCGGGTGTGTTCAGGACCGGACCAGCAAGGTGGAGAGACACCAGGAGATGCTCAGCACCATGGACAGGGACCTGGAGAGACTGCGCTCCCAGAAAGACACAATGCACAACGAGCGCAAGTGAGTGACACCCTGGTTTGTGTGGCTTGCTTTGCAGATGTTTATTTTGTTTTGAAGTGTGTGTGGGGTAGTGGTGGTGGTGTATGGGGCATTTGTTGTTCTTCAGTTTAACGTCCTTCCACTAAAAGTGATTCAGTCAGGGAGCATTTTGTTGTTTGTGTACACCAGGGCTGCCAACCGTCCCCCCTAAGGGGTATTTGTCCCTGGAAACAGTCAAAAATGGCACCCTGTCCCTGGAATCCTCTTCTGTCTGGCGTCCTTGGAAACTGAGTAGAATAACAAAAATTGTAGAACAATCACTTGTCTTGTTTGCTGGCCTTGCTGTGTATTGAACACAGGAAAACCCAACACAACACTTAACATGTTTCCTAACCTGCATGTTACACATCTAGGTTACTGAACAGCAAGGGACCTTGAATATTGAAGCACATTGGCACCCAAAAATATCAAGAATACAGAAAAAAGTCGGAAATGTTGCTAGATCATGAAATAATTGGAAGTTAATGCTCGTTTTGACCCTGATGCATGACATTGAGACGTTTGTCCCTCGAAATAAGTCTGTGTCCCTGGTTTTTCTGTAGTTTGTCCCTGGAAACTGCAACAGAGGGTCGGCAGCCCTGGTACACACGTGTGTGTGTTTGTTTTTTCATGTTTGTTTTGTGATTTTTACTTTTATAGTTGGTATGCCGTTAAGTTTTGATGTGTCCTTCTACTCAAATGGCTTTGATCATTGGTTGACTTTAGCCTCAAGTTGAGACCAATGGTAAAATGAGAGCTATACAGTGAATTAATTTTATTTTTACAGTAACAGAAAATCATAGTGTAGCTTAGTCTTCTGTCTGGTTCTGGGTCTGGTCGGTGTACGTTGAACAGAGCCTATAAAAGTTATTACCTCAACGGAATGACCATCATTGTCAATGACCATGACTCAATCGAGGCCCTTTGTGCTGCAGTCAAGGGGACTTATTGGCCTTTGGGGACCTTCCTCAATGCTAGTCATTTTATTAACCGAGAGGGTGGGGATGTAGCCAGGGAAAGGCACTCCAGAAACAAATCGTAGCCTAGCCCTTCAGAACAGCAGTTGTCTCCTGGTATCTGAAAGTCAGTCGGACAGTATTGACTAGTACACAGTTTTGATGTCAATGTTGTACAGTACATACATTATTTCCAGTGATTTCTCTTTTTATCTGCTGATTTATGTTGAAACTATGTCTGTGATCCATGGAGTAATACAGTGAAACCTCCCTTATAAGACCTTCAAAAATAATCCGAAATGAGGTCTTATAAGGAGGTAATTTTAATACTTACAAAGAAGGGCAATGTCTCAGAGAAGTAGGTCTTATGTGGGAGGTCTTATAGGGAGGTTCCTCTGTATAGGGAAACAGGTGTAGAGTGGCACAGTGGTAGCGCGTTCGCTTCGTGTCAAGTAAACCCGAGTTCGAACCTGGGTACAGGGGATTTTTTCCTCATTCTACACTAGGCCTTAACGGTCTGAACGTGGAGTCTTTCGGATGAGACGATAAACCGAGGTCCCGTGTGCCCATGCACTTAGCATACGTTAAACCCAGTGGCAACGAAAAAGTTGTCATTTGGTAAAAATGTACCCCCCCTCAGTAACAAAAATCACATGCAAAAAAAATTAAAAAAAATTGGGTGGCGCGCCTCTGGCTGCGACACGCTCTCCAGGTGGGAGCAACCTGAATTTCACAGAGACGCCTCTGTGACTATAAAGTACCTAATAATAATAATAATAATACCTAATCATATAGTAATAATACGTGCAAACCCTATTAGTGTGTTTATTGTCCACACAATGTGGCAAAGAGAGCACAGTACAAACAAGGCCTTAGAATGGTCTTGAAAGAACTTTCCGGAAAAAAAAACCTTTGTAAAAAAAATCAGGTGCAGTGTAAGTTTGCCTACATTGCAGTTCATTGTACAGTAGTTGACAAGGAGAATATGAAGATAAATGTACTATTGGTGTTTTTGTTTGTGGCTCAAGCCACAAACCTATAACTCACTTTGTCGGTCTGTCGGTCCAAAATTGTCGCACTTCAAATCGAGGCTACACTTCAAATTGAGGCCGCTCTTTAAAATGATGTATTTTAAAAGCGTACAAAATAATAAACATACGTAATACAGACACTACAACAGACACGACGAGTATGCGGTGCTTCTTTCGATGAGTATAAGTAGGATGCATAGTTTTAAATGTTTTCCAAAAGATATAAAAAGTTACGAAATGGTGCAGAGATAACATTCTGGTTTACGGATTAAAATTATTGAAAAGCCAGGGGAGGTGACTCATAATTGGAGTGGTAAAAATAGACCGCGTGCCACAAACTATTGCGATTTCGCGCTTGTTTTATTTGTCTGTTTCTGTCAGCACACTATGGCGGACAGAGAGCACACTGCAGCAAGGGCTCAACGCCGCCAGGGAAGAACTGCACAAGAAAGAGCAAGGTCTTCGCTCCCTGACCGGAAAGGTAAAATGCCACTGCCTCGGCTGTCTTAATCATTAAATGGCATCTGATGACATGCCGTCGCATTCCCATGGATGCTCCTTCTTGCAGGATGTCCTGAATTGCAGGATTTTTAAATTGCCTAAAGCCGGCATCACCGGATTATGAGAATTTGAGAAACAAAGATTTTCTTACACAGATACATAAACTTGTTCGATAAAAAAGGGCCTATATAAGCATTTGCTATATTCAAAGGAATGTAGCACTTGTACTAGTCTAGAGGGGTGAGAGAAAAAAAGCAGTAAATGTGTGTGTGTTGCTCCTGCACTCCGCCGGGGCCGCCCCCTTGCAGGGTTTTTGAAGTTTCCCAGGAGCACCCATGCACTCCTATTATAATTAACGTCACTTTGGCGGTCTCCCTGATATCTGGTTTTGCTCCATCGATCGAAGCCCATGCTACTTCAAAGAGCAATAGCTCTGAAGAAGCTCCAGGGCAATGCAAAGAACAGCAACTCCGGAGATGACGCTCTGTTCCATAAGGAGAGGGTGTGCAGCAAAGATGGAGGGGGGTTGTGTTGGGAGGGTACCAGTAGTCACAAGTGTTTTTTCTTCACCATCTAATGGCCCTGTTTTGAGGGTGACCCATCTGAGCTATTGACTTTGAGCCATGAAAGGAAACTTTTGTCTGTATTTTTGCAACTTTTATTTAGTTGGCCAAACTTGATTTAAATGCGAATTTTAAAGAAATGTGCATTTTCAAAGGGAAAGAAAACATGCGTGATATTGTGATGGCACAATATCCGTCTAAAGATAGTTACGAGAAACACGTCTAAAGATAGTTACAAGAAACACATAAACGTTACGAGAAACACCAGGCATGGGAATTGTCCGCGAATTCGCGGATTTCCAAGAATTGTTTTTTGAAATTGTTACTAAATACTTCGTTTTTGTTACTAAATACTTCAATTGGGGGGCTTTTCACAGATTTTTGTCTCTGGCAATTCCCATGCCTGAATACATAAACATGCTGATTTAGTCAAGTTTGACCCTCATGCACCATGATTAATCTTAAGTGACAAGAACTGACGTTTCTGAAAGCTATGTTTTCAAGTAAATGTCCTTTTCTCCTTGAGAGAATTAACCCTTTCGCTGCCAATGTCGCATTTATGCACCGCAATAGTCTAACGCCTATGTCACTAAAAGGCATCAAATCAGGGCCTGTTATCCAAAGACCCTATTTTCTTCATTTTGGGAGGTAAGGATAGACCTAATGTTATACATGTCACAGAGAAATTTCCAATATTGCAGATCTATTTTTTTCTCTACCCAGTTAAATTTGAATTTTTATTTTTTTTCGCTGGAAAATGGCTGGCGGCGAAAGGGTTAAGCCTAATTGTTGTTATCAGATCATAACTAACTTTGCCTCGATTTTTGTAAAAAAGTTATGGATATGCGTGTGTATGTATGTGTGTGTGTGTTTGGTGTGTGTGTGTGTGTGGTTGCAGGCTCTACTGAACGGCATAGACAGTGTGCACAAGGTGTTGCAGAGCTTTCGTGAGCAAAACATATACCCAGATGTGGTGGGCGGCTACTTCGGCATCCTGATCGAGGTGTTCGACTGTGAGAAAACCTTCTTCACCTGCGTGGAGGTCACCGCTGGCACCAGGTGAATATAACAAGAAATTCAAGCTTTTATCATGTTCTTAAAGGGGCACACTGACGGATGAGTTTTTGCAAGAAACATGTCGAGGTCACCAGAAAGACAACCTTTTCAAGGATCGGAACACTCACTTTGCTCTGATTTCCTCTAAGTCAAAACGGCGATTCCTCCTTGGCGGAGTTGCCGGAGAGAGAAGCCATTTTGGATGGGGTCTGTGGAGGCCACTGAGAGTGGTTAAAGCTTTTTCTTCTTTGTAGTGTAGTAAAAAACAAATTGGAACTATCTGCTTTGTGTGAGCGAAACTCCTTTTGGTAAACTGTATAAAAACTGTATAAAAAGGCTTGTATTGTGGACATTTCTTGCAAACTTTACTCAAAATTAACTACTAACTACTTGTGGCGGTGCCATAGCCGATGAGGTTTAACCGAGGCGTGGTCACCGCTACAGTTATCTGTATTAATTTTTAAAATCGGGACTTTACTGGTTTCGTACTGCCTCCGGGCATTGTCTCCAGTATTGTTCCAACCATATTTGTATTTACAAATGTCCCATATGTGTCTGATTCAGACCAAGAGGACGTAAAACTCCATTTTCTCTCTTACATTTCTTGCAAACGATTTAGTCTAACATCAAGCGGCCATATGAGAAGGCACATGCCTCTTTCACTGAAAGAATCTGACTTCTAGCACCTCCATGAAGGAGGAATCGCCGATTTGACGGTTTGATTTCATGGAAACCAGAGCAAAGTGAGTGTTGCGATCTCTGTAAAGGCTGTTTTCCTGGTGATCTCGACGTGTTTCTTGCAAAAACTAGCCGTCAGGGTGCCCCTTTAATGTCGAAATACACTTTTGTTTTCACTTTCCTCATGGCAACACAGTGATACTCTTAGGATATTATTTGCCTGTGTTGCCATTGGGAAAGAGTGAAAGTTTAACAAAGTGTATTTCGACCTTTATCTACCCAAAAGATTGAAAGAAAAGACATTTCTATCGCACACTTTCCTGTGATTCACACTGACTGAGATCATTGTGCGTGACAGGCTATTCCACCACATAGTAGATACAGACCGGACAGGCACGCGCATACTGACGGAGATGAATCGGCTGGGGTTGGCAGGGGAGGTCACCTTCATGCCCCTCAACCGTCTGGATAACAGAGATACCCCCTATCCCAAGAACTCGGTGAGTGATCCAACCCTGGTTTAAATATTAGTGTAGAGATGTGTTGATGAGAGGATTCCATTCCCGACTCAACCGCATGCCACTTGGGATAATATGCCAATGAGCTTATGTCGACATCATTATTGTTTTTGCTTTGAGGATAAAAACAGTTTGAATCCCCTATTGAGACCTTGAAAAATCAAATGACTGACTTTCATTTCAGGTTTTAGGGGCTTTCAGGAATTATAGTTTGAGGTCTTGGGACCTCCTCCCAGTTCTTTGGTTTCCACGATCTTTCATTTCAAGTTTTAGGAGCTTTCGGGAATTCTAGCTTGAGGTCTTGGGACCTCCTCCCAGTTCTTTGGTCTCCACGATCTTTCATTTCAGGTTTTAGGGGCTTTCAGGAATTCTAGTTTCAGGTCTTGGGACCTCCTCCCAGGTCTGGTCTCCACGATCTTTCATTTCAGGTTTTAGGGGCTTTCGGGAATTCTAGTTTCAGGTCTTGGGACCTCCTCCCAGTCTTTGGTTTCCACAATCTTTCATTTCAGGTTTTAGGGGCTTTCGGGAATTCTAGTTTCAGGTCTTGGGACCTCCTCTCAGGTCTTTGGTTTCCACGATCTTTCATTTCAGGTTTTAGGAGCTTTCAGGAATTCTAGTTTCAGGTCTTGGGACCTCCTCCCAGGTCTGGTCTCCACGATCTTTCATTTCAGGTTTTAGGGGCTTTCGGGAATTCTAGTTTCAGGTCTTGGGACCTCCTCCCAGGTCTTTGGTTTCCACGATCTTTCATTTCAGGTTTTAGGGGCTTTCAGGAATTCTAGTTTCAGGTTTGGGGACCTCCTCCCAGGTCTTTGGTTTCCACGATCTTTCATTTCAGGTTTTAGGGGCTTTCAGGAATTCTAGTTTCAGGTTTGGGGACCTCCTTCCAGGTCTTTGGTTTCCACGATCTTTCATTTCAGGTTTTAGGAGCTTTCGGGAATTCTAGTTTAAGGTTTGGGGACCTCCTCCCAGGTCTTTGGTTTCCACGATCTTTCATTTCAGGTTTTAGGGGCTTTCGGGAATTCTAGTTTAAGGTTTGGGGACCTCCTCCCAGGTCTTTGGTTTCCACGATCTTTCATTTCAGGTTTTAGGGGCTTTCGGGAATTCTAGTTTCAGGTTTGGGGACCTCCTCCCAGGTCTTTGGTTTCCACGATCTTTCATTTCAGGTTTTAGGGGCTTTCGGGAATTCTAGTTTCAGGTTTGGGGACCTCCTCCCAGGTCTTTGGTTTCCACGATCTTTCATTTCAGGTTTTAGGGGCTTTCAGGAATTCTAGTTTAAGGTTTGGGGACCTCCTCCCAAGTGCACCCCTGGTGCTATGACACAATGCTGTGATGTGCTATGCGCAGGACGCCATCCCCATGATCAGCAAGATGGAGTACAAGGACAGGTTCGCCCCGGCCATGAAGCACGTGTTTGGCAAGACGCTCATCGCGCGCAGCATGGAGGTGGCCACGACGATCGCTCGCTCACAGAACCTCGACTGCATCACCCTGGAAGGTGAGACTGAGCATGCGCGGAGCCCTGACTGGGAGCTCTGCTACTACCATGTTAAAAAGGAAAACAATCTTGTCTTGCATTTCTGGTTGGCTAGTGAAGCGAGTAAAGCTGTCTTAAGTAAAGGTAGGAGAAAATAGCCATAGGAAACCATCGTACAATTGGTGCCATGTTATTAATAATAAACCGTCTCAACTTGTTGAAAAATTTTCTTGTTGAAATTTGTTCTTATTAATGTTCAAAGGCAGATAAATTCAAATGAGGGGGGTATCCTTATCTTTTTGCTATGAGTATGCTAGGCTTGACAAAACATGCATTTATTTTAAAATATCACAAATCAAAACTAATAAAGTGGATGCTTTGAAACTGTTGCAGGTGTTAGTCCTGTATATTTTGTACATATTGCCAAAATTTCACGTTTGTATCTGTTACCATTATTTAGAAAATAATGTTTTGGTAACCTATGCAAATCGGCCAGTATAGAACATTTGCAAGGGGAAGCAACTGGCCAGCATGGAATGAGTTAACATGATGTTCTTCTGTACATTAGGCTTCGGCAAGAAAGTTCAGGCAAAAGTTTTGGTCACTGCATGCACCCATGTGATACGTTATATGGCAGTCAAGGGGTTAAAGCTCGGGTGTGTTTTTCGTGCGGGCCAGGTGACCAGGTGAGCCGGCGTGGGGCCCTGACAGGGGGCTACTACGACTCGCGGCGGTCACGGCTGGACCTGCAGAAGTCCAAGCTGCAGCTGAAGGCGAGCGTGAAAGAGCAGGAGGCGGAGTACAAAGAGCACCGCGAAAAGCTGGACCACACCGAGGCCACCATCACCGAACTCATGTCCAAGATGCAGACCGCAGAAACCAAGATCAGCAAGCAGAAGTGAGCCTCTGAGTTTTCAGTGGTTTAACCCTTTCACCGCCAGCTATTTTTCTACAAAAACAATCCATCAAACTTACCAAATCTGTCTGCAATACTGGGGATTCCTGTGTGACATATTTAAAGTAAGGCCTATCCTTGCCTCCTAAAATGAAGAGGACAGGGTCTTTGGATAACAGACCCTGATTTGATGCCTTTTAGTGACATAGGTGTTAAATCATTGTGCAAAAATGCGAATTTGGCGGTGAAAGGATTAATTGGTTAGGCCACAGGCCCATTTCAGTGGGTGAGCACAGGTGTATACATAGCACCAAAAAAATAATAAGCAACCAAGCATGATAATTGTTAATATTATTACCAAAGCAGACTTTGATAAACATAGGCGCACTGATATGCAAACAGAAGTGAGAGAGGCAAAAAGAGAGTGGGGAGAAAAGAATGAAAGAAGAGCAGAGACAACACACACACACACATTCATCATGCAGCTCCTGTCCAAGATGCAGACCACAGAGACCAAGATCAGCACGCAGAAGTGAGACTGACAGCGGAAGAAACAGAGAGAGGGAAAGAGACACACATATATACACAGATGCACCCAGATACACAGACCTTTATACACAGTCACAGATCATGCACACACACTACGCAGCCCATGTCCAATATGCAGACCGCTGAGACCAAGGTCAGCAAGCAAAAATGAGACTCGGACAGAGGGAGAAACGGACGAACGAACAAAATGTTATTTATACAGGGTAATGAGATACATACTTTTTTTACACCCAGCTCTGTGGCAAATAAAAATATTGAATAAACAATAACAAAACATGCAATGAAAGTAAAAATAAGCAACAACCAATAAAACGTAAAAAGTGAAAACGTTGAGGGAGAGACAGATGGACAGAGAGAGAGAGAGAGAGAGAGAGAGCCTTGGCAAAATCAACGAAGACGGCTGCTGTGTATTCATCATTATTAATATTGAAAAGCCATTGGTCGACCAGATTTACAAGAGCTGTATGACACGAATGATTTTCTCTAAAGCCCGATTGATTTGGGTGTAGGTCAAACTTTTGAATGTGTGATGAGATGTGACTGTTGATGTGCTGCTCTAGTGGTTTTGAGAGAACAGAGATAATTGAGATGGGTCTGTAGTTGGAGGTGTCATTTTGTTCACCTGATTTATAAACAGGAATTATTTTGCTAGTTTTGAAGTGCTTGGGGAAGTAGTTTTTGTAATACAGATATTGTAGGTTAATTTTCGGGTTATATATATAAGGCAATATTTTTTTCTCTAACTTAGAGTATCTGTGATGTAGGGTGCAGAGATAGAGAGAGAAGGAAAGAAGGAAAGAAACACAAACTCACTTACACACATCACACAGCTTATGTCCAAGATGCAGACCGCCGAGACCAAGATCAACAAACAGAAGTGAGACAGGGGGGTTGGCTGGGATGAGGGAGTGGTTGTTGGGGACAATTATAAAAAGGGGAGACACTTTATCATACACAGGTTATGAAGCTCATGACCAAATTGGTGCTTGCCAGAGCGAGGTCAGCAAAAGAGCAAGAGATGGTATGGTTAGGCGTCTGTGAAATTCGGGTTGCTCCCACTTGGAGAGCGCAGCCAGAGGCGCGCCACCCAATTTTTTTGTAAAAAATATTTTCAATGTGATTTTTGTGTGACTGATGAGGAAGGAAGGGAGGGGGGTAAATTTTGACCAAATGACAACTTTTTCGTTGCCACTGGGTTTAGCGTGTGCTAAGTGCATGAGCACACAAGACCTCGTTTATCGTCTCATCCGAACGACTCCACGTTCAGACCGCAAGGCCTAGTGCAAAGTGAGAGGAAAAATCCTCTGTACCCATGTTCGAACTCGGGTTTACTTAACACAAAGCGAACGCGCTACCACTGTGCCACTCTACACTTGGTGATGGGGGAAGGTGGCGAGAGACACACATCATGAAGCTCATCCGTAAATACATACCGCCGAGACAAATATCAGCAAACAAGTGAAAGAAAAAACAGAAGGGGGGTGGGTGGTTGGGCACACAGATGAAGCTCTTGACTTAATTAAACGGATTCTGACAAGAACAAGATCAGCAAACAGAAGTAAGAGAGAGAGGGGGAGGAACATTGTCATACATGCGCCTGCTCTCATATGCACAATCCCTTTTATGCATCATATATCACTGCTGGTGTCGAGTACACACACACACACACACACACACACACACACACACACACACACACACACAGAGAGAGACATGCGGATGAGTATGCACTCGTCACACAGCTGGTGTCAAAGATACAAGTCCCAGATGAGTGAATAAACAAACAGGCCTTCCAATGGCTCATCTATTGTTTCAGGCATGGGAATTGGAAAAGTAAAAAAAAGCTGAAAAGCGGGGGTCTATGGGCCGCAGAAGGACTGTAGTAGGGGTCCAGGGGGTAATGCTGAAGCTTTGTTTTTGTAATTGAAGCCCTAAAACAGCATTAGAATGGATAAATGTAGTTACTTTTTTTTCTGTCCGACTGACTTTTGTTGGCGGAAATTTGCTGTTGAATAAACATGCACATACACACAATTGGCAGACAATTTGCCCATCCCTGTGTTTAGATGCTAGATAAGCTATTGTCTTCCTCACTGACCCATTTTGCTTTTCGTGGATGTTTTATCATGTTCATGCGAGTCCTGCCTATGTTCCAGAGGTAATTTTGAGAAAATGCAGGCTGAGATTCGGCTGGCCAAAGAAGAGCTGCAACAGTTGGAAAAAACCAAACCGTCCAAGGTTAGTTGATGGACATGTTCTCGATCTACCGTTAAACCAATCATTTTATTTTTTTATGAACAATGACCATTTATCTTTTGATTGTGTGAGTGTAGTGTGTGTGTGTGTGTGTCAGTCTGCCATGTGTGACCGAGGAGGCATCTGCTATTCATGAGGAATCTTCTTATTCTTCTTCCATTAAGTATCCACAATCAACGATTTGATTTTTTGATACTGTTATGGTCCAGGTCCGAAGGTCGTACAAAAAAAAAAAAAATCCCCTAATCTACAAGTGACCCAGCCAACCGAGACCCATTCAGCAGGACCTCAACATGATGCTGAATCGGCAGATGGGATGGGCTGGAACTTGTTTTTAGTGGGAAAATCTTGCCTGGGAGACATCCCCACTCTTGGCCAAGGGGAACGTGGAACAGCTGGTGTTGGAAGAAAGTCCCCAAAGGCCAACTAATCCTCAAAACTGCTGCACTATGACCCAGTGTAAATACCACCAAGTTTGAAGAGTCGCCGTCATTCACGAAGGAGTGAACTGCACAGTGATTGTCCATCACCGAGCAAAATCATTTGTCATTCAGCTTTCTTTCTCACTTAACTACTGGCCCCAGCTTCCAGGCTTCTTTTATCCAATGATAAAAGCCATTTTAATAAAGGGCGGGGTCAGTCGCAGGCTGTTTATATGCTGAAGCAGGCCCTGACCTGTAGTGTATAGTATTGCCTTGTATTGTGTTTGACTGTAATGTATCAGTGTTTCAAGGTGAAAGTACAGGCCATGCAGGGTCAGGCTGTGAAAATGATCTGAGCTCTGACCTGCAGCGTATGGTTTTATAATGCACTGTAATGCTCAAGGTATAATAAAGGTGAGCAGTCTCCATGCCATGCAGGGTCAGGGTCAGGCCCAGGCTCCGGAAGATGAACTAGGCACTGACTGTATTGTACTGCATTGCACTGTTCCTACTGTATCACAGTAGTAGTGTGTATCACAGGGTAAAAGTGTGACCATCTCCATGCCATGCAGGGTCAGGCCCAGGCCCTGAAGGATGAACTGGGCACTGACTGTATTGTACTGCATTGCACTGTTCCTACTGTATCACAGTAGTAGTGTGTATCACAGGGTAAAAGTGTGACCATCTCCATGCCATGCAGGGTCAGGCCCAGGCCTTGAAGGATGAACTGGGCACTGACTGTATTGTACTGCACTGTTCTTACTGTATTGCTGTGTGTATTACAGGGTAAAAGTGTCACCAGCCTCCATGCTATGCAGGGTCAGGCCCAGGCCCTGAAGGATGAACTGGGCACTGACTGTATTGTACTGCACTGTTCTTACTGTATTGCTGTGTGTATCACAGGGTAAAAGTGTCACCATCTCCATGCTATGCAGGGTCAGGCCCTGGCTCTGATAGATGAACTGGGCACTGACCTGTATTGTACTGCACTGCACTGTTCTTACTGTATCGCTGTGTGTATCACAGGGTAAAAGTGTGACCAGCCTCCAGGCCAGCCTACAGGCCATGCAGGGTCAGGCCCAGGCCCTGAAGGATGAACTGGGCACGGACCTGCAGTCCCAGCTGACCATGGAGGACCAGCGGGAGGTGGACCGGCTGACCGACCAGATCACCCAGCTCACCCAGCAGAACAGGTCTGCGTGGCAGGAACGCATCAAGGTCTGTACCTGTGCCTCTGTCCTGTGTTGTGCTGTAAATCCATGATTGGTTCTGGTTTCAATGTTTGTGCTAATCAGCGATGTCCCGAGGCCCCCAGTCATAGGCCATTGACCTATTAAAATTGAAAATGTCCTGTTGTATTCCCTGTCAGGACAAATGTCTGATCAATTTTTTAACACTGGCGCGCTTTGTCTTATTGATTTCTGCAAGAGCCAGGACGTTGTCCTATTGATTTATGTCGTCTCAGGACAGTTTGTCCTATCACTTTTCGATCCTCAGTACATCACTGGTTCTTCACTGCAGTTTGAAGAGGAAGAGAACTGACTCGAGACTGTTGAGCGCCAACCGTATCAAAAGAGTGTGTGTGTGAGGAGTGAAAGTGTGTCATGTGTGTATCACTGTGTGTGTGTGTCTGTGTGAGAGAGAGTGAAAGTTTGTTGTGTGTGTATCACTGGGTGTGTGTGTGTGTGAAAGAGAGAGAGTGAAAGTTTGTTTGTGTATCACTGGGTGTGTATGTGTGTGTGAAAAAGAGAGAGAGTGAAAGTTTGTTGTGTGTGTATCACTGGGGGTGTGTATGTGAGAGAGAGAGAGTGTGTGTGTGTCCACTACAGTTGAAAGGGGAGAAGAACAAGCTAGAGAACCTGCTGAGCAACAACCTGAGAAAGGAGACTAAAACATTGTGTGTGTGTGTGTGTGTGTCCACTACAGTTGGAAGGGGAGAAGAACAAGCTGGAGAACCTGCTGAGCAACAACCTGAGAAAGGAGATTAAAACATTGTGTCTGTGTGTGTGTGTTCACTACAGTTGGAAGGGGAGAAGAACAAGCTGGAGAACCTGCTGAGCAACAACCTGAGAAAGGAGATTAAAACATTGTGTCTGTGTGTGTGTGTTCACTACAGTTGGAAGGGGAGAAGAACAAGCTGGAGAACCTGCTGAGCAACAACCTGAGAAAGGAGATTAAAACATTGTGTGTGTGTGTGTGTGTGTGTGTGTGTGTGTGTCCACTACAGTTGGAAGGGGAGAAGAACAAGCTGGAGAACCTGCTGAGCAACAACCTGAGAAAGGAGATTAAAACATTGTGTCTGTGTGTGTGTGTGTTCACTACAGTTGGAAGGGGAGAAGAACAAGCTGGAGAACCTGCTGAGCAACAACCTGAGAAAGGAGATTAAAACATTGTGTCTGTGTGTGTGTGTTCACTACAGTTGGAAGGGGAGAAGAACAAGCTGGAGAACCTGCTGAGCAACAACCTGAGAAAGGAGATTAAAACATTGTGTCTGTGTGTGTGTGTTCACTACAGTTGGAAGGGGAGAAGAACAAGCTGGAGAACCTGCTGAGCAACAACCTGAGAAAGGAGATTAAAACATTGTGTCTGTGTGTGTGTGTTCACTACAGTTGGAAGGGGAGAAGAACAAGCTGGAGAACCTGCTGAGCAACAACCTGAGAAAGGAGATTAAAACATTGTGTCTGTGTGTGTGTGTTCACTACAGTTGGAAGGGGAGAAGAACAAGCTGGAGAACCTGCTGAGCAACAACCTGAGAAAGAAGCGGGAGCGTCTGGAGGGCGAAAGGCAGGAGGCAGCCACCGAGGACCGTAAGAAGAGGCTGGAGAAACTGAGGGAAGACCTCGCCTCCGTCGACCAGCGCCTCTCAGAGATGAAGGGCCAAAACAAAGGTGAGAGTGACCTGACTGTGACGGAGATTTCTGTAAAACCTGGGCTGCTCCTACATGGAGAGCGCGCCGCCACTAGTGCAGCGCCACCCTGTAGGGGGAGAAGGAGAGGGAGGTTGGGTGTGGGTTGTTCTATGTGCATGAAGTGCACGGGCCAGACTAAGTATCCAGCTGAAGGACTCGGCGTTCAGTTCGATTTTCCTGTTCTTTTTGTGTTCTCTCTGTGCTCTTTCTGTTGTTTTGCTTTGATTACTGATAAACCATGCTTGAAATTGGTCTTTTCAGATCAGGACTCGCAGATAGAGAGGCTGAATAAGGACCAGAAGAAGAAACAGTCAGAGCTGGAGCATTGGAAAGTAAGTCCCTAAGCATCTGTGTTGTGTGCTATTGTAAAAAAAAAACCACAAAAATACTAATGGGTGAAAGTAAAAATATGGATACAAAATATTGTTATCCTACACCATACATTTGAAACCTTTTCTAAAAAGGCTGATCCCCTCTCCACCACCACCCCTCCCATCAACCATATTCCAGCTTGAGGTGTTGAGCACTAGTCCATGGGTGAAAGTTTTCCTTCTCAGCAAGGATTTCCTTAATTTTAAAATCAGAAAATAAGGAAATCCTTATTTTCAATTTTTTAAGAAAAAAAAAGAAATTGATTGATTTAAGCCACCATAGGCCACGAAGTGTGTTTGCACCTAGAACATTCAACGTTCATTTTAGAGTTAAAAACATTTCGTAAATGTGAATGAAAGACCTCAGGAGAGCTCACGAAATAGGCATTTATCTGCACATTCTTGTCAGATTCTGGGGGGCAGAGGCAGAGGCCTCCGGAAATTAGGCCCCAGGAACCCAATGCACCTTTTCCTTATTTTCAAAATCTGTCGTTTTCACCCATGCTAGTGTTATGAATGAGATAAATATACAGTGGAACCTCCCTTATTACATTGTAAGACTCTCCCATATTCGACCTGCTTCTCTGAGACATTGCCCCTCTCTGTAAGTATTTAAAATTACCTCCCGTATAAGATCTCATTTGGGATGATTTTTGAAGGTCTTATAAGGGAGGTTCCACTGTATGTATGTCCCTTATATCACCTGCAATGCTGGCGAAAACTTAGCTTTACGTCCTCCCGGCCGTAGCCATATGGGACATAATATGCTAGCTAGCTGTGGAAAGGTTTTTAGGATGATACTTCATCACCGTTCAGGGACATAATTGATAGCATTTATTTCGAATAAATCAGGTGGTAGGACTGCAAATTGTATGCATTTTTATATTTGTGCACAGGGTCAAGAGAGAGAGACCCAAGAAAGAATACAAGAAGATGCCAAAGATTTAGAAAAGATGACCAACAAGCAGAGTCTACTGTTAAAAAAGGTGAGAGAACTGCTTGAATTTCAATGCTGGTTGCGTGTGTTCATTATGTCGTTTAAAAAGAAAATCTTTTGCAATAACAGAAATGATTGCATCACAAAATCAATGTGTTGCCGTCAAAATGGCTAACTCAATCTGTGTGCTGAGGTGAAGGTGATACAATAAACAAAAGTTGAACTTGAAAGCTTTTTTTTCTTTCTGTTTCTACATTTCAGTGGTTAGTATGAGGGTTGGAAAGCTGCTCAGTGTGTTGAATCAACGCTTTTCAGATGATAAACATATATAATTCAGTTGCAAGAGTTGCAGCAAAATGTTTGGTTTTTCTATTGCCAAACCCCTAGCACACCATGACTGTTTGGTCAGGTGCAGCTTACGGTGGTAGATAGAGCAGGGCTCCCAATCGTCCCGCAAAACAAGGGGTCCCAGGGACTCCTTCACTTACAATGTAGAGGGTCCTAGAGGCAGGATAGAGGGTCCCAGTGGCATTGCGAATGCAAAAAAGAATTTTTCTAGTGCATCCCTGGAACCCCCTACACATTCTTTTAGAGGGTCCTTTGGAATTTCAGTACTTCGTAGACCCCCAAATGGGGGTCCCTGGGAGCCCTGTAGAGTGATTTTTTTCCTTGTCTTTTTTTAATTTTTTAAATACATTTTCATAGATATTTCAATGTAGCTGATTTTGTGACAATGGTGTCAGTAAAATGTGTTCAAGACTTTGGTGCTTTGTTTTTTTCAGTTTGAATTCTTTTGTTACAGAAAGAAGACTGCATGCGCAAGATTCGTGAATTAGGGTCCCTACCAAGCGATGCCTTTGAAAAATACCAGAACCTTGCTCTGAAACAGGTGAGTGTGTGTGTGACAACCTCTGAACTGATTGGTGTGACTGGTGTTTTCTGCAACATTTGTAGCCAATATCATATACATGTGTATGCAGATCCAGTACATGGTTTTTGCCCCTGTGGAGGGATCACAGTACAAAAGGCTCATGTCAAGATGTAAAATTTACCTTCATTTTGTTGCAAGTGAAAATGCTGTTGACAGTGAGTGGTCGAAATAACGAGACTGGTAAAAAAGAGTAGCTCATCTTAGTTGTTGCCCACTATGTGCATGTTTGAGTTTGTTGGTTGGTTAGTAGTTGTTTTATTTGATTAATAGCATGGCAATAAGCAGATCAGTTTTGTTGTTGGTGGGGTTTTTTTTTTAGTAGGTTGTGCAGTATAGGTCAGGTCAGGTAGGACAACTAGGCCTCATGGCCTCTCAAGAGTCCTTTCTCTTGATTGTTACTTTTATGTATTCAGTTTGCACAGCTGTGACGGTGTTAGTTAGTAGACTAATCAGTCATACTGGTATTTTAATTTACTAAGTTTTGGGTATTTGTTCAGGAGGTTTTTAAATTTAGTGTATTGTTAAGTTTAGTGTATTGTATTCACCTCGTCAAAATCTTTTTAAAGACGAAAATTTGGTTTTATTCGCCGTATTTATTGTTTATTTTACCTTCATGTGCTTGTGTGAGTGTAGCGTTTTGATGTTTTTTAGTTCAATTGAGGTTTATAAATTTGTTAGTATCAGGTGCAAATTTTGTTTGAGCAGGAAGTGCGTATAGTTAGTTACTCTGATACTGAAAAAATGTCTCCTGGTGTTAGTTCTACTGTACAAGAGTTAGGTCAGAAGTAAAGTTGTTCCATTTCCATGCAGCTATGTTTTAACGCTTCTACCACCTACACTCTACACTCCCATCAAATGCAAAGACATTCAATGTCAAGCACCCTGTCATGTGTTTGTCTTTTGTTAGAACTTTTGTCACTGTTTCTGCCGTTAAAGCAATGCATCAAGTGCACTCGAAAAAATAGTTACTTTCTTCTTGTCAGTTGAGATGCAACGGACAACCAAGAACGTCAAAAAATTCATGGTGTTAGAAGAGTTAATGCAGTATTGTGGGTGCTCACTTGTTCAAGAAGCTTGAGCCGTACAATGATCACTGTGGTCACATTGTAAATTGATAAATGAATATTGTATGGTGTAAAATAATAGTCTATGGTGCACTGCTGTATGTTGTGAACCTGTGTAACTAACAATGCAGTGATGTCCCGAGGCCTTGGTCATAGGTCATTGACCTATTAAGATTGAAAAAGTCACTATCGTTCCTGTCTCAGGACAAATGTCTGATTAAAATAATTTTGTTAACGCTGGCACGCTTTGTCTTATTGATTTCTGCAAGAGCCAGGACATTGTCCTGTTGATTTCTCTTGTCTCAGGACAGTTTGTCCTATCACTTTTCGATCTTCGGTACATCACTAACAATGGTGACTGTTGGATTTTCAGTTGTTCAAGAAGTTGGAGCAGTGCAACTCGGAGCTGAAGCGCTACAGCCACGTGAACAAGAAGGCCCTGGATCAGTTTGTCAACTTCTCCGACCAGAAAGAAAAGCTCATCAAACGCAAGGAGGAACTGGACAGTGCTCATGAGGTCACTGACACTCTCTAACTCTGTCTGTAGTCTCTCTCTCTCTCTCTCTCTCTCTCTCTCTCTCTCTCTCTCTCTCTCTCTCTCTCTCTCTCTCTCTCTCTCTTTTCTGCTCTCTTTTTGACCTCCGCCTTTTTTGTGTGGACCGAAGACTGTCTTGTTATCCTTTGTCTGTTTGTGTTTCTTGATACTTAAGATAGTGAACATTTAATTTCCTTCTATAAATATGTAAGTTAATGATATTTGTACACAAATTTGATTCATCTGAAATGTTTGAGCTCCATGTCAGTTTGTGAAACTTTTTTTTTTTTTCTTCTCGAAATGTAAAGGATGGACTTTGATCTCTGTTGGTCTGGTGAACAAGTGTCGCCCTAGGACTTCTCTTTTTGATCATCAACAAAATTGGTTTGAGTCATTCTGATACATGTGCTTCTTAATTTGCAAAATCACTCAACTCTTTCTTTATATAAATCTCTTTCTCTCTCCGTCTGCCTGGTCTCGCCAACTCTCTTGTTCTCTCTCCCTTCCCCCTCTCTTCGCCCCCCTCTCGTCTCTTCTGAATGAATAGTTTTGTTAGGTTGCAACATCTAACTGGGTTGCATTAAGAAAAAAACACTTGGATTATGTATCCCCATCTTGACCGCATTCTGTGATTTTTTTAAAAAATGCAGGAAACTTGATCATGTTTCTCAGGGATGGGAATTGTCCGCCAAACAGCAAATGTCCGCCAAAATGACATTGCCTTTCCTCCGAAAAAAAAAGTCTGTCCGCCGAAAAAACAACTAAATGTAACCATTCTAATGCTGTTTTAGGGTTTTAAATACCAATATAAAAAAAAGCTTCAGCATTACCCCCTGGACTCCTACTATGGGCCTTCTGCGGCCCTTAGACCCCCGCTTTTCAGCTTTTTTATACTTTCCCAATTCCCATGCCTGTTTCTGTTAATGCCTGAATTACAATTTGGGATTTCTGCGTTGCAGTCGATTGTTCACGACTTAATGGACGCTCTGGATCACCGCAAGTACGAGGCCATCCAGCTCACGTTCAAACAGGTCGGTGGATATGACTTGCCCTGCATTTTGAGGGTTGAATGCCAATTTGTGCTATCTGTTAGCGCTGTGGAAAGCCAGAAGATGCCATCACAGGAGGAATGTACTTTCAGGCATTTCCTGGAGATTGATGGTATCTTTTGCATTTAACTTTAATTATGCAGTATACAGTTCATGGTAATTGTATCATTGGTTTATGTTGAAATCTTTCATTCAGAAATTCACAAATTTGGTTATTTTTTTCCCCCCTATTTTACTTTTTTTTTGGTAGTGTAAGCATGTGTGTTTGTTCAATTTGATCAATGTTTGTGGCTAGTATGTTAATAATATCCCAGGTGACAATTTCAAAGTGATCATTGAAAACAAAACCCAGTATTTTAGCAGTTATATGTATACATGTAAAGTACAGTGGAAAACAGCTAACACAAAAACGGGTGCTACAAAAAAAAAGCGGATAATTACAACTTTTTTGGGGGGTCACAAATTAGTTTTTCTTCTTGTCTCAAAATATCGGCTGTTTCAAAATATACAGTGGAACCTCCCCATTAAGACCTTCCCTATGAAGACCTCCCTCTAAGATGTGACCCAAAAACAGTTTCACCGATTTTCCTCCTTCATATCCAGACTACCGAATATCCACCTCCCTATTAATACCCCTCCCTATTAAGACTGAAAAATCAGCACACACAAAATTAAAAAATTAAGGTCTTAATAGGGAAGTTTCAGTGTATTATACCTTTCAGATTTGATTTCATTTTCACTGTGAAGAGTTTCCAGTTGTCACACTGAAATTGTAGGATCTGACAAACCTTGCTGCACCTTCACGTGTTTCTTTTAATGTACTGTGGTCAGCGGCTGCGGCTAGTCATTTTTTTCATCTGCGTTATACATTTGTGTGTGTCGATAACACGTGGGTGCATTGTTTGTTGTCATTGCCGACGTGTTGCCAGGTGTCCAAGTACTTCAGCGAGATCTTCAAGAAGCTGGCTCCCCAGGGCCACGCTGTGCTGGTCATGAAGAAGGGAGAATTCGACCAGGTCAGACAGGGACCTCTCTCGCTTTATTTAGTTGTGTTTTTTTTCCCCGTGGGTATACCGGGGGGGGGGGGGGGGGGGGGTAAATAGTTGTGTTTTTTCCCCGTGGGTATACCGGGGGGGGGGGGGGGGGGGTCTTTTGTATAAATAGTTGTGTTTTTTCCCCGTGGGTATACCGGGGGGGGGGGGGGGGGGGGGGGTCTTTTGTATAAATAGTTGTGTTTTTTCCCCACCCCGTGGGTAGCTTTTGTCTCAGCTCCTTTCAGTTCATGCCTTTTGGGGGGGGGTCTAACCCTCATCACCAGCATAAAGTTGTGTTTTTTTCCAATTTTTTGTAAAGTGTTTTATCCATTAGGCTTACATTGTTTTATGGTGGCATGTGTGTTTTTCACTTGTAAGGTCTTTTCCTTTCAGTTCCCTAACCATCACCAGCATCCAATTTAAAGTGTTTTATAAGAATATTGGCATGCCTATCCCTAACCACAATCAATGATAAGAATATTTGCCTCTGTTAAAAGAAGCAACTTGAAACAAATAGATCTTTGTGGAAAACTGAAAGGAGCCAGAATGAGGGGAATCAGTGTACTGTGCCCCACCTTCTGGAAGTTCTGTGCTTGTAACTTCTTCTAATCTGACTGACTGCCTTTTCCCTTTGCTTACCTGTCATCTGCTATCTTTCTGCCTTACCGGTCCATTCTCCTGTCTTTTTTCAAGAAAGACTTTTCAAAAAACATTTCCTCCAGCCAAAATCGGACTTGCTGGGCCTATTAGTTAAGGGCATAACAGGATTGTGTTGCTGTATCATTATTATGACTTTAAAAAAAAGATACATGGACAGTTTTGCATCCCATGTGTGTGTGTGTAGCATAACCATAAACCTCAGGCTTGCGGTTATGGGCCGGGACCGTAACCCAAACATCTATTTATTTGTTTTTGTTTTTTTAATTATCCATCTTTTCCTTCCTTCATTCCTTCATGTTTGTGAAAACTCACAGTAACATGGGTGCAACTTTTCCTGATATACAAGGATTTCCTGTTTTTGAATTTTACCAGAAAAGGATGTTGTTGTTTTTTAATTTGTCAAGCAAGATCTTTGTGTGTCTACTGTATTTTTTAAACACTTTAAAATAAGCATTCATATAAATTGTGGACAAAGCAAACTGAAATACCTTCATAGATCTTCTTTATTCTTCTGTGTTCCCAGTACCTTCATAAATCAATTTTTGCTTCAGCTGCAGGGGGACTTTACCCCTGGACCCCAGTCTTTCATGGGGTTTTCATTTTGTGTAGTTGCACCCATGTAGTAAGCATGGGTGTCCTTGTACTGAGAGTGGTGGTGTTGCTGTTGTTTCAGGGTGCAGACGGCCAGGCAGCTGTACCACTGGTGGAACAGTTCACAGGGGTCGGAATCAAGGTAATGAGACTTTTTCTGTTTTCTGTTTGTTTGTGATCACTGATGTTATGTTAGACTAGAAAGCAGATCTTGTTATCAGGGGTACATGTGGGTATGCTTGAAGCCTGAATTCAGGCAATTTGATGCTGCTTCAGGCAGCGGAGTGCCTGAAGAAAGGGCTCTTTAATGTGATATTCTTTTGTACATTGGGTTTCGGCAAGAAAGTTCAGGCAAAAGTTTTGGTCACTGCATGCACCCATGTGTTATTCTGCACGTTTTGAGTGGTGGTCTATTTTCAGTTTGGCTGCACTTCAGAATGCATAGTTATGCTCTTCCAGTTCTTGACTGCTGCCAAAGACACTGAAAAGAAAAGACTAACATCCGCTCCCTTTTCGCTATATGAGTAGTGAGGACAGAAACACTGGTTATGTCCCTTTTAAACGTGACACATTTAGGTTAACGACCCGTCGATAGGCCAGTTGAATTCTCCGTTCAAATTCCAGTCCGAGTCTTTGGATAGCCGCCACTGTGAATGGTGTAACTACCCCACTAACGATAACTCTATCAGCCCGGCTCGCCGTAACTCTTAAGTAGTCCATCTTACCCTTTTAGAGTCTTTGCTGCTGCACATTTGCATTGCATTGAAATGTGCTTGATGGTTTTAGTCTATATTGCAGGACACATTTCATGCCAGTGCAAAAAAAAAAAAAGAGATTACGATAATAACAACAACAGTTGTATGGGGCTATTTCTTGCACAATGTCATGGTGTGTGAGAAGAAGAGTGAAGGGGGAGGATGGAGTATTTGTAAGAAGAGTGAGGAGAGAGGTAGGGAGGAGAGGGGTCTTAAATCCGGGTTCTTCTTCCACCAAGGCTGGTGTGATTGCCTCAGGTGGAAGACAGTCCCACTCAGCCTCAAGCCCTTGAGAAGAAGGAACATTTCCTGTAGTTGATCTTGCAGGCAATAACTATAAGTAACATATTTTTCGGACTATAACAGGCAACTCATTAGAAAGGCACCCCCCCAAATTTTACCCAAAATTCAGATTTTGTTACTATGTTTTCTCTTACTGTATTAGTAGTCATATTACAACTTCAAGGCTCACTCTGGAGGGGAAAATAATGTATCGCCCTGTAGTCATAAAAATATGTTAGGTAGGCTGTGACATGATGAACCGTATTTGACAGACCATAAGGCGATACTTTTTTTCCCAGGCTGGGACCCCTGCGCCTTATGGTGAGATAGTAAGAATGTATTACAGCAAAATCTGAATTTTGTGTAATATTTGGGGTGTGTACCTTCAGGGCTCTGAAGCACTAAAATTCTACAGGACCCTCTAAACGAATGTGCAGGGAGTCCCAGGGATGCACTAGAAAAATTATTTTTAGCATTCGCTATGCCACTGGGACCCTCTATCCCGCCTCTAGGACCCTCTATAATGTAAGTGAAGGAGTCCCTGGGACCCCTTGTTTTGAGGGATGATTGGGAGCCCTGATCTTATAGTCAGAAAAGAAATATGGTACCTGTTTTGTTGGCCAGGTATCGTTCACGGGTAACCGGGCAGAGATGCGCGACATGCAGCAGCTGTCTGGGGGCCAGAAGTCCCTGGTGGCCCTGACGCTGATCTTCGCCATCCAGAAGTGCGACCCCGCCCCCTTCTACCTCTTCGACGAGATCGACCAGGCCCTGGACGCTCAGCACAGAAAGGCCGTTGCTGGTGAGATATATCACAGTAGCTTTTCTCAGCTCCTTTCAGTTCATGCCTTTTGTTAACACTCATCACCAGCATAAACCAATTTAACCCTTTCACCGCCAGCTATATTTCAGCCAAAAATGTCCATTAAAAATTTACCTGGGTAGATAATAAAATCCATCTGCAGTATTGGGGATTCTTCTGTGACATATATAAAATAAGGTCTATCCTTACTTCCCGAACTAAGACAACAGGGTCTTTGGATAATAGACCCCAATTTGATGCCTTTTAGTGACATACATACCTGTGTTAAATCACTGGTGCTAAAATGCGACTTTGGCAGTGAAAGGGTTAAAGTGTTTTTTATCCATTAGGCTTACATTGTTTTATGGTGGCATACCACTTGTAAGGTCTTTTCCTTTCCCTAACCACAATCAATGATAAGAATATTTGCCGCTGTTGAAAGAAATAACTTGAAACAAATAGCTCTCTGTGGAAAACTGAAAGGAGCCAGAATGAGGGGAATTCGTGTTTACTGTAAAGACAAAACGGCAAAGTTGCAGTTTAGCTACCCCCTTCAGTCTCAAGGAAATAGGTTGCTTCTTAGTGAACATTTCTGTGAGAAAATAAGGGGGGTGGGGTTTAGCTAAACTGCACTTTTGTTGATGGCACAGTGTCCCCACTGCCGGGACATAATTTAAACAGACCTGTTTACTAGAGGTGGGGAAAAAAACCGGTTTGAACTGAAAAAACGGTGCTAAAATTTTGCGGTTCGAGAAACCGGTTCGAGTTGCTGTGCAAACTGAAAGTAAGTTTTTCTTAGGATAACGCATTCTTTTTTAAGAACAACACTGAATCTCAACGCAAATTGGGTGTTTGTAAACCGAAAGCAGCTGTTTCTAGTTGTCTGGTGGTGTAAGGTGCAAGTATGGCTGATGATTACACTACGGTACTGAATCCGAAGTAAAAGGGCAAGTCACACATTTGGAGCCATTTTGTTCTGAAGAAAAGAAAGAGTGATTGATTGTACACACACACACACACGTGCTCTCTCTCTCTCTCTCTCTCTCTCTCTCTCTCTATATATATATATATATATATATAGGTGTGGTTGTTTTTTCTTCTTCAATTCTTGTACGTTTATATATATATATATATATATATATATATGACTGTGCCAAAAGGTGGGCATGAAAAGTGGACATAGAGGGTAAAAAATGAAACTATTAATACCATTTAAATACATGCATATTTAGAAAGGATATAAATGAGGCAAAACATGTGCAAAGTGGCAGGACAATTTTTCAACCGATTTCTGAGAAAATAGTGATAATGTGGTGACCCCCACCTGATGACAAACATCAATGATTACATCACAACCATGGTGTTATGTCACAGTATTTTCTCATAGCTCCAGCAAATCATGTTGTGTTAAGTTCTTTTCATTGTTTGCTATTAGTCTGTGACATTTCCTGTTGAAATTTGTTGTTAGTATGATGATTATTATGGGTCTGTTGAGGTAACAAATGACCTTCGTCATCACTTTACATTTGAAAGTTGTATCAAACACACTCATTCTGTCTTTAAGTACTTAAAATGCCATGAAAACCCTAATTACAAGTTAACTGAATATTTTCTACCAAACTATTAATTGATTCATGCCATTGTTTTTGTTTTATTACACAATGTGTGAAAAATGTATGACGAACATCAAAGTTACCTAAATCATTTATTTTCCAGTTTCTGGCCAAAATGTCTATGAATAACTGTATTTTTGTCAACTACAGTAAGCAGAATGCTTTAAAGAAAATAAAAACTTGCATGAATAAAGTTTTTTTCAAAAAACTATTGAATTATTTATCATAATTCACTATTTACACCATAGGACATGTATGACGAACATCATAGTTACATTAATAATTTTCATTAAGCACTATTTTTTCATTTATCTTTCTATGAAGGCTGCAAAGTGCTCTAAATTAATTACTAAACCCACTGAAGTGGTGTTCATTTGTTTATTAGATGGTTAGACCAATAAAACCAGCTAAATTTGATAATTAACATTTTCTTGATGACGAACATCAAGTCCAGTAAAATGATTACATTGAACATTTGGATTAGTGCAGAAGAAAGAAATGAACATGCTGGTGTTAAATAAGGGTAGGGGTCAACTTTATATGACAATTTAATTGTAAAATAAAAGAGAGCAAGTTAAAAATATATATCTTGAGGATTTTATTGAGCATTATAACTTAGGTATGACGGATGTCAAGTGTTACATCTAAGTCAGAACCTTTAAGAGAAAGTGCAATATTATTTAAAATAATATATTTTGTAAGAAAAATTTTATACTCCTATGATAAAGTAATATCTGCTCCAACAAAGCATGACATTTTCATGTATTTTGGATTTATATAAGTGAAAATTGTTGGGAAGTTTGATTTTGGTTAAATGATTACATCAAAAATGATGTTTGTCATCAACATTGGTTTAAGTCTAATAACTAACAGAACTTTCATTTTTGAATGTTACAATCTTTAGCGTTTACTAATGAGGTACTTTTGCATAACCTGTCCAAATTTCAAGTAATTTTACTGGAGTTTGTGTGTTCTAGCACTTGTTGAAATCATGACTATTTGCAATGTCCACTTTTGAAGACCAGATTTTGGGGCTGATTTGACATTCATTGTCACATAACTAAATAACTACTGATCTTATAAAGCTGATATTGTCTCTAGTGTCTTTTCAGACATTTGTCTATATGTTTATAACATAAGCACAACAGTCAGAAGGTTATGTGACAATTTATTGAGAATGTAAGTACCTGACCCTCTCCGTGCTCACCTTTTGGCACAGAGTCATATATATATATATATCTCCCTCTCCTGGACAATGAACAAAGCTTAAGAGCATTAAACATCTGTTCGTTCCTTCTCTCTGTACGAGCCATTAAAAAAAATGTACGCTTTTGTCTAACTTTTGATTTGTTTGTGGGTTTCTTTGAGAGGAGGGGAGGGGGTGCGTGGGTCATTGTTATATCTGGGATTGAGACATGAGAGTAGTGGCTTCATAAACTGCTTAATGTACAGTCAGTAACTCTTTTTTAATTAAAAATAAATGCGTGTACTGAAGCTATTGTCTAAAAGCAGACTATGTCGTTATTATTGTAAGAAGAGAGAGAATGTGTGTGTGTTTGCCCCAGACATGATCCACGAGTCGTGTCAGGACGCCCAGTTCACCACACTCTCTTGTACATGCATTATAAGCCATGCTACTCTGTGTTTGCCCAGACATGATCCTTGAGTCGTGTCAGGACGCCATGTTCATCACACTCTCTCTTGTACATGTATTATAAACCATGCTACACTGTGTTTGCCCCAGACATGATCCACGAGTCGTGTCAGGACGCCCAGTTCATCACACTCTCTCTTGTACATGTATTATAAACCATGCTACACTGTGTTTGCCCCAGACATGATCCACGAGTCGTGTCAGGACGCCCAGTTCATCACACTCTCTCTTGTACATGTATTATAAACCATGCTACACTGTGTTTGCCCCAGACATGATCCACGAGTCCTGTCAGGACGCCCAGTTCATCACACTCTCTCTTGTACATGTATTATAAACCATGCTACACTGTGTTTGCCCCAGACATGATCCACGAGTCGTGTCAGGACGCCCAGTTCATCACCACCACCTTCAGGCCAGAGCTGCTGGAGCACGCTGACAAGTTCTACGGAGTCAAGTTCAGGAACAAGGTCAGGCCCTCTTAACCCCCCTCCCTTCGGGAACACTCCAGTGGTCGTATGTGTCACGAATCCTATATGTCGATAGTCCGAAAGTTATAAAAGTGTTGCATTGGTTCTGCGCCGCATTGCTCCTACGTGTCATGGTTACCCCTTAACTGCCACATAGTGTGTCACGTATGGGCTTGATGATGTCATCAGGTGAGAGGGAATAACACAGTGATTCAATTTTTTGTTGTAAAACAGTCAGGAGGGTTTATGGAGGGTGTCAAGACATCAACTGCCACATTCAGACCTGCCACTTGCTCCGATTTCAGAGGAGCAGCTCATATATGTTGAGCATTGCTCCTAGCTCCTCTTGCAACGTCCCCAGCTCCTATATTTTAAAATCTGTCTTGTATACATTTTCCACTCAATTTCACAACAAAGAGCATGCATTCAAAGCACCAGCTAATGGACATAAGGGTCAGCATGAGACAGTGAGGGGCTACACGAAAATGGATCTCAAATTGACAATGGTCCATGTTTCTTACTCTAAAATGGATCTCAAACTGATAAAAACGACTGCATGTTTGAAGAACAAAAGAGAAGGCCGCACATTTCGAAGTGGCAATGGATTTTACTGGGGGGCCAGTGCCAGCCCCTAGAGTCTCGCTCCTCTTTTTTATTCTCAGAATGTGGCAGGTCTGCACATTACTTCTCATCGTCTTATCGAAACTGCGAACTCCCAGACTTCATCTTCCACCGTTACCGACTTTTTCAAGCCAACGGAAGGAAAGGAGAACAAAAACGAACTTGAATTGATTCATTATCTTCCTTCCAAGTCTTATTATTTAAGTCATCTATGGCACCAACTGTCTTGGTCTGCCCAAATAAAAAGGGCAGAGGAACAAACCAAAAGCTTCTATTGTGTTAGGAATAGTTGTGACACTTCCAGACAAGACTTGTTTTAAACAAGACAAGTTCACAAGGATGAAAATTGCTTGCTTCAAATTATGTTTTTCCTCTTAGCTCCCAAAAATTCTCTATCTAATTTAATCATACTATACCAACACTCAAAACAACTGCATTAGCCTAAAACAACCTGGAACCTTACCCTAGCACATAGCTAAAACGAAAGTGGCCCCAAGGGACTGCACCCATACCGCAGGGAGTAGCGGGAGTGACTCCCCCTACTTCCGGGTATGACGCGCACCCTTGGGACACCGGATATGTCATTCTTAAATTTTCCAGCCTTTCAATCACACCTGGGCCTACCCTACTCCGCCTTTTCTGACTCTTGTCTATCTGGTGGGTTCGTTCCGTGTTTAGCTTTGTTCGATTCAGTTTCTTGGGAAGGCTGTTAGTCATCCTATCGATATTATTTCATTGTCATTTCTTGGTGTTCGTTTTAGTTGAAAAATTATTTCGTTCACTCTGTTGTTCGTTTTCGGGGTGGCGTCAGCCATTATGGCTTCTTGCACCCCTCGGTTTCCACTTCGGGGAAAGCAGTTTCTCTTCGGTTGTTTTTCTGTTTTCCAAGTCAGTTGACTCTTCTTCTCTCACTACGGACCCTTTGGGCAGGTTCTCTTAATCTTCTCAAGAAGTTTTCGTCTAATCCCCTCACAAATCCTACGTCTAACGTCCAGTCACAGTCCGTTTCGGTTACACCGGCCTAACCGGTTTCGGAGCCCATTCCAGTTTCTCTCCCTTCGGAGGTTTCTGCTCCTTCTCCTTTTCCGTTGGACTCGCAGGCTTTGTACTACGTCACTTGGACTCTTCGGGTTTCAGGGTTCTCCCTTTCGCATCGACAGAATCTTCCTCCTATTTCGGTTTTAGCCAGAGAGGGTTCCGCCAGTTGTCTCTTCTAACGTGAGACTGTCACTGGCGCAGCCCTCTTTCCTTCTTCTGTTCACAGGCTTGCCTCCAGGAGGCCCTTGTCCGCTAAGGCCAGCGTCGACCTCAACAGGGATAGGCAATCCCTTTCCACCTCTGGTTTCCGTCCTGTGGGCTTGATGTTTACGGAACAGAGAGGCTCCCCTCCGGGGAGCTTGCCTAGTGACAGAGGTGACTCCTCTGTCACCAGACTGGCCAGTCTGTCAGGCAATCATCCGGTGGTACCTGGGAGGTACCTCCAGGATCGGGAACGGCCTGTTCCCTTTCCTGAGTCCGGGCTCAAATCCTCCACTCAGTTCGAGGGAGAGGTTACCAGGACAGTCAAATCGGTCGGTGCGGGGCACCTTCAATACCGATAAGAGTCCATGCCCCCCTCCCGGGGGATGGCTCTCCAGTGATCCTGGCACTGGCGCGGTTGGGGCCTCTTGGCAGTCCCACCGCAACCGGAAATTCGCTTCTCACGGTTGTGAGACGGTTTCCTCCGGTTCTCCCGGTGCTTACCCGGTTTCATCCGGTTTCTCCCGGTTGTCTCCCGGTTGCTTGGCCAACGCGGACATACCGGGGGATGGCACGGTTGGAGCCTCTTGGCTTTCCCACCGCAACCGGTTATTTGCCTTTCCCGGTTGCGAGACCGTTTCCTCCGGTTCTCCCGGTGTTTACCCGGTAATCATCCGGTTGTCTCCCGGTTGCTTGGCCAACGCGGACATACCGGGAAAGGGTTCGCCTAGAACCGGAAAATTCCGATGATGAATTTCCGGTTCGTTCCTCCGGTTTGGGTCAACCGGGAATGTCCCGCTCGCACGGAGGACGCCACGTTCTCCCGGTTCCGGCCGGTGTTCAGTGATCCTCTCACTCCCTACCGGCAGAGCCCTCTGCCAGGCATGGCCTCCGGTGGTGTTTGACTCTTGGGCCGCCCTTATCAGAAGCTTCAACGGCCAGACCCCTCCAGGGAATTCTCTGAGTTTCAGTCCGACTTTGAGTCAGACATGGAACTGGACCCTCAGTCGGAGGTCCCTCACTCTCTCACTGAGTCCTCGGTTCAGAATCTTCTCAAGATTTTGTCTCGATCGTGCCCTTACGTGGTACCTGTGCGTTCCTCCCATCAGGAGTCCGCCACTGATCACGCGGTTGGCTCTCTTCTGCAGGCCAAGAGCTCCTTGACTCTCCAAGCCCCCTCCTTCCCGGAGGATTTGGTGGTTAAAGCGGAGTTCACGTTGAGGACCGGCAAGGTCCTTTCGTTGAAACAGATTGCTGAGGCTAATCTGGGGCGTTCTCAGCCGGCCTCGTCTCAGTTCGGTTCCTTTTTGGTACCTGGATTCAGACCTTTCGTCCCCCTACCGACGGAATACCTGCCCCTCCCCTCCGTCTCCAAACCTTCTTCTGAGGAGGTGGAGTCCTTGGGGTCCTGCTGCTGTTCCTCCCGTCACGTTCAAGCCTTCGGCCTTCAAGTCTCTCGAGGAATCTCTGTCTGGTTCTCTCAGGGCTTGTGGCATGGCCACCTCTCTCGTGCAAACCTTGGCGGAGTCTCTAGGCAAATCAGCCTCTGATTCACCGGCGGTTTTTCAGTTCTTTGATCAGGTGGATGAAGCTTCCGTTGGAGTCTCTCTAGCCCTTTTGGGCAATGTGCTACAGAGCCTCTCTGATGTCACGGCTGGTTTGAAGGTTCAAACCTGTGCCTTGGCCCGGGATTCTTTCTGGCGCAGAACAGGTCTCTTTCATCCAGGGAAAAGGAGCGTTTTGCGCTCTCTTCCCCTTCCGGAGTCGGGCTTGTTCGGGGAAGAATCGGTTCCCCCAGTTCTCGAGTCCTCTTCAAAGAGGAAGTCAGCTGATAGCCAGAAGGCTATCTATCGGGCCCTGTTGAACCAGCCCCGTCCCAACCATTTCGTCCGGGGTACTTCCCGTCCCGCTCTAAGAGTGGGATACTCCTCTAGGCCTCCTCCCCAGTTCAAGGCCTTGAGGCCCCCCTTCCCAGTCTTCTCGTGGCAACAGGAGGCCGAGCCTTCCAAGAAACGGCGATCCTGTCCGTTGGAGATCCTCCAGAGGAAGTGGAGGACCTTCTCTTGAAGGGCGCGGGCGCGAGTGAACGATCCCAGTCCGGGTTTCTATTCCCGACTTTTTCAACCGGTCCTGTCGACCGGTTTTATCAAAATTCCCGACCGTTTTCGGCCCATTCTGACTCTAATTGGCCGGCGATCTCTTAGGCCGTTTAAAGGGTTTTTGGTTCTTCTGTTCTCTACCGTTTCCAAGTCAGTACCGTTGAAATGGGTTTTTTCCACGGTTATCCTGACGTCACTTGGATACTCTGTTCACAGTCTCAGCCTCGGAGGACACAGGTGGTGTCCGACCTCTCAGTAACGAAGGCGGTCACACTTCGCTGTCCCCTCGGTTTTCTTAGTCTGATGGGGTCGATTTCGGAGCTCCTTCCTCTGGCCTGGGTATACATAGGCCCTTGCAGAGAGAAGTCAGAGTGCGCACTCCTTCTTTCACGGTTTCAACCATGAGTTGTTCAACCTGTTGACTCGTTCGGCCGTTCCAGTCATCCTGTTTCGGACTGGTTCCGTCCCGATCTGGCTTTAACTGTCCGGCTAGCATGATCTTCCCTTCTCAGCCGTCAGATCACCGAACGGCACAGCTTTCAACCTAAAGTTGTTCGACGGGGTGATTTTTGCCTTCCTTCAGGCCCCCCCCCCTTTTTTTTTTGGTCTTCGGCGTCTCGTTCCGACCGTTTTTTATGGTTTAGGTCGAGGTGTGTCATCGTCACGTTTGCACACTGTTTCGCTTTTTGTCTACATGTTTTCCTTTTCGGTGGGGACTTTTCCGCGTCATCTGGTTCGATTTGACGTCATGCGATAGCAACTATGTTGCTGTTGCTGTCTGTTCCTTCTTCATAGGCAGTTTTTTATTTTTATTTTACCTCCCTACCGATCGAATTGTCTCCGCTGGTTTTTCACCCAGTCAACGGGGGTCCCTTTCGTCGGTCTTAGCATGTAGAGTTGGTTACGAAGTGCAGTCGCACATTCGTACCGTGGTTTCTCAGTTTGCTAGGTCAGAGGCTGAATCTGCTGCTCTTGCGGATTCTCATCCTAGTACTAGCTGTCTCTATCCCGCCATCGGTCCTTTGCTTGCCCGACATTCTGAACTAGTCTTGTCCAGTTTGTTTTCTGACCCAGACTCGCCCCTTCGATCGATATTTTCCAGTTCGAAAGGGCGTAGCAGTGTGTAGTGGCCCGGTCCGGCCACTCATAGTCCGTAATGTATCAGGCCTTGGCTGTTCTAGGTGACTCGATCGGAGTTTGTCTTCTTCAGTATGAGTTCCATGGCCTTAGGTGCTACCGTACCGCTAAGCTGTACGCCACCACTGTCTCGCACTTCTCTCTGAAGTGCATGCCGTTGTATTCCTCCCCTCTGATGGCACTAATCCCCCGGGTGTTGAAGAAGTCCTCCGGGAGCACCCGGACTTGATTCTCGTCACACCAATGTGGCCCACGAGCCATTGGTTCCCAGAGCTCCTCGACATGGCGCAAGACGGTCCTCTTCCGCTCAATCTCACTCCCGCCACTCTTCTTCAGTCAAGAAGCGGGGTCGGACACCCTTGCCCTTCAAGGCTAAACCTGGTCGCATGGCGGCTGTCCGACTAGGCCTTCGCTCTCAGGGGTTTTCCACGCGCACCGTGGATCTGTTGGTCGCCTCTCGGCGTAAGTCTACAAACGATCTGTATGATCTTCGCTGGGCCACCTGGTTTGCGTTTTGTCAGGAGAGAAAGTTTGACCCGCTTCGTCCCTCAACGGTTCAGTTCGTGGAGTTCCTCTCTCACTTGCTTAGAACTAGGAACTCTTCCTCTCAAACCTTGTCAGGTTATAGGGCGGTCTTGATTAGCACGATCTAGTTTACGGGGAATCTCTCGGCTTTGCCAGTTTCTCACTTCCTGGACGCTGTGCGCCTCCAAGCCCCGTCCAGAACGGTCCAGTGTCCTCAGTGGGACATCTTTTTGGTTCTGGCTTTTCTCTGGGTCAAATTTGAACCCCTGGAGTCGTTGTCTCTTAAGCTTCTGACTCTCAAGACAGTTTTTTCTCATTTCTTTCGCCACTGCCCGTCGCATCAGTGGTTTGCATGCTCTCAGTGGTCTCACCAAGGACGTCCAGTTCGAGGAGGACTTCTCGTCTGTCTCCCTTTCTTTTCTCCCGGAGTTCCGTGCAAAGAACCAGTCTGGTTATGTTTCCTCTCCCTTAGTCTCTTTTTCGAGTCTTCGCTCCGTTCTGGGTCCTGATGATCGTGATATCTTCCTCTGCCCCGTTAGGGCTCTTCGTTCTTATCTGGCTCGTACCAAGTCCTTCAGAAGGGCTAAACGTCGCCTGTTCGTCTCCTTTAATCCCAAGTACTGCAGCGATGTGGCTAAGGGTACTGTGTCCCGTTGGTTCCTCGACCTCATTAAGTTGGCCTATGCCCGCTCGCTGGTTAGGTTACCTGATAACCCCATTCGCGCCCACGAGTTGCGGGCCATCAGCTCTTCCCTGGCGGTAGTCAAGGGTGTCCCTCTTGTGAAGGTTATGGCCTCAGCGTTCTGGTAGTCGCAGAACACCTTTCTTCAGTTTTACCTGAGGGATATCTCCGCTCAGGGCGAAGACGACTCCTTTTCCATCTAGAAGGTGGTCGTTTCGCAGGTCCCGGTCTCCTTGTAGTGTGAGTTCCGGTGTTTTTTGTGCCTCTGTTTTTTCTCTGTGTTCTTTGGTATATCATTGACATGACTGTTTGGGGGTATTTATTTGCATATTTTCAGGGATGTTGTTCATCTTTCGGGGGATTCTCTTAGGAGTGTTTCCCTCTTTTACTGATATGTTTTTAGGGTTGTTGGTGTGTCAGTTGGCACGCATCACCCTCCACCACGGTGGTAATCTGCAGTTGTTTTGAGTGTTGGTATAGTATGATTAAATTAGATTGGTGGATTTTGATTAATCCTACTATCTATTTAATTTAATACTTACCAACACTCAAAACAAAAAATGTTCCCTCCCAGCCTCCCTCCTGATGCGGGGCTGTAAAATTACACGAATGACATATCCGGTGTCCCAAGGGTGCGCGTCATACCCGGAAGTAGGGGGAGTCACTCCCGCTACTCCCTGCGGTATGGGTGCAGTCCCTTGGGGCCACTTTCGTTTTAGCTATGTGCTAGGGTAAGGTTCCAGGTTGTTTTAGGCTAATGCAGTTGTTTTGAGTGTTGGTAAGTATTAAATTAAATAGATAGTAGGATTAATCAAAATCCACCATTCCTGCTACAAATATTCCTCTTTGGTCTGTTAGGGGGTTGGCAGGTCTGGTGGAGTTCAGTGGAGCCTGTACGCAGGACACCACCTAAGCCCCCTACTGATGACAATAATGTCTTAGTCGCGGAGCCAGTGTGAGTGAGGTCCTCCTCCGAGGGCGCCACCACAACCGTCCACCAACAGCTCCCCAGAACATACTGATCCCTATGACTTTGACCCAAACACAAGGGCATAAACTAGATTGGTAATCAAAACAGGTCACTATGAGAGCAGGGTATGCAAGGCCACAGAATTTGAGACTTTTTCTTTTTTTTGATGATCGATGGAAATGAGACGGATGATGATGATGATAGGGAATTCTGTGTCAGTCTGAGACTATGTTGCAGGGCTGTACTCTACGCTTCCTTTCATAATGATGTCCCGGTGTTAGCCAGGCCCGAGAACTGCAGACACCTGTGGTGTTGGTCATGAAATTAGAGCAACACTGAGAATCGCAGCTCAACTGCGTGGTTTCAGTCTTCCCAATGAGCCCACAGCCACTCACTCTGGGTAGGAGTCGGTCCAGGACCGAAAAAAACCCTTGCCTCCGATGGGATTTGAACCTTGTGACCTCCCAGCCAGTAGTCTGCGACTTTACCACTACGTCACAGCAGCTGGTTCAATAATTTGATTTTCAATAAACTAGATATTTGGCGCAAGTAATGCATATATAGACACAAACACCTGCTGCTGCATTTTAAAAAAACTTAATTATCCTCAAAGGGCATTTATAAAAATGTTGGAAGGTCAATGAAAGTGATTTTATAAACTTGATCACAGCCCGCGGAAGACCTGTGTATACTTGACAATGCATGTCATGTTTAAAACACACTCACACACATACTTGTATGCGCATGCACACACACACCCAACAGGATAAATGTAACTAGTTTCATTGTGTGTGTGCAGGTGAGCCACGTGGAGTGTGTGAGCCGAGAGGAAGCCAGAGACTTTGTGGAGGATGACACCACTCACTCCTGATCGCCTACCCTCCTCCTCCTCCTCCTTCCTTCTTCCTTCCTTCATGCTCACCTCCACCCCCACACCCACCCCAGTATCTGCAGACCCCACCCCCACCATCTGCAGACCTCACCCCCACCCCTCCCAGTGCATTTACTCTGTGACTAATCAATCAAAGGCAGCTATTGGTGCTCCAAGAAAAAAGGCGTGTTTGGCCTGTGTGGGAAAACAAAACAATTTACGCTACCTGGATTGTTTGGGAAATAAGTTGGACAGATTCGAATGAATTTGTTCAAACGCTGTAAACTCAAATTGGCTTGGAAAAGAAGTTGGACTAAGTGAATGGATTTATTCAAATGCTGTGCACTCAAATCGGCTTGGGAGAGAAGTTGGACTGAACAAATGTTCAATCGCTGTACACTCAAATTGGTTTTTGCGGCTGTTTGTGGTTAACCTTGACCCGACTTGTATCCAGTTAATCGCTTGTCAATCAACTTCGGTGAATTGAGACTTGACTACTCCAGTTGGCCATCTCTGGCTTTAGGCTGTGACTGGAAAGGAAGATAATAGCGTTGGCCATAAAGCTGTAAAGGTTTCCGGAATCCCCGCCTGATGAAATGTATGTTGTGTTGTGGTCAAAGTGTGCGGGCCAGTCAGCTTTCTCCCAAACCCCAGTTTTTTTGGTGTTTTTTTATCTTTGCTGATTATCAAAACATTGATACAGAGTGCAGTGTGAACGTTGTTAAGGTTGCGTAGGCCCTAAGTCCACGAGCGGTGATGGTGGACGATGGCTGTCAAGTTGCCACATACGCCACAGCAGAACTACTTTTTGTTTCATACGGGACAGAAATTGTGTTTTTTTTTTTTTTCTTGGTTTAATGATGTGCCATCCTACCAATTTTTCGTTAGTTTTATCATTATGTTGTCTCTAAAGCCTACACCCCTCTGAACTTCACACCACCATTTTACGTTGTTTTTGTCTGTTTTTAGTTTTTCTCTGATTTGCATTTTCTTTGCAGTGACAGGATGAAAATTGTTTGTTTTTTGGGAGAGACAAAATGTGGGGAACATCTTAACTTATTGTGTGTGTGTGTGTGTGTAAATCAAATATGTCCCTGGAAACTGAATGCGTGAATTTGCAATACACATATTATATGTGTATTGCAAATTCACTCATGCAAAGTACTGGCACTTGTTTGATGTTTGAAAAATAAAGCGAGGGGAATAGGTGACAGAGTGATGGGAATAGGGATTGATCTGAGTAACTTGCCAGTCATAGCCCCACTAATTTCCGAACTAGCTTTCACAATAGAACTAGGTCCGATAGATGAAATCCTTTTTACCAGTAGAATGTTTTCATTCAGATAATATCAATTTAAAGTCTTCTAACTCAAAAGTAGGAGAGTTTTAATTTTAATGGTTTCATCTTTATTTTTGACAGTTCATTGTGACTCATGTTTTCTTGTAACATGGTGCAGAGCTTAATCTAGAGCGCGGGATTGGTAAAATCCCCCAACATTTTGTTCCTTCCCGCGATAATCGGCACGGGGAGCGGGTCGAGTCCCGCACATTTGCAGAACGGCCCGCAGTTTTTACCGATCGATGCGGGAAGACCTTCGTCGTCTGCTAAACCCGTCGTCTGGACTAACTGAAAGTATCGAGCAGGAGTGAAGGATTTCTCGACATTTCATTGGTTCTTGACAAAATGTTAGTGTTAATCAACCAATCGCGTTCTACCGACAGGAAGTTGCGAGAGTTTCGGCCGCCATCTTGAATGTTTTTCAAAATGAAGCGGGCAGGGACCCTGTTTGATTTTGGATTTTCCAAGCGATTGTGAAGACCTCGAAGAAAAGGCTTCTACATCTAAAACATCGGAAAAGAATGACAACAGTGGCAGTGCAAAGGAACATCGGTTCCAAAATGTCTGGTCGAAAAAGTGGCCGTGGCTGACAAAGAAAAGTTAAAGTCTGTGTACGAGGGTGGGGGAGATACTGGTTCTTATGCATGTGATGTGGGGTTGGATAGGGGGGAGTGCCCCCCTTTTTTCCTATATGAGGGGGGGACTGCCCCCCTTTTTCAGAAATCCTAGATTAAGCTCTGATGGTGAATGTGTGCGTTCCTAGAGGCTTGCGTCTAACTGGTCAGACCCAGTCTCACTGCTATTGAGTTCTAAGGGGGGTTGCGTAACCCTTAACCCTTTCGCCGCCGGCCATTTTTCAGTAAAAAATGTCCATTAAACTTACCTGGGTAGAGAAAAAAAAACTCTGCAATAGTGGGGATTCTTCTATGATATGTATAAAGTCAGGCCTATCCAAGAATATGAAAATAGGCTCTTTGGATAACAGACCCTGGTTTGAGGCCTTTTCGTGACATAGGTGTTAAATCAGTGTGCTAAAATCCCCCAGTGGCGGTCAGACGTTTATAGCATTGGAAAAAAGTGACGCAAGCATGACGTCTTTTCTATATAATATCTACGATTTACACGGACCCAACCAACGCTAAGACCTGTTAGTACTCTATAGCATTCTAATGGCAGAGGCTGTTAAGCATCAGAGCACAACTAGGTTTGGTTTATCCCCACCAACACCACATTTTTACACCCAAGTGCATGTAAGACCCATGCCACTAGTCTTGGTCAACATTTAGTTAACTCTATGCCTCCCGATCAATCGAACCGAGAATCGATCCTATTGCATAAGAGAAGGGGAGTAACTCCGAACGTCACACCAAATCTTTTATCTAAAAAAATCACCCAGAATAAAGTCGAACTCACATTTCATTTCTGAAAGATGCATATTGAATAGCAATGATGATATTTTCATTCGAAAGCTAACACAATGTCACACAACAAACCATGAATTAGAAGAAAAAATCCGTAATGGCGCTCCGAGCATCACGCCGAGTCAATACTGCACATGTTACGTGAAAAGAAGAAAAAAATTTGGGGTCACTTCGAAAAATCCATTCAAAAAGACTATTGGGTGCTTTCCCTTGCTGTAAAGACCAAAAACGGATCAGTGAGTGTCAGGAACAGGAAGAACTAACCTAGTATATTGCATTGTGGGTAGGGTGAAAGTGAACGTACTAGACCTGGCGTTCAGCGGGCGCAATCGGCGTTTACGCGAGCCAGGGAAGGAAAAAAATTTGGGCGGATTTGGCGTCTGCAATTATGAGAGGGTTAAAGGTCCGTGTTCCTCATTTTTGTGGATAATGAGAAGAAGTCATGTTTTATGTGTGTCATATGCTGTTTTGTTGTTGTTTTTTAACATAGGGAAACATGGATGCAACCTTGCCTCTGATACGAGGCGGCGCCTGTTTTTCAAAATTTTGTCCCCAAAAAAATATTGATTCAGAATTCAAGGGGGAAAAAAGTGTTGAATTCTCACTTTACAAGCCTGGAATAAGCTTCAAATTGAGTATGATTTTGCTTTCTCTTCAGCTTCCCCAACAGGGGCTCTGCCCCTGTGCCCTGCCAGGGGCCTAGGCGGCCAGCCCCTGGACCCCTGCCCTACCTGTTTTTGGTTTTTCTCCAGTTGCATCCTTGAAGTAAAATGGCAGTTTGAATCCTAAAATTAAAAATGGTTGGCAATGAAAAGAGAATGTTTGAGAGAAATCGACTATTTTATTTTATTTTATTTTTAAATACATAGTTAAATTAAACAAAAAAAATTTTTAAATGTGGTTGACAGCCTTTTCCCACCTACATTGAATCTTTGAAAAACATTTTTTTAATTTGTTTTAATTATTATTCAAGTCTTGTGTTGTTGTTTTTCCCCATAGAAAAGTAAACGGTCCTGATCCTTTTTAAGTATTGAAATTGTTGGTAGAGTGTGTGTGTGCCAGGAATAAGAAGTATCGAACAGGGATGAGATTAGTCGGGGCTGTGAAAAGAGAGCAAATGTCGAAGCTTGGTTCAGAGTAGATTCCGTCCTTACTACAAGTGTTGTAATGTCATAATGTCACTTGTGAGTTTACCTCTCTCTGTGTCTCTCTCTCTCTCTCTCTCTCTCTCTCACACACACACACACACATCTTCCCACCTACCCTTGCTTAAAAAAAAAGTGCCTCCCCTTTTTTCGTGGGCCATGTATATTGTAATTAAAAGTGTATCGCGCATGAAGTTAAGATGTCGTGAATAGGTTGACGCGAAAGACGGTATGAGTGTGCTGCTATTGTGTGTAGTAAAAACGTGATTAAGTTGACACTTACAACATACGAGTTAACTGCTAGTGTGTGAATAAGTGCTTTGCGCATGAAGCTAAGACATCGGAAACGAGTTGACACGTATGACATGCAAGTTTTCCCCACTAATTGTGAATTTGAGTGTTTTGCGCGTGAAGTATTAAGATGTGGATACGCAATTCAGTCGAGCAGATGGCTGCGTGTTTGTGAAGATTTACTTGTAAATATTGGGGGGGGGGGGGGGTGTTATGTTTATGCTTTGCAAAGAATAGCTTGTGACGAAACAAGCGTGCACCTCTGTCATTTGCTCACCTGACCTTCTGTACAGAGGTATATATGTCGGGGCACTTTGAGGGGTATATATGCCAGGAAGCTTGATTGATAACACCTGGCATATTATGTCCTATGACCCTGGATTCGAATAGAAGTCAGCCTCTACTCATACAAACTGCGTCTCTGTGGCATGGCGCGGAGTGCTAAGGCATCCTCCTGCCCCAACCCTTCTGCCCACCCACCCCCTTCATAACCTAACTGTGTGAGTGATCCCCCCACCACTGACTTGCTTGTAGAAACGGGGAAAAAGGCAGCATCCGATTCGGCATTGAACATTTAAAAAACAAACAAACAAAAACCCTAACTATGGCATAAGTTTTGATGTCAGTGCACTTCATGTTCAGTGTCTAGACAGTGTAGCTTGTGTGTTTCGAGACCAGTAATTATCTGATCTTAGAGAGAAGCAACCAACCATATCTGACTGAATGTGAGAACAAAAAATGTTGATCAGTGTGTTGTACTTCTGTTACGATCCTTATCTTTGATGTGCTGTTATTGTTTATGGTTTGTGTTTTGATAATATTGTTGATGTAAACAGTCCATGTTTTGATTATTATTGTGATGGAGGTATATATGCGTGTGTGATTATGATATTAGATGATGTGAACCACGCATTGTGAGCTACAAAGTGTGTGCTAGTTTTTTTTCTCTCTGCTGGTTGGCTTCTATCTCTAGCTCTGCTGTATCGAATACTGTGTGCTTGATCTGTTGAGGGGCCGCCCACCGCCCATCCACATGTACAACTGCGGTCGTAATGACTATCCACAATTGTGACATTTGTGAGGCATGTTTCCCATGAAATACTATTGCAGACCTGTTTACCATTCCGGTTTAGCCGGAATTATTCCAGAAATTTGCTAAAATTCCGGGTAAAATAGTAAATTCCGGGTGAACGCTGAAAATTCCGGGATTTCGAAAAACCGTCTATTATTTGTTTCCGTTCGTAGGAAAAGACGCAAGGGTTGACCGAAACGTGTACCTAACACGCTACGTCATCAGAAAAGGGGTTGTGCTTGACATCACATGCATTAAATGCTGCATTTTCATTGGTTAAAGGGGTGAAATAATGTTTTTATTTTGGTCGATCTATTTCGGGACTGAGCAAATGGCGGCCAGACTTTTACTGTCGATTCGAAGAGCTTTCCAGGCAGTTTTTTAATGGTAGAGATTGTAATTAGGGCTTGAAATGAGTCAATTTAGATTATATTATCACTGGAAAATACGATGATGTGAGAATTTTGAAGTTTTCAACGGAAAATGAAGTCAAAATTGATCGCGATGGCACCGAGTTGCAACATGGCATCCGCCGATCCGCGGCCGAGTGATTTTTCTCTGTCCCATCGTGGACATTTCCAGGTATTTTGCTTTTTCCAGCTTGTTTTATACTAAAATTGACTAAGAATTAGTGACTGAATTTACGAATAAAACTTTTCTGGCAAAATTGAGCCAAAAATCATCACAATATTGAAAATCGACGCCGATGTTTGCGGAAAGGAGAAGAACAAGAAACCGCTTTATCGCGAGTCGTGTACAGATCATGTGAATTCCGGTTTTTGTTCTCAAATTCCGTGTTTTTTTGTGGCAAATTCCGGGTTTTTCATTATAAGGGTAAACAGGTCTGCTATTGTCTAAATGAATCTGGTAAAATCCTACTAGTTTCGTTCACTATATTTGTAGCCCCTCCAATCACGAATTGGGTGAAATATCTGTATTTCCGTATACAGACTTTTTATCAGACTTGTATTGGGGTCGATGTGAATATTGCGACCGAAAATAGTAGGATTCATTTAGACAGTAGTATTTTATCAAAATAAGCCTCACAGATATCACAGTTGATAGTCGTATGACTGAAATTGGACATGTGGATCAGCCTCTTACGTGTATGTACAAATGTGTTGTAGTACTAGTAGCATAAAGTAAACCATGTGTGTTTGCATCATGATTTCTTGAACGCTTGTGTTATTTTTAATTAATGCGCCAGTCAATAACTTCAGCATCTCCATGTCTGCTATGCATCGCTTGCTTATAAAATTACAATGAGTTCATATTTTTTTAATGTGTAAAAGGACTGATTATTCAGCATGATGTGTAAATGCCTGTAAAAAAACGTTTTAAATCATCTATGTTGTATAATAAAAATGACATGATATGGAAATCTACGAAAAAGGTTTTGATAGAGTTGAACTCAAATTCTCCCAGACGCATTCTTCTTCAACTGATGTAACATATCCACCGGAACAATTTTAAACTAGTGCATGAAACTGTGATCAAGCAGCCCGCATGGCAGCTTTCTCGGCTCCAGTACCTTTGACCAATGACCTTAATACTCAAACTTGGCCTAGGTATTCTAAGTACCTACCTGAATGCAAAATGTCAGCCTCCTACATGTCTCTGTTCAACACGCTATCGTGATCACAATGATAGCCCGTCACAGTCTGTCTGAAACAAACAAACAAATTCCCTTCAAGACATTAAGCAGCTCTCACTTTGTGGCTGCTAAAGATGCAACTTGCATGCATATATTATATATGCATATATTATGCATATATTATATACCAAGCATGGGAATTGGAAAAGTTTGTGTTTTTTAAAGCGGAAAATCATGTGTCTAGGGTCTCCCCCCCCCCCTCCTCCCCCAGTAATGATCCAGGAGGTAACGTTTGTTTTTAGTAATTGAAGCTCTAAAAACAGCATTAGAATTGATAAATTGACCTGTTGCTAATTTTGTATTCACTCAAAAGAAGTAATTCTATACTTAGTTTTCAAAGGAATCTACTGCCACATGCCTAATACAGAGAGAGGGAGAGTGAAAGAGACAGACAGAGAGAGAGAGAGAAAGGGAAGGAGATGAGACAGACAGAGAAACAGACGAGAGAGATCAAGAGACAGGAAAGGCAGAGAGACAGACAACAGAGAGTGGAAGAGAGACAGACAACAGAGAGTGGAAGAGAGACAGACAACTGAGAGTGGAAGAGAGACAGACAACAGAGAGTGGAAGAGAGACAGACAAAGACAGTGAGACTGAAACAAAGTGGCAGAAAGACAGGCAAACAGACAAACCACATTGAGACAGAGACAGACAGGAGAAAGAAAGAAACAGACGAGAAAGAGAGACAAACGAGAAGAGAGGTAGGTAATCGTATTCAGGGAAAGCGGTATGGAAACTGGTGCTTCATTTCATTGTAGTCTTGTTGTTTTTTCTTCAGACGTGTTCAGTGGACAGATTTTGGAGGGTGGGGCAGAATTTTGTTCTGCAGAAAAGCAATGTCATTTTGGCAGAAATTTGCTGTTTGACGGAGAGCTCCCATCCCTGGTATACGAAGACGGTACCAACATGAATAGAAATCTGCCTCATTAATTTCCACTGTAGCTGACATCAAAGAGAGGATCTACATCCAGACAGGATATTTTTTCAGCCTTTAGGATCTCAGCCTTTCGATGGCCATTTTTTAGATCAGTGTAAATCTGTTGAGAAAATTAAGAGGTGTAGGGGGGAGGGTTAAGTTTTGTATGAACTAGGATCAAGGAGATTAAGATTTTGATAACTCTGCTGTCCCAGAGGCTGATGTTTACAGGTTAAAAGCAAAATTAATTGATTATTATTCTTTTGCCCCTGTTTAAATTATCATGCTCAAATTAATAGGGCAAATGGGGAATACGGGTGATGTGTTTATCAGTTGAGTTGTATCTCTTGACCGGACCTAAAAGCCCGGCAGACAAAATGTATTGCCAGCTATGATTATTTAGCCCCTTCAAGATGTCGCTGCCTGAGGTAATCATCATTACTGGCCTGGGGGCTGCCTAGAAAAAACTCATCAGAAATATGTGGTGAAGCAAAACTCACCAAGTGCTGTTTGTGATTCTGTTTCGACAGCATGACTGGCTAATTCAAGTTTAATTTCCACTTAGAAATCGCAGTTACTTGCACTAAAATGGGAATTATTAGTCTCCTTTTTGCTATTACTGTTGTTGGAAACATTGGAGCAGTTTCTCAGGTTTTTATACAGTCGATTTTTTTTTACATTTTTTAATGTCAAAATATGAAATAAAAGATGAAGGGATGTAACTTGAAAAACATGTTATGGATAGGGAAAAAAACAACCAGGAATGGAGACAAGTTTTAAACTCAGCAATTGCTGTTACGAGAAAAGTCGCAATTTGGCCCTGACTGCTGTTCTTCAGTTACAAGAACATTCAAAATTCAGCTGGAATGAGTTCAGCTGACTTGTCCAATCTACAGGGATGTTGTTGCGTGTAAACACGTGAATGCGTTTTTTCTCTTTGACTAAATAAATTTTAAAAAATTAAATGGGCCATTTCGGCTTCTTCCTCGGTGTCATTTCAAAGGAGGATTTGGATGTTTTCATCTTCAACCACGAAAATTATCCACCGCACCATAGATGTGAAGAAAGAGGAGATTGACAAGGGATGCCAACACAAATTTGAGAGGGCTCGGCTGGATGAAACTGTATCATACAGTAAGCGATGCATGAAAATTTTGCAGGCAAACTTTTGTCTGAGTACTGTGATGATAACATCGGCTGCGGGTTTTTTTTGGGGGGCCCTCTCACATCCCTGAATCTGTTTACGAGGTTGAGAGATTTACATGTTCACTTGCTTTACAATAGGGTAATTTGTGTGTGAGTGGCTGTCATAATAAAACTACATTACATAAGACATAGCTGAACATTATGTTATTTTGTGTTTTTTTCTTTCACTGCTGCAGCATTTTGAGCGTATGTGAAAAATGATTTTGAACGGAGGTATAGTTGAAATGTCATGTATATAAATGCATTTAAGTGCATGAAACTGAAAGGGAAGGAAATGTCAAAATGGATTCAAATGGTGTTTTCTGTTGAAATTATGTTCCTTCTTCTTCTGCGTTCTTGAAAATTAATTCAATACCGTTTATTTTGAAATTGTTTCATGTACCTAAATAGAGATTAAATCCAAATTGAAAACAGCATTTTGATAAATAAATTTGTTGATAATTGTAAACGTGGGGGAGGGGAAGGGGTTGATTGCAAACAACTCATGACCCCCAAAAAAGGCAAATGAAACAGTCAGCCTTTGTCTTGTACTGTTAGTGATTGTCTCTCATTGGTTTCCTACGCAGTGATGCTTTGTTTTTTTTAGTTCTCACCCATTATAACCCAAAGCAGTTTTGCTCCGAATGTGTTATCTATTGGCCTCTGCAACTAGGGTTATTAACTCCCTTGACAGTGAGAGTGAAGCCCTTGTTGGTCAGTGCTGACAAGGGCATTCACTCTTGCGAAAGGCAGCCATTTAGTGGCCTCAAATAGGCTTATTGGTGAGAGTTATTCCCTTGTTTGGTCAGTGCTCAACCATCTTCCCCCACCCACCAAGGGCATTCACTCTTGCAAGAGGTGTTCTTTGCAGTAGCCAATAGAGCTATGTGTCGTGTGAATGTACCCATTCTTTGAAATGTGTGTGCTCTTGCGTGTACATTCATAACATTATGAAATGGCTGGGTGAGTGAACAATCGTAAAATAAGTGTTGTTTTTTTAGTTACTATAGCTTCCATATATTAGAGTGGATTGATAGTCAAATATGCTTCAGCTGCGAAGCTTGCCGTGAATTTAAGGTGTTATAGTATAGTACCATTATCATTTCTTTTAATCTTTTTCACAAGGATGCTAACTTAATTTAGCTTCTTTCTCCTTTCCAACCAAAAAAAAAGCAACCAATTATCAGAATTATAGTGTGATACTTTTCTCCCGAATCAAATGTCTTTTTCTTTTTTTTTTTTTAATTCCTTTCCTTAGTGTTTATGCCTTTTACAAAGTTTTGTTTGTTTGTTTTATGTCCCTATCTGTTACTTAAAAGATGTAGTATGCTATAGGCCAGTTTTTTAAATGAATTCCATTACAATTTTCAAATGAACACTTAATGAAACGAGGCAGAATGATCACTATGCTATGCTTCAAATACCTAAAGTTTTGATAAGAGTTAACCTGGTGATGTGTTGACTTTTTTCCGGCCAATCATTGAGGAAAATCGGAACTCGTAGATCATGTTACTGCAAGGATAGGGAAATAGTCAGAGTCAGAAGATGTAGAATAAATGGAGAACCAATATTTTTATTTAAAATGTATCACCCTAAGGACAAGACTTGTATTAAGACAGCATGCACCAAGCTTAATTCTGAGTTATCAGTGAGACCTTAATTTGTGTACCATGTCTTCAGAGACTAACATTTTAAGCCAGTATTTAGTGATTCGCCCATGTCGCACTAACTAACTAACTTGTCGTACTTTTGAAGATTAGCATTTGTGAGCTACCACAGTCACCATTCACTCTTCTGACGCTGTAGTTAACTTAAATATTTGTATATCATGCATATCTTTGAAGGATAGAATATTCAATGAAATGGTAGCATGTCTTTAGATGACGAGGCTTTAAACGAGAATGTACAATGAACTTTCTGATAAATACAACATGCGTCATACATGGGTGCAACTTTTTCTGGTATACAAGGATTTCCTGATTTTTTTCTTTTCTTTTTTTTGTCAAACAAGATCTTTGTGTGTCTACTGTATTATTCAAACTTTAAAATAAGCATTTGTATAAATTGTGGAAATAGCAAACTAAAATACCTTCATAAATCTTCTTTTTTTTTCTTCAGCTGCAGGGGGAAATTACTCATAGACCCCGGCCTTTCAGGTTTTTTCATTTTGTGTAGTTGCACCCATGTAATTAGCATTGCAAATGTCCAAGTGCAATACAGTCCATGTTGTGAGCAACTGTGTAATTCAACATTTCTCTTCTTTAGTACAGGACAGGGTTCATAGGGGCCTTACCAGTCCTTATAAGTCTTGACCAATTGAAATCTCCAAGTAAGGCCTTACAAGTGTTTGCATTCACTTCAAGGTCCTTACAAGTCCTGACAGCTGCCAAAAACTGCCCTGAGCAGCAAGACCATACTCAAAATATATCGCAGAGGCAGCACTTTTACACTTGAGAAACATCGCTCAGCACCTACTCCACCTTACCCCCCTCCCCCACCTTCCCGTTTCAACTGACCACTTTGCAGACGAACGATGCACCACGAGTTGTCAAGAGAAATTGGACTGAAATCTTGTTCTTTATCCTGGTGTCGTTTTGCGAGAAAACGCGTATATCTGTGTCAGCCATAGCTTTTGTATCTGCTTAGACATTGTTCACAATGCTGGGAAAGTGTTCCTTTCAAGATCGTTGGCTAAAAGATGGAGATTATCATTAGGTCTACAGGTCTTTACAAGGTCCTTACTTAGGGATAGCTGAAAGCCCTGGGAACCTTGATTTTATACATTTCTCTTCTTTAGTACAGGAGCTTCCTGAACATAGCTTTAGTGCTGCTGAGATATAGAGCATTAATGGCAGCTTAAATGATTTTTACCATCCTCTGTAACATGTCTTTTATGTATAGAGGTTGGAGACTTGATGTAATCCCTATAGTGATCATAGATTTGTTTTAAATAGTGACCATAGATTAAAAAACAAAACTGATTTGTTACATTTTGTTGTGTAACAAACTTGATTAAACTCAAGTGCATATTTGTTGTGTGTGTGTGTGTGGGTTTTTTTAAAAAGAAGTTTTTGGTGGGGGAGGGGAGGTATACTGAAGCCCAGATTGGTTATTTAGAAACATTTAGCAGTAACTTGTTTGAAGTCTTTTGTTTTTGGAATTACTATAGGAAAATTAGAAAGGATATAGTTATTACATGTTTGAAAGAGGTGAATGTTGTGCTTCATTCTTTTCTGTATATAGACCAAGCTTGAACTCTTTTTGCTCTGTGTGTGTATGTTTTAAATTAAAATTCAGTTATTTAATTATTCTTTGAAATGTGATGTGAGGTCACAAAATTTGTTCTAGTTCATACTTGTTTGGTTTAGTTTGATTTAATTTGAGTCATTTCGGTTTTAAAAGTGTTCGCTCAGTTTTCATATTAAAAAAAATGGACAGAAAAAGTACCACCACCAGGGCTGCCTACCGTCCCTGGAAACAGTTAAAATGAGCTCCCTGTCCTTGGAATCCACTTTTCTGTTTAGCGTCCCTGGAAACTGAGTAGAATCAACATTTTGTTGAGCAGTCACTTGTTCTGTTAGCTAACATTGCTATTAGACACAGGAATACCCCAAAACAACAGGCACTGTCGACATTTTCTTACTGTTAGGTTACTTAACACAAAAAGATCTTGAACATAGAAGCATGTTGGCAACAAAAACACTACCCAAAATATCAAAAGTTGCAGAAATTTTACTAGATCACAAAATATATTTCACAAAGCATGAAATTGCGATGTTTGTCCCTGGAAATAAGTCTGTCCCTGGAAACTGCAGCAGGGGGTAGGCAACCCTGCACCACAAGTGTGCTCAGGGCTCCCAACCGTCCCGCAAAACAAGGGGTCCCAGGGACTCCTTCATTACAGCATAGAGGGTCCTAGAGGCGGGATAGAGGGTCCCAGTGGCATTGCGAATGCTGAAATGAATTTTTCTTGTGCATCCCTGGGCCCCCCTGCACATTCTTTTAGAGGGTCCTGTAGAATTTTAGAACTTCATAGACCCCGAAATGGGGGTCCCTTGGAGCCCTGGTGCTGCCCTGTAAGAACAGGCAATGTGAAATACTTCAGAGCAAAGTGGTTTAGTTTTTGTCATGTTTTTTAGATCAATAAAAAAGGTTCAGCCTTCTCAGCTTTTTTTTTTTTTAAACTAAAATAATCTAGCAGTCTTCCCAACTGCAAATATACATAAATAATTTATTCAGGTTTCCTTTTTATGTGTGTGTGTGTGAGGATGTATGCCTGTGTTTCTACAGACTGTCAGAATGGGCATCAAAATGGAACTATGATTACGTACTTGCAAAAAAGCAAGAGAATGTTGTTGTTTTAAAAATTATTATTATTATTTTGACATGGTTGCTTCTTAATTCAATTGGAAGGCAAGATGTTATTAATTACTTGATATTGAAAACGGTGTTTCTGTCCTCGACGAATGTATAAAGACTACAGAAAAGAAAGGGTTGAAAGTTTAGCTTTTGGTGTGTTTTATTAAATTAAAAAAAAGATGTTTTGTTCAAGATTGGTCTGTTTGGATCAAAATCAGTCATAATTGATAAATCATGTGTAATTGTGTTGAATTATCTGTGTTATTGGTTTTCTGTGTATAACTCGGTGGAAAACTCTTATGTGTCACAATTGATGTAAAATCCATTGAGTTCCTTGTTGCGTTTCTGACCTTTTGTGGGTTCTTATTTGCGTTACATGTTTCCCTCCGTTGAGGTTTCTACAGCATTTATGTACATATTAAAGAATAATAATAAGAGTACAAATCAATCTTATGTTGCGTTTATGATAAATACGAAAAGCACAAATGAATCTTATGTTGCGTTTTGATGTCATGTCATGCTCCATGTTTGCTGCATAACACGTTTCTGATTATGGTTGTTAATTATTGTTAGTATTTGTGTTAATACATTAAAAGTTTATTTTAATTACATTCTCTGCTTGCTTGCTTGTCTGATTGAAGTTGGGTGAATTCAGCCAGAAACGCAAATGACTGCCTCACAAAATATGTTTTGGTTGGGATGGGTAAAGGGTGGGAAGAGTGAGAAAGGTGTGTGTGCTGTCTATCATTTTAACTGTCTGTCTGTCTCGTTATATCTCTCTCTTTAGTAAATAAGTAATAGTACATTTATATAGCGCTTTACCTCAAATGAGCCCAAAGCGCTTTACAATCAATTATTCATCAAGTAGATCTATAGCAAAAATAAGTTGCCCCCCTGAATCGTCCGACTCGGCTCTGCCCCTGTACCCTGCCGGGGCCATGGGTCCCTGGACCCCAGCCTTTCAGTATTTTTCATTTGGGGGAGTTGCACCCATGCAAACGCGCTACCACTGTGCCACTCTACACTATACCACACAGTGCTTATAATACTTGTTATAATACTTCCTTACTATATTAAGGATATTTGTAACTGTTCAAAACAAAAGCAATCAATTGGTGATACAATACTATGCTCAACCACACACACACACGTGCGTGGACAGAGAAAGAGAAATAGACATCTCTCTCTCTCTCTCTCTCTCTCTCTCTCTCTCTCTCTCTCTCTCTCTCTCTCTCTCCCTTTCTGTCTCTCATTGTCTCTCTTTGTTTTATTTTCTTCTTTGTCTTTATCTCACTGTGTGACTGTCGTCTCTCTCTGTATCTCTCCCGTTCTCTCTCTCTCTCTCTCTCTCTCTCTCTCTCTCTCTCTCTCTCTCTCTCTCTCTCTCTCTCTCTCTCTCTCTCTCTCTCTCTCTCTCTCTCTCTTTCGCTGTTTGTCTCTCTCTGTGTGCTCCTGTCTGATTGTCTTTCTCTCTATCTCTGTCTGTCTCCATTTCGGACTCTTTCTTTGTCTCTATGTATGTCTCACTCTCTGTCGGTTTCTATTAATTTATCTCTGTGTGTTTCTCAGTCTCTGTCTCTCCATCTTTCTCTCTCTTTGTGTCTCTGTATGTCTGTAGATCTATCTTTCTCTCTGTGTGTTTCTCAGTCTCTGTCTCTCCATCTTTCTCTCTCTTTGTGTCTCTGTATGTCTGTAGATCTATCTTTCTCTCTGTGTCTTTCTCAGTCTGTCTCTCCATCTTTCTCTCTCTTTGTGTCTCTGTATGTCTGTAGATCTATCTTTCTCTCTGTGTCTCTGACTCTATTTCTGTATGTCTCTTTGTCTCTGTCTCTTCTTCATCGATCGATCGGACAGGAACGCCAGTGGCCCGAACAAAGGCTGCTGTCTGCCGAAGACCCTCACAAAGAGCCGAAGATCTTCTCCCGGAACGGTGTGCCCGACGGGAAGTTTCGTCCCTGAGGTTCTGGAAGGTTCGACAATCCTACTGGAGGAGATGCTCAATAGTCATGTCAGCGGCACCGCAGGGGCACACAGGGGAGTCTCCAGTGAGTGTCACTTTGTGAGCATGACATGCCTGAGTCTGGAGTGTCCAGTCCTCAGTGTCGTCATGATCACTTGGTCTATGTTTGGAGTCTGGAGAGGTGGTAGTAGGCATCGGTAGCCCAGTGGTTTGGATGGTGTAACTATCTTTATCTCAGCCTCTCCTTTACAATGGCTTTTGCTTCACCATAGGTGACTTGTTTGCTGTCTTGTTGCTGCTTTCCTCCCTCTCTTGCAAGCCTGTCTGCTTCCTCGTTTCTTTTTAAGTCGCACTGTGAGGGGATCCACTGGATGACTGCTTTCTTTGTGGACTGCTGCAAGGATGAGGAGAGACTGTTCAGCTCTGTGTTTCTTGGGTAATAACATACTTGTGGCGGTGCCATAGCCGATGAGGTTTAACCGAGGCGTGGTTACCGCTACACCTATCTGTATTAATTATTTTAAAAATCGGGACTTTACTGGTTTCGTACTGCCTCCGGGCATTGCCTCCAGTATTGTTCCCACCATATTTGTATTTACAAATGTCCCATATGTGTCTGATTCAGACCAAGAGGACGTAAAACTCCATTTTCTCTCTCTGTGTTTCTTGGGTTGTTGAGCGCCTGCAGCACAAACAGAGCATCAAATAAGTTGACTACTTTATTGTAAGCGTTTTCCTTTGCCTGTATCATGATCTGGTCAGCAACCCAGTTTCCCCCCCCCCACGTTATTGGGCAACATTTGTGAAGTGGTAATAACGCTTATCAAGCAACATCGTTTTACAAAATAAACTAGGCAAGGACACTTTTGCGCAGTTAATCTACTGCGCAAAACAATTGCCGAATTAAATTATATATTGCTCATTACGTGTATTACTTAAGAATCGTTTCCAGAATTATTGCCTTTAGGAATAGCTGCTAATAATATGCCATTGTGTAGCCCAGCCCGCCTGAATAGCAGCTGCCCTTTCTGCTATCTGGCAGTCATTGTCGGGAACGACAGACAGGCATACATTCCATCATGGGGGGGAAACATGTTTTTGTCAGTCAGTCCAAAACAAACCCGCAAAAAAACCTATAACAACATACGAGAAGCCATAGTCTCGTCATCAATACTGGTGGGTGTTTTCGTTCAAGACCGAAAGCCCAGAAGGACCTAGTCTAGTAAGGCACCACACCAGCTGCTACACTCTGGTGTGGTGTGGTATGATACGTGCGTGCGTGTGTGTGTGTGTGTGACGTGTGTGTGTGAGTGTGTGCCGCGAGAGAGACAGTGTATGTGTGTGTGTGTGTGTGTGTGCGTGCGTGCGCGCGCGTACGTCTGGGTCTCTCTCTCTCTCTCTCTCTCTCTCTCTCTCTCTCTCTCTCTCTCTCTCTCTCTCTCTCTCTCTCTCTCTCTCTCTCTCTCTCTCTCTCTCTCTCTCTCTCTCTCTCTCTCTCTCTCTCTCTCTCTCTCTCTCTCTCTCTCTCTCTCTCTCTCTCTCTCTCTCTCTCTCTGTTAACATCAAAGAAGCAAATAAAAACAACAACAAATTAATTTTCTTGTCGAACATTCGGCTCCCATTTTAAATCAATTTTAGCAGAAAACTTTTGTTGTTGAGAATGTGCCAGATTAAAATAGAAAAATAATAGATCGGCAAAATCGATGTATGTTGTTTTGAACAATGAGCATTTACCTCGCAATGAACAATATAAAGTTGTTGTTGTTGTTGATGTACCCTGGCTAAAAGACTCCAGGGATCATCCCAACAGCCGCGAAGCACTTGAACACAGTGGTACAAATGCACCAGCTAGGGATGAGAACATTGCGTGTGTGACCGTCGTTTTTGATTACCCCGCCACGTGGGCAGCCACACTCCGACTTCGGGGGACAATATAAAGTAACATGGTTATAAAAAAATTTAACCTGTATGTTTGGTTTAAAAAAAAAAAAATTTCAGTTCAAAGCAAAAAGTAGTTACAAAAGAAGACAGTTAGAGCACCAATTAACAAGCTCAAAGCTTATACCGTGCTCCTTGAATGTACAATACATCCTGTATGTTTGGGTGACAATGCCAATAAACTCCAAATTTTCGCAAGACAAAAATCTATTTTATGATGACTTGAAGTAAAATCCCCACCAATATAAATTCTATTGAAAATAAGTACGTGTTGTAATAATTAACCCGATGGACAGACAGACGGACTGACAGACACAAAAATCATCACATACTGGGCAATGTACCGACAGTCATAATAAGAAGTAGAGTTCTCCTCGTGGTGAGCGGAGGAGTGTGTGTGTATGTGTGTGTGTGTGTGTGTGTGGGGGGGGGGGGGGGGGTGAAATGAAGTTGCGCCCCCTGTCAAGAAAAAGATGAAGTCTGTGAAGCTAGCTTGCTTCCTCGCTACCACCATCCTACCCCCCCCCCCCCCCCACTCCCCTACACACACACACCCCAACCCACCCCCTCATCTCAACCCTGCCTCTGTTGTCCCCACCCCCACCCCTCAGTCCACAGCCATTGGATCGGAAACAACACGGCTCCAGAGCATTTTCCCTTTCAGCTGCTACACTCTGGAACTCACTCCCTTTCAGCATTCGTCATGCCTGTAAGTATGCTATATACTCAAAAAGTGGTGTGTGTGTGTGTGTGTCTGTGTGTGTGTGTGTGTGCGTGTGTGCGTGCGTGCGTGTGCGTGCGCGCGCGCGTGTGCGTGCGTGCGTGCGTGCGCGCGTTGGTATATCACAGTTTGTTTTATCGAATAGAATAGTGTCACCGTTGAATTTCTGAGTCATGAGACCCTTTAAGACCCACTGACCCACCACGATTAAGTCCCTTGGTTGTTTTCTGGGTAGCTGTGACCCACATACAAATGCCCCAACTTAAAATTGAGACTGCTCTTTATTTAAAATGATGTTTCGTTTTCAATTTGGGGGCATTTGTATGGGAGTCAAACCTGGTCAAAACAAGATTTCTTACCAGCTATAAGAGGGAAAACCCGTGAAACCCGACTATGAGAGGCTACGCCTAACTAGTCGTTAAACCAACCAGAAAGAAACCCGTGATTTTGACACGTGATCTGGTGGGTCTAACTTCCTTTATCAGTCAGTCCTCACTTTGCCACGCTTTACCTTTACGAATTCGATATCCCTTCCATTGTTGCCTTTATGAAGTCTGTGTCGTAACAGCGCGTGATGACCTTGTTTTTCTCTTACAGGTCGTGAAGTGACGTTATCTCACTTCCATATATGGCCACGACACTTCCGAAATGTCTGCAGGCGCAAACACGAGTTGGATAAAAAAAAGAAAAGAAGAAAAAAAAAGAAGAAGGGCACGTTGTGTCTGCATAATTAGCAATCAAAGGCATACACAAAAGCAATCATTGCAACATTAACGTGTTACGATACAGTTTTGCTTTCAAATGTGTGTTGAATATCGGTTTATGATTGGTATCTACATTCTCTGTGCGGAATGAGAAGAAAATGTGACCGAAGCTCTCCCCCCCCTCCCCCTTTAATGTTATCCAATCGATTGGCAGAACAGCGCGCGGAGATGAATCAAAGCGCCGGGCGTTTTTCATTCACAAACGATACGAGAGCAAACCAGCCAGTGTATAAAAACCAGCCAATGTATAAGTATTATACGCGTACTCGTTCTTCCAGAACTGTGGGTGTTTGTGACAACGTGACAACAATTTGTAGTCCGACTTTGTCAACTGCAGTTTGGTTACATCGCTCGTGCTTGTGCGTGCTGAAAGAATAAGGCATCTTGTATAGTGCTGGCATTTAAAAAAAAAAAAGAAGCAACATTCTAACCGAATTCTAGTTAGCAACTTCTGCTACTGTTGCACGTGTGTGGTATATATGATAGCCTGCCTACTACTATATTTGTATTAAATAATCAAATCGTTAAAAAAACAAAAAAACAATTAAATCTGTGCTTGTTATCATCCCTGCACACTAGCTGTCTCCATCATATGTTCAGGTAATGGCTTCAGCCGCGGGTGAATTCCACATTAATTCTTCCAGTAGCACCTGTTTTACAACAGAAAGAGTGGGCATACAAGGCATATCTGCCAACACCCTGAAGGCTCTAATATCAAGGCAGGGAGAAGGGCTTCCTCCTGCTCCTTCTGCTCCTCCTGCTCCTGCTCCTCCTTCCTCTTTCTCCTCCTCCGTGCTGGTGCTGGACTGCCGCTCCTTCCTGGCCTACAACCAGGGCCACGTGGTGAACTCGCTCAACGTGCACTGCCCTCCCATCGTCAGGCGCCGCTCCGGGGGTCTGCTGGCGTTGGAGAACCTGGTGCCTGGGAGGGAGGAGAGGGAGAGGCTGGTGGGAGGGGGGTATAGCGTGGTCGTGGTCTACGACCAGCGCTGCCGGAATCTCACCCTGCCCGCGGACGCCGCGCCGCTGCCGGACACGCTACAGGCTGATCTAAAACCGGACACGCTGAGCCACCATTGTCCAGACGTGTCATTGTCTAACGTACCGGGCAGGGAGTTGTGTCGCCTCCCCCTACCGGACACGCTTTCTCATCACGACGTACCGGATATGTATTCTGGCGCACCGGACATGGAGTTACTTCGCCTACCAGAACTGCGTTCCTCCGATTTACAAGACAAAGTCATCATATCTCACATACGGGACTCGCATTCTTCTGGCGTGGTACCGGACAAGGAAGTGTCTGGACTTCTAGTCACGCGTTCTCACGCAACGGACAAAGAACCGTTGCCTCGCCTACCGGGGACGCATCCCCACAGCATAGCGGAGGAGAGGGACCAGTCGAACCTCGTGCCTGTTCTGCTCAGTCTTCGGCACCTCCTGCTTCACCCGCCACTCATCTGCTATCTGGCCGGTTAGTATCCCTATTATACTGCTCAACAATAGTTGAGGACCGCGCCTCTTAAAACAATGTTATTGTTGTTGTTTCTCTTCTTATTGTATGCTACACAATCACCATAATCGTTTTGATGTCAGTGGAAGTTTTGCCTCAAAACTAACGAAACGAATGTATGGGAGATTCACTGATATCGTTCCAGCTACAAAAATCATACCTAGTAGGCCTAAGTGGTAGAAGATTGGGGGATCAATGTTTGTGTGAGAAGCTTGGGCAGGTCCAGGGAAGTATTTTACCAGAACTAAAACGAGACAAAGCCGGATAATCTCTTCAAGGTAAATAACATTTTGATACAGGCAACACTTGATCTTATTTCAAAACGAATAACGCTTTTTTGTTTGTTATTCGATGCACCAATACAAAGACTGAACATGCCACCTTGAAATCTGTAATATCTAAATGTCAATTTTGGTCATTTTGTGAGCGAATATATTTCAAGCAAAAAGACCTGGTCCGTGTTTTTGTAATCAGGCTAGAGTCACATAAATCGTACAACCTAGGCATTGTGAATGGCGCTGGCGATTGGGGTGTTCATGAGCATAATGATACCTCTTTTATGTGACATCAAATTTTTGATAACAAAAGGACGCAAGAATCAATCTGGCGTCACAGTGACTGACCAAGTCATTGAGAATAATGAATACCTTATGGTTTGAGCCAAGTTATTTATGCTCATCACACCATTGAATTATTGCTATTAAAGCCCTGGTACGATATCAGTAACCACGTGGTACAAATCAGATCAAAGGTCTTGTAATTCGTACCTTTTGAGAACAAAAGTCTTATAGCTGAGCAAGTAATGTCCAAAATCGTGCATTTTCGTGCTAAAGGCATGGAATTTGGAATAGGTGATTGGCTTTGGGTAATAAACAATTATAGATACAGAGGCATTTGAAAAACAAATATTGGTTATGCTGATTTTGTTTTAATTCAAAATGTATGCCGATCGGCTTAAGCTATGTCTACCATATAAAAGAACTGAGTTTGAGTTTTGCAACTTTATATTATAAGCACTACACTTGGCTCACAAGCACACATGTAGATACTAAGTAAAAGCTGTTACACAATCAATATGGACAAAACATAGTCCTGCAACTTTCCTGAACATTTCAACCAAATAGGACCCAAAAAGGGGGATACATTGTTTTGTTTTGTTTTGCAACTTTATATTATAAGCACTACACTTGGCTCACAAGCACACATACTAAGTAAAAGCTGTTACACAATCAATATGGACAAAACATAGTCCTGCAACGTTCCTGAACATTTCAACCAAACAGGACCCAAAAAGGGGGATAAATTGTTTTTTTACAAATAATATATTCCCCCTGAAGGAGAGAATCCTATTTACAGCCCTCCACCAGCGGTATTCATGTTGAACATTTAATAGATGCCAAATTATCTGCCCTTGAGATAGAGCTCTCTATTCTATCCTGAGGTAAGTCTCCTCTAATAATATTCGAGGCTTCTGAGTCAGTTCTGACTAGATTTGTTTAGTATAGGCCTAACTCAATCAGATGTCTTGAAAATAATTATGTTGTTGAGCCGTCTTTGTCTTTTTCTGAAGGAGTGAAGGCGGGGGGGGGGGGGGGGGGGGGGGGGGTCTTTGTGTTAAAGATACACAGACGCGCCACGATTAAGTCCCTTGTTTTTTTCTGGGTAGCTGTGACCCATATAGAAATGTCGCCATGTTCAAATTGAGGCTGCACTTTAAAATGATGTATCGCTTTGAATTTGGGGGCATTTCTTTCCTGCTATAAGAGGGAAAACACGTGAAACCCGTGATTTTGACACGTGATCTGGTGGGTCTTTAAGCTTACTCGCTTGTGAAAAGTGGTCCTTTTCTTGTCTGGTGTAATGATACATTTGTCTTTTTTCTTCTTTTTATTTCGTTTTGTTCGTTCGTTCTTTCGTTCTTTCTTTCTTTCTTTCTCCTCCTCTGTTGTGCGGTGTGTGTGTGTGTGTGTGTGTGTGTGTGTGTGTGTGTGTGTGTGTGTGTGTGTGTATGTGTGTGTGTGTGTGTGTGTGTGTGTGTGTGTGTGTGTGTGTGTGTGTGTGTGTGTGTGTGTGTGTGTGTGTGTGTGTGTGTGTGTGTGTGTGTGTGTGTGTGTGGAACTAAGGAGATGGAGATAGAAAGAGAGAGCTTGTATATACGTATCAGAGAGAGAGAGAGATAGAGAGAGAGAGAGAGAGAGAGAGAGAGAGAGAGAGAGAGAGAGAGAGAGAGAGAGAGAGAGAGAGAGAGAGAGAGAGAGAGTACGCATGGATAAGTATCTGACATTACATGCAATGATGAAAGTCTGCTTAACGGCCTCCGGTCTCGAACAGACACATGTGGTAGATATAACGATAGTGGGAACGATCCTGGAGACAATGCCCGGAGGCAGTGCAATACCAGGAAAGCCCCGAATTTTTAACAATTCAGATGCGTATTACATGCAATGAAATGGCCTACAATTTCTTTTATCGATCTCCAGGCATATTAGGCTTATTCTACTAAATATATCCCCCCCACTCCACCCATCTCTCTGTGATATGTGCTTGCTTGCGTGCGTGCGTGCGTGTGTGTGTGTGTGTGTGTGTGTGTGTGTGTGTGTGTGTGTGTGTGTGTGTGTGTGTGTGTGTGTGTGTGTGTGAGTGTGTGTGTGTATCGATCTCCAGGCATATTAGGCTTATTCTACTAAATATATCCCACCCACTCCACCCATCTCTCTGTGATATGTGCTTGCTTGCGTGCGTGCGCGTGCGTGTGTGTGTGTGTGTGTGTGTGTGTGTGTGTGTGTGTGTGTGTGTGTGTGTGTGTGTGTGTGTGTGTGTGTGTGTGTGTGTGTATCGATCTCCAGGCATATTAGGCTTATTCTACTAAATATATCCCCCCCACTCCACCCATCTCTCTATGATATGTGCTTGCTTGCTTGCGTGTGTGTGTGTGTGTGTGTGTGCGTGTGTGTGTGTGTGTGTGTGTGTGTGTGTGTGTGTGTGTGTGTGTGTGTGTGTGTGTGTGTGTGTGTGTGTGTGTGTGTAGGTGTGTAGGCCTACTTGGCAATGTATGTGCACGGATGTGCGTGCGTGCGTGCGTACTTGCGCACAGTGACTACATAACGATGCGTGGGTGTGGTTGTGTAAAGCTGTCGTGACCGCTAGATCAATAATAATTGTAACCCATACCCAATAAAGTATCGTCTTTCCTACTTAACGATCGACGTGTTCTTACTTCTTACTTAATATTTATAGTAGCAAAATAATGAGGAATCTGCGACCGTTGGCCTATAATATATAATTGTCCTCTGCCACATAGTGGCGGAATAGAGGGTTATATTTTCGTTCGCAGTTTTTGTTCTTGCTGTTGTTGTTGTTGTTGTCTGTATGTGTGTGTGTGTGTGTGTGTGTGTGTGTGTGTGTGTGTGTGTGTGTGTGTGTGTGTGTGTGTGTGTGTGTGTGTGTGTGTGTGTGTGTGTGTGTGTGTGTGTGTGTGTGTGTGTGTGTGTGTGTGTGTGTGTGTGTGTGTGTGTGTGTGTGTGTGTCTCAGTGTGTGTGTGTGTGTGTGTGTGTGTGTGTGTGTGTGTGTGTGTGTGTGTGTGTGTGTGTGTGTGATATCTAATTTGTTCAGTCTCTCAGCTAGCTTCTGGCTCAAGCTCTCACTCTCACTGTGCTATTGGCCACCTCACAGTGTTATCCGCTGCATCCCCCCCGGTGATGCTAATCACAAATATATGAAGTTACAGGGATCTAACACCAAAGATCTGGGTCTAACGGGCAACGGATTTCAGAATATGGGCTCTTTACCTCTCAGTCTCATTATTGTCTTATTGGCTTAATGCTGATCATGAAAAATATGTTTTAGTGGTCTAATGCCAACGGTTTTCAAAGTATGGGCACATCTTTTGGGATTCCGCTCAGCCCTCACTGTGCTATTGGCCCTTTCAAAATGTTCCCCAGTGATGCTGATCACGAATGTATGGTGTTATATGAGTCTAACGCCAACGGTTTTGAAACTATAGGCACTTGTTTTCGGAGCCCCCTCAGCTCTCACTCTCACTGTACTAATGATTGACCCCTTCAAAATGTCTTCTACTGCATTTACCCTGCGATGCTAATCACGAATGTATTATATAGTATACGCGTCTAACGCCAACGGTTTTTAAACTATGGGCACTTTTATCTGAACAGACAGACAGACACACACACACACACCACAGATTTGTTATTATAGTAGTATGATATGATGGCTAATTGTAGATTGTAGGATACGCTCTCCATTTCACAGCCAGCTGCTTTCATCCAAGTCGGTTGGAAGCTCATTTTACAGAAATATCACTCTCTCTCTCTCTCTCTCTCTCTCTCTCTCTCTCTCTCTCTCTCTCTCTCTCTCTCTCGCTCTCTCGCTCTCTCTCTCTCTCTCTCTCTCTCTCTCTCTCTCTCTCTCTCTCGCTCTCTCTCTCTCTCTCTCTCTCTCTCTCTCTCTCTCTCTCTATCTCTCTCTCTCGCTCTCTCTCTCTCTCTCGCTCTCTCTCTCTCTCTCTCTCTCTCACTCGCTCTCTCTCTCTCTCTCTCTCTCTCTCTCTCTCTCTCTCTCTCTCTCTCTCTCTCTCTCTCTCTCTCTCTCTCTCTCTCTCTCTCTCTCTCTCTCTCTCTCTCTCTCTCTCTCTCCCTCTCTCTCTCTCTCTCTCTCTCTCTCAGCATATTTAATCGTATCACTTCCTCTTACTTAGCCTGGGCGTATATAATATGGCAGACAACTGAACCAGGAAGGCTTTTGATTGAAATTGACGAGTCTTCTTTGGCCTGGCTTTTGCTTTTACGCAGGCAGACTTTTTATATTTTTATATTTTTTTACGCTTCTTCTTAATAGAGGTCAACATGACACCAATGATATGGGCATACGGCCTGTCTACTCATTAAATCACTCAGACTTCTGACTTCAGACTTAATGCTCTCTGTATGTGTGCAGGGGGTTACGAGTCTTTCAGCCAACAGTATCCATCCATGTGCGCTACCCAGCCCGTCTTCCCGTTCTTCACACCCACAGGGGCTTACCCCATGTTTTCGTCTAAATTGGACGTGAGCACAATTGTTTTTCATAATCATTATTATGTGTATGTGTGCCACCCCCCCCCCTCCCCACCCACCTTCCCCTTCCCATTCTAGCTACCCCCGCCCCCCCCCCCCCCCTCTCACCCCCATTCCTTTTTCACACTTCCCTCGCCCTCGCTGGCTCCTGTTTATGTTCTATTTCACTCTCTGTGTTTCGTTTTCCTCTCCCTGTTTGTCTGTCTGTCGGCCTGTCTATTTTTTGTCTGTCCACCGCTATCGCCATACCGCCACAGCCATCGTCATCATCACTATCATCATCATTGTCTTCTTCTTCTTTTCTTCATTATCTCCTCCTCCTTATCTTCCTCCTCCTCCTTCTCGTGCCTCTTCACTGTCCCCTTTTTTTCTTGTTTTCTTCATTATCTCCTCCTCTTCCTCCTCCTTCTCTCCTCCTCTTCCTCTTCCTCCTGCTTCTTATTCTTCTGCCTCTCCCCTTCCTCCTTTTTGTTCTTGTTTTCTTCATTATCTCCTCCTCTTCCTCCTCCTTCTCTTCCTCCTCCTTCTCTTCCTCCTCTTCCTCTTCCTCCTGCATCTTATTCTTCTGCCTCTCCCCTTCCTCCTTTTTCTTGTTTTCTTCATTATCTCCTCCTCTTCCTCCTCCTTCTCTCTCCTCCTCTTCATCTTCCTCCTGCTTCTTATTCTCCTGCCTCTCCCCTTCCTCCTTTTTCTTGTTTTCTTCATTATCTCCTCTTCCTCCTCCTCCTCCTCCTCTTCCTCCTCCTTTTTCCTCCTCCTTCTTCTTCCTCTTCCCTTCCTCATTCTCCCTTTTTTCCCCATTCCTTCTCATTTCCTCCTCATTCTCCTTTTTTTCCTTTTCCCCCTTCCTTCTCATTTCCTCCTCATTCTCTCACCCACCCTCCTCTTTTTCCTCATCCGTCTTCTTTTCTCTCTTTCTCCTCTCCCTTCTCCTCCTCTACTTTTCCCTTCTCTTTCTCCCGCTCCTTTCTCTACGTTGCTTCCTCCTCCCCGTTCTTCTTCTTCTTCTTCTAATTCAGAGAGAGAGAGAGAGAGAGAGAGAGAGAGAGAGAGAGAGAGAGAGAGAGAGAGAGAGAGAGTTTCTTGTTTGGCTATTTCCATGAATTGTTATTGGTATTTTATTTCCTTTATTATTTGTGGGTGGGTTTTTTCCTCGTTACGTTTTATTTATATTATTTAAATGGGCGGATTTGTAAAAAGGCCTCCAATGTGCCTACATCTGTACCCATTAAAAAAGTTCAATCAGTCAATCAATCTTCTTCTTCTTCTTCTTCTTCTTCTTCTTCTTCTTCTTCTTCTTCTTCTTCTTCTTCTTCTTCTTCTTCACTCCCTCTTTCTCTCCTGTTCCAAATACTCTAATTGTTTTATACATATATAATATGGTAGTATCCGTACACCCTTACAGGAACAGCCCCCAGTGGCGATACTGCCTCACCTGTTGCTAGGCAACGCCCTTCACAGCTGTGACCTTGACCTGCTGCGTGACCTTGGGGTCACGGCCTTGGTCAACGTGTCCGATGAGTGCGCCAACCATTTCCCCGCGTGCTTCCAGTACCTGCGCATCCCCGTGCAGGATAGCGCATCCGCTGATCTCACTGTCTGGCTTCCACGAGCCAATGCCTTTATTGGTAAGCAAGCTCCTGGGGGTTCCTGGTTGTTTGGTTGATATATACCATGCCATACCATACGATACCATATGATACCATACCATTCCATACTATACTATACCATACCATACCATACCATGTCATACCATACAATCCACACCATACCCTACCATACAATACAATCCACACCATACCATACCATACCATACCATGCCATTCCAAACCATACCATACCATACCATACCATACCATACCATACCATACCATACCATACCATACTATACCATACCATACGACACCATACCATGCCATACCATACAATCCACACCATACCCTACCATACCATACTATGCCATACCATTCCATACCATACCCTACCATACTATACTATGCCATAATATGCCCTACCCTACCCTACCCTACCATACTATACCATTCCATACCATCCCATACCATACCATATCATTCCATGCCATACCATACTATACCCTACCATACCCTACCATTCCATACCATTCTATACCCTACCCTACCCTACCATATATACCATACCCTACCTTACCATACTATACCATACCATACCTATACCCTACCCTACCATACCATACCATTCTATACCTTACCCTACCCTACCCTACCCTACCATACAATTCCATACCCTACCATTCCATACCCTACTCTACCATACTATTCCATACCATACCATACTATTCAATACCATACCATACTATTCCATACCATACCATACTATACCATACCTTTCGGCTTTTACCTCTTATTGTGACAGCGTCTCTGTCGTGCTGTGTCCCACAGAACAGGCGAGGCGTCAAGGGGGTCGGGTTCTGGTGCACTGTCGGGCGGGCCGCAGCCGCTCGGTGACGGTGTGCCTGGCCTACCTGATGAGCACCCTGAACCTGTCCTTGGACGACGCCTTCGAGTTCCTCAGGGCGCGCCGCCACACCATCGACCCCAACCTCAACTTCATGAGGCAGCTGCACGACTACCAAAAAAGGCTGGACCTTGAACGCGAGAGACCTTCCTGCTTTAGGAAGAAGACGAAGCGTTTCCACGACAACACTAACCTTCTTCCTTACCAACCCAGCCTCACGATTCCCCGGAAAGCTGTCGCCTCCGTTTCCTCCCTCCCTTCAGGGCAAGCATCTCGCTCCCTGCTCTCTTTTGCTGATTCGACGACCTCTCTCGTCCTTCCTCCCCCGCCTCCCTCCCCGGCTATTGTCGGTGATGTTCGGATGTTCTTCACGATTACAGATCTGGAGGAGATTTCGCCTTGTCCTCTGACTGCTGGCTCTTTGGTCCTGACCCCTGAGATATCTTTGCCTAGTTAGAAGTGTGAGTGTGTGTGGGGGTGTCATTATTTGATGGTCATACTTCGTTAAGGTTTTTGTTTTCCTACTGGTCCTTAAGAGGCTCGAAATTCCCTTTCCTGGGAGTTACGTTGTCGGAGGGGAGCTGCTGTCTGCCGCTACTGCTGAAACCCTGTGGAGCCTCCAGTAAGGCCTCGTACACAGTTCATGCGGAAATCCCATGCGCAATCCGTAAATAAGCGAAAGAAAGAAGGGTAAACATTTACGGATTAGGGGAAATACGGACATGTGCGCAAATATTTTCCATTCTTTCTTTTACTTATTTACGGATTGCGCACGGGTTTCTGCACGGAATCTCCGCATGTGTGTGTACGTACCCTAAGTCTTTACGCTGCAGTGTTGACCCTAAAGAAGAAGTGGAAAGGATGGCTGTTTCCCTGGTTGTGCAGACTAAGGCCCCTCATGATTGGATAACTGCAAGAGAATATATCGCTTGATTTGGGTGGCTACAGATTAAGGACTGTCTTGACCTGAATGCCTGCAGGTGGAGGCCTCTTTTGGCTTGAACGGCTGAAAACGAAGGCTTCTTTCGACTTGGATGGCTGCAATTTGTAGCTCTTTTGACACAAACGGCTAAAAACTAAGGTCTCCTTTGACTTGGATTGCTGCAAACGAAGCCCTCTCTTTATTTGGATGGCTTCCAATTAAGGCCTCTTTTGACTTGGATTGCTGCAAACTGACTTGAATGGCTGCAAATTAAGGTGTGACTTGAATGGCTGCAAACTAAGGTGTCTGACTTGAATTGCTGCAAACTAAGGCATCTGACTTGGATTTCTGCAAACTAAGGCATCTGACTTGGATTGCTGCAAACTAAGGCCTCTGACTTGGATTGCTGCAAACGAAGGCCTCCGACTTGAATGGCTGCAAACTAAGGCCTCTGATTTGGATGGCTGCAAGCAATTAAAGGCCTCTCCTTATGTGAATGGCTGTAAACTAAGGCCTCTTTTGTCTTGAACGGCTCAAAACTAAGACCTCTTTTGACTTGGATTGCTGCAAACGTAGCCCTCTCTTTATTTGGATGGCTTCAAACTAAGGCCTCTGACTTTAATGGCTACAAACTAAGGCCTCTGACTTGGCCTGACTGCAAGCAATTAAAGGACTCTCCCTATGTGGATGGCTGTAAACTAAGGCCTCTTTTGACTTGCTAGGTTGCAAGTTGATGTCTCTTTTGACTTGGATTGCTGCTAACTTAGGCCTCTTTTGAACCTGATGGCTACAAACTAAGGCCTCCCAGTCTCTTGACTTTGAATGGCTACAAGCTAATCCTCTCTTGACTTGGGTGGCTATAAAATTAAGCCTCTAGTTTTTGAATGGCTGCAAACTAAGGCCTGTCTTTACAAACTTTGTATGAGAGGAGAGAGAGAGAGAGAGAGAGAGAGAGAGAGAGAGAGAGAGAGAGAGAGAGAGATTCAAATATATTTGATTGCCGTTAGCATATGTATAAGCCCGTACGGCAAGGATGTACTGTCGAATAACAGAGAGAGAGAAAGAGAGAGAGAGAGAGAGAGAGAGAGAGAGAGAGAGAGAGAGAGAGAGAGAGAGCGAGCAAAAATGACGCTTTGGGATTATTCGTTATGTACAGACTTTATGAAACTACTGAGGTCAGCTGAAAAAAAGAATCTTGCCAATGTTTCTGTATGAAATAAATCGGACTGCGTAATACTGTTTGTGCTTAAGACTGAAAGTTTAAGCGAATCTGATCTTTTTATTCTTTCAGCAAATCTTCTTTCTTCTTCTTCCTCTTATTCTTCTTTGTCTTCTTCTTCTTTTTGTTCTGCTGCTGCTTCTCTCTGTTTCTGTCTCATCTGAGTGTGTTTGTATATCACTCCCCCCCCCCTCTCTCTCTCTCTCTCTCTCTCTCTCTCTCTCTCTCCCTCTCTCTCTCCCTCTCTCTCTCTCTCTCTCGCCTCTCTCTCTCCCTCTCTCTCTCTCTCTCGCGCCCTCTCTCTCTCTCTCTCTCTCCCTCTCGCCCTCTCTCTCTCTCTCTCTCTCTCTCTCTCTCTCTCTCTCTTCCCCCCCTCTCTCTCTATCTCTCACCCTCCTCTCTCTCTCTCTCTGTCTCTGTCTCTTTTTATGTGAACAGTTTTCTGCCTTTTTGCATTCTAGCCCACTTTCACTAAAGGTTTTAGTGTTGATGTGGCTTTCAGCTGAACAGTAAAGCTTAATATTAAGTATTAAATTACTATTTAGTAATTTGCGCCTGCAAAACGTCAAAATCCTTGATTACTCTCTGTCTCTCTGTCTTTGTCTCTGTCTGTCTGTCTGTCTCTCTCTCTCTCTCTGTCTCTCTCTCTGTGTGTCTCTGTCGCTCTGTGTCTCTCTGTCTGTCAGTCTGTCTCTCTCTCTCTCTCTCTCTCTCTCTCTCTCTCTCTCTCTCTCTCTCTCTCTCTCTCTCTCTCTCTCTCTCTCTCTCTCTCTCTCTCTCTCTCTCTCTCTCTCTCTTGTATTTTTCCTTTCAATCCGGCCTACTCCGCCTCTTTCACCTACTACATACAATTCAACATAAACTGAATCCCTGCACAAAACCACGTCAAAGTTCTCATGGTGAGATAAAATATTTCCCGAGGTTAATCGTGTGTCTCATGGACACAATAAGGTATGACCTCGAATGTTCCCCTGAAGTCGGGGTACGGCCGCCCATGTGGCGGGGCCCTTTACTTTGAAAAAGCAGCCATGCAACGTAATCTTCCCACCCAAGGCCATGCGAAATGTTCACATGGCACTGGGTGTGCCCCCAGAGCGGTTAAGCTGGGGAACGAAAACAACAACAACAACAACACCAACCTTGAACGTGATGGGCGGAGGTTATTGGGTGGAGGAAAGTATGAAATCGTGTGAAAATGTGCAAGTGGTGGAAAAGTGTGGGAGGGCATGTTAAAGACCCACCACGTCACGTGTCAAAATCACGGCTTTCACGTGCTTTCCCTCTTATAGCTGGTAAGAAATCTTAGCAAATCTTCCTTGCATAAGAGGGAATGTGACACGTGACGTGGGGGGGTCTTTAAGAGTAAAGACACTGTAATGGGAATAAGACAGACAATTGGATAGTTACGACGAGCCGGGATGATAGGGTTATTGTTCGTGATCCCATTAACAATGGCGGCTCTATCCAAAGACTGGAAATTTGAGTGCTTGGGCAAACCTTTTTTTCTGTTTTCCTGAAGACAATCAAGGTAAGGAAGCTGCAAATACGGCCAGAAAATCTATGAAGCAGTAACAACCAGTGTTAGATTACTGCTGATGTTCATGGTTCAAGGGGGGCATATTCAGGGTTTCTCTCCTCACTACTCGTATAGTGGAAAATGGCCGCCTGTCTGTCTTATTCCCATTACAGTGTCTTTGTTATGAGCTTAGAGAATAAGCGCTCTAGAAATGTTTATCATAAATAGGCCTACATAAAAGTTGACGTGTGTAGTAAGGCTTACTGCATAAAACAGTATGTTATTATTATTGTACACTCATCACAAATTCACACGCCTAAGAAATACATCCTACCACAGACAGAAAGACACAAAACGCAAAGGCCTTCGTTTCCATTCCAATACACCCCCGTTCTTTAATAATGTAGAGTGGCACAGTGAAAACGCGTTCGCCTTGTGTCAAGTAAACCCGAATTCGAACCGGGGTACAGGGGATGTTTCCTCTCACTAGGCCTTACGGTCTGAACGTTGAGTCTTTCGGATGAAACGATAAACCGAGGTCCCGTGTGCCCATGCATTTAGCACACGTTAATCCCAGTGGCAACGAAAAAGTTGTCATTCGGTCAAAATTTACCCCCCCCCCCCCCCCCCCTTCCCTCCTCATCAGTCACACAAAAATCGCATGCAAAAAACAAAAAAAAATTAGGTGGCGCGCCTATGTCTGCGACGCGGTCGCCAGGTGGGAGCAACCCGAATTTCACAGAGACGCCTCTGTGACTATAAAGTACATAATACCTAATGTATAATATAGAACCAACAAAAAAAATGGGGGAAAGGAACAGAACACAAAAAGACGATCAACAACTCAATGGCGAGCAGCGTAATACCCAGGTAACGATGCTACCATTATTATTAGCACGTGAAAAACAAATGGAGGGAATACAATGAAGATTAGGGGAAGACGGGGTAAAAAGCGCATGGGCGGGTAAGAAGCCCACCCCAATTATCTCATAAAATAAAGAAAATTTCAGTCAAATTTGCCCATGAGACGAATGCTAGACATTAACGCTCGTCTCATGGGCAAAATGAGACTGAAATTTGCTTCATTTCATGAGATAATTGGGGTGGGCTTCTTACCCGCCCATGCGCTTTTTACCCCGTCTTCCCCTAATCGACAGCAGCGCAAATAGCCACCTCTCGGCCATTTCTAGGACAAGGCATGAGTAATAGCAGATATAATATAGCTAAGAAAAGAGCAGAAATAGACGACGTTAATAACCTTACCACTCACTTCATTTATCGAATCGCTCTATTTACAGTCTGTTTAGTAGTTTCCCGATCCGGTACCCAGCGATAATAATACCTACCGAGGTAGACAAGAGAGTGGCAAGACAAGAGGTCAAACAAGGATGCCCAACTGCGCGCGTGCATCCATTCATAGGGGAAGACGGGGTAAAAAGCGCATGGGCGGGTAAGAAGCCCACCCCAATTATCTCATGAAATAAAGAAAATTTCAGTCAAATTTGCCCATGAGACGAATGCTAGACATTAACGCTCGTACAGGCCGTTACAGAAACTGACATGAACAGAAACTGACATAACTTGGCGATACATAATGCGTAATTATCATCATTTTATAGCACAATAATACGATCTTAGATAATTCATCATTTGCATAATCTCTCTCTCTCTCTCTCTCTCTCTCTCTCTCTCTCTCTCTCTCCCTCTCTCTCCCTCTCTCTCTCTCTTTAGCGTTACATAATGTTGTGACGAGGTAATGGGTTAAAAGGCTAAGTCCCTAGGGAAGACTTTAGAAAATTTGCCTTTAGCCCACTTCTCTAGGGTATGGGAGATGAGCAACTTTCCCGGCCCCTTTTCATCTAATAAATTTATATTTGTGCCCGGGTTCTGGCTCGTATGGTTGTAAGAAATACAAGTGGTTGAATTGCTCTAAATGGCAGACAGAGAGAAGTAGGGTTTTACATGAAATTACAAGACTCCCACTCTCATCAGTCTGACCAAAGGGTTCAGGATTATTTGACACTTGTATTTTATTTACTCCCAAAATCTGCATAAGATTATGCAACAATAATAATAAAGCAGCTCAATGGCGCCAAAACAAAATATGGATAAAAAAACAATGAAATCCGAAAGGATTTACAAGACTTGTGTTTTTCTATAAGGTTCGCCCCATGCCGGAAGGGTTACTAATTATCTTCAGTGTCCGTAGGAAAGTTCCAGTGATTGGCGCGGTTTTATAAACTTAGCTCTTGGCAAGTTCCTCCGTAATGATCGGCGAATGCTGGTGTGGCTGGGCTTGCTCGTCAGATGAGAGTAGCTCCCAGTCGTTCCGGTTACGGCTTCGCGGGATGGCACGGTTCAAGCGTGGTCTCCTCGCGGATTCTGGGTGCGGGGCGTCTTTCCCGTCTTGGTGCTTGTGAGTCAGGGATAATCTTCCTGCCCACGATGCCCTGCTGATAATCACAGGAGAAGGTGGATGTAGATCTCTATGGCTTAGAGACAAGGGGCTTCAGTCGGCAGGGAATTAGTGAATCCCAACCGGCTAGAAGGCTTCCCTTGTACAATAGCACTAGTTAATAAATAAACTGAATTTCAGTTAACAAACTGAGATCAGTAAAACATAAAAGGTGATCAATCCAACATCACTCTCCATCCAACACCTGGAAAGGAATGGTATCATAAAGTGCAAGATTGCGGCCCATAGGTTTCCTACTAAAAATAGACAAATGGGTTAGTAGGCATAAACTCCGGTTCTGGTACCAAAAGTGTTCAAGTCAAAAACACACACACAAATAATCAGTGCACATAAATAGAATAGAATGTTTACCACTTCTTTTCAATAACATATCTATCTACTCCTTATTCATCATTGAACATAGGATCTAGATCAAAACTAGGGTCAAACAAACAACCAGTCTCAATCACCAGTCATCAATAAGACTTACTAGGTGGGCTATTCTGGCTGGGAGAGGTGTTGCTCTAGTCAGTTTCAGCGTCTTGTGTGAAAAACTTTTTCTCACTACGCCAATTATAGCCTTCACTTTCAAACAATGAAAGCCTGTCATTGGTTTATAGCAGTCGACACGTCACAAGATGATGTTCAAAATGTACAGAACAATCACGCGCCTATTACATCCTTATCACGTGCCGACATTCAAATCCTTCTCGTGCTCGGAAAGGCAAAACCGTCTTCAAAGGGAATTGACCGTGGTTGTCACTTTCTCATGATTGGAAAGGACGAAGTGTCTTACAAAGGGAGCCGACTGTTGATATCACTATCTCGTGATGAGACGGTAGATAAGGGGGGGGGGGGGGGTGGTGAAGGGAGATAACCTCGGTAGGGGTTACATGCCGACCGGGGAGACAAATCAACCTTCAAAGGGACCAATCCCTTAATCGGCATTCTTTAGATGGTGGGTGGCAATTAACGTGGCGGCCGGACAGAGAAAAGAAAAGGAGAGGGGGGGGGGGGGGGGGTGTAGATAAAGAAAGAGGGGTCGCGCGGGACACTTACGTCACAGAGGCCCCCCGAAGAAAAGATTCTGGTACCGGAATCTTCCTGTGGAACGCCGACTCCACTTTCGACTTGGGCGACAGGGACAAATTAGTGGGGAGACTGGGTCGGCTGGAATGGTGGAACATCTGGTCGCAACACAGAGTTCAAAGGAGCAGGTGGGTTGGAAATCAGTGGAATGGATTCCGACTGAGGTTGGTGCGGCAATCCTGTGTTGAGTTGTCCCAAGGTTGATTGCAGGATAGCAAACACCTCTTGCCTGAGTTTCCCCTTTAGCCTGGATTCATCATTGCTGATGATGTGGTTTGGTAGGCCGATTCGGGTGAAAATGGCTTTGAGTGCCGCAGCTACCTGGCTAGCATCAAGTGAGGAGATTGGGGCGGCATCGCACTGCATGGTACATATGTCGACCACGGTGACTATGTACCGGAATTTCTTCTTCCGTTGAGGTAGAGGCCCGACCAAGTCGACTGCCACTCGCTGAAAGGGAGGGGTAGGTGACGGCTGTATGTGCGGCGGCCTGTCCCGATAGTACCTTCGGTGGGTGTTTGCGGGTACAGTGCTGCCTTTCACCTGAGGTACCTGTGGCGAGTGGTCTTGGGTCGTTAGGCGGACATTCCTTGGGAAGGATTTTCCAAGTTGTGGCGGACTTGGGGACTTGGGACAATCTGGATTGGCTCGCGCGGCAATTTGGTTTGCCGCGTTGAGAGGTTTCTTCCCTGCTGAGGGAGATTTGCTCTTTGGGAAGGAGGGAGGGAGTTGGTTTGTGGATTGGGGAGAAGGGAATGCTGCTGAAACTAGGGCAGGTTGAGAGGGGTGCCCTAAAAACACATACTGTGATCCCAGTATGAGGTCATAGACAGGACTGTCCATGAGCACTGCCTTGATGGGTCCCTTAACAAATCTGGTGTCGACATTGATTATGGCGACTGGCAAAGTGGATGGGGGGATTGCAGCATCAGGGCCTTGCAGAGAGATGAAGTCTCCCGTGTATGCTGACGCGGGGACTAGGGATCCGCAGACGATTGCGTCGCATGACAGTCCAGTGTCATAGAGACACTGAACAGGGATGTTGTTGACAGTCGCCTGTCCAACGACTGACGGTGTGCCTGGACACTGGATTGGGGAGGGGTTTGTGCAATTCTGCGAAGTCGAGACGACTTGCATAGTTGCAACATTTTGCCGCTTGTAAGCAAGTTTCCTGCAGTCATCCCGATTGTGGGTGTTCGACTTGCAGTATGAGCAGAATAAGGGTTGTCCCAGTGGTTGTCGTTCATGGGTAGAACTGTTTGACCCACTGTTGGAGTTGGGGTTAAACCCTGCTCTGCTGTGAACCAGTGGACCCAATAACTTGCTGCAGTTTTGGCCTTTTAGGGGCGCTAGGTTCATCATGGGCTAGAGTGTACCTATCACTTAGCTGGATGAGGTCAGCCAGAGTTGTGGCACCTTGTTCGGCAGTAAAGGTGCGTAACTCTGGGGACATGGTTTCGCGCAGTTGCTCGCCAACCATCAGTTCCCGGAGATCCTCATAGGACTCAGTTTTGGCAGAAAGGGACACCCATTTTGTCAGATAGTTCCCCAGTCTATCTGAAAATTGGGCATAGGACTCTCCCCTACCTTTTCTGGTTGACCGGAACTTTTTCCGGTAGGCGTCCGCTGTCAACTGGTATCTGTTGAGCAGGGCTTCTTTCAAAGCTGGGTAGTCGGTAATTTGGCTTGACGGAAGTTTACTGTATACCTCATAAGCCACACCCCTGAGACTTTGGGCAAGCTTGAGGTTGAACTTTTCCGGAGCAAGCTCAAATTCCTGGGCCAGTCTTTCAAATCTATCAAGGAAAGCATCGATAGACTCTGTAGCTTCATTGAATGCCTCCAATGTGAAGGTCATGGCTGAGGTATGAATGGGAGGGTGAAAATTTTGAGGCGCAGCAGTCTCAGAGTCTGCTGAGTTTTCTAGCTGCTTCATAGCTAGCTCATGGTCTCGCGCTTTTTCTCGCTCAGTGGCCTCAAGTTCGAGTTCTTTATTTTTGGCATCCTGCACTAGTTGCCTCTGCCTTAACTCATGAGTACGGATTTGCTCTTGCTCGGCAGCATCATGAGCTCTCTGCTTATCTTTCTCGGCCTCCTCCCGAGCTTTATCAGCCTCTTGAGCACTCATGAGCTCTCTGTTTGTCTTTCTCAGCTTCTTGAGCCTCCCAAGGTTTCTCTTGAGCCTCATGAGCTCTCTGTTTGTCTTTCTCGGCCTCCTGAGCCTCCCGAGTTTTGTCAGCCTCTTGAGCCTCGTGAGTTTTATCAGCCTCTTGAGCCTCACGAGCTTTGTCAGCCTCTTGAGCCTCATGAGCTCGCTGTTTGTCTTTCTCAGCCACCTCGCGAGCTTTCTCTTTGTCATATTCAGATATGACAAAATTTGCTAACTCTTGGCCTGACAATCCTAGAGACTCTCCCCATTCTTTAAGTTCCCTCCTAAGTTTAACAATCTCAGCCATGGTTGTAAATACAACTATTCAAAATAAAAACAAAGCTGCTGAGTTGAATGTATCAAACAACACTTAACTATTTCAACATAAACAGAAATAGCATGCACATCAAAATAAAGTCATAAATAGCATTCAAACAAATCAAATCAAAACACAGTGAACCAAATCACAATAACTTTCCCAGTGGACACAAGATAAGTTTTTGAAAAGGAACTACCGTTTGAATTGAAATTTGTTAGACTTTATGAAAAAAAATATCCCGGACGCGAGCCCCCAATTAGATGTGAAGGTAATGGGTTAAAAGGCTAAGTCCCTAGGGAAGACTTTAGAAAATTTGCCTTTAGCCCACTTCTCTAGGGTATGGGAGATGAGCAACTTTCCCGGCCCCTTTTCATCTAATAAATTTATATTTGTGCCCGGGTTCTGGCTCGTATGGTTGTAAGAAATACAAGTGGTTGAATTGCTCTAAATGGCAGACAGAGAGAAGTAGGGTTTTACATGAAATTACAAGACTCCCACTCTCATCAGTCTGACCAAAGGGTTCAGGATTATTTGACACTTGTATTTTATTTACTCCCAAAATCTGCATAAGATTATGCAACAATAATAATAAAGCAGCTCAATGGCGCCAAAACAAAATATGGATAAAAAAAAACAATGAAATCCGAAAGGATTTACAAGACTTTTGTCTTTCTATAAGGTTCGCCCCATGCCGGAAGGGTTACTAATTATCTTCAGTGTCCGTAGGAAAGTTCCAGTGATTGGCGCGGTTTTATAAACTTAGCTCTTGGCAAGTTCCTCCGTAATGATCGGCGAATGCTGGTGTGGCTGGGCTTGCTCGTCAGATGAGAGTAGCTCCCAGTCGTTCCGGTTACGGCTTCGCGGGATGGCACGGTTCAAGCGTGGTCTCCTCGCGGATTCTGGGTGCGGGGCGTCTTTCCCGTCTTGGTGCTTGTGAGTCAGGGATGAATCTTCCTGGCCCACGATGCCCTGCTGATAATCACAGGAGAAGGTGGATGTAGATCTCTATGGCTTAGAGACAAGGGGCTTCAGTCGGCAGGGAATTAGTGAATCCCAACCGGCTAGAAGGCTTCCCTTGTACAATAGCACTAGTTAATAAATAAACTGAATTTCAGTTAACAAACTGAGATCAGTAAAACATAAAAGGTGATCAATCCAACATCACTCTCCATCCAACACCTGGAAAGGAATGGTATCATAAAGTGCAAGATTGCGGCCCATAGGTTTCCTACTAAAAATAGACAAATGGGTTAGTAGGCATAAACTCCGGTTCTGGTACCAAAAGTGTTCAAGTCAAAAACACACACACAAATAATCAGTGCACATAAATAGAATAGAATGTTTACCACTTCTTTTCAATAACATATCTATCTACTCCTTATTCATCATTGAACATAGGATCTAGATCAAAACTAGGGTCAAACAAACAACCAGTCTCAATCACCAGTCATCAATAAGACTTACTAGGTGGGCTATTCTGGCTGGGAGAGGTGTTGCTCTAGTCAGTTTCAGCGTCTTGTGTGAAAAACTTTTTCTCACTACGCCAATTATAGCCTTCACTTTCAAACAATGAAAGCCTGTCATTGGTTTATAGCAGTCGACACGTCACAAGATGATGTTCAAAATGTACAGAACAATCACGCGCCTATTACATCCTTATCACGTGCCGACATTCAAATCCTTCTCGTGCTCGGAAAGGCAAAACCGTCTTCAAAGGGAATTGACCGTGGTTGTCACTTTCTCATGATTGGAAAGGACGAGGTGTCTTACAAAGGGAGCCGACTGTTGATATCACTATCTCGTGATGAGACGGTAGATAAGAGGGGGGGGGGGGGGTGAAGGGAGATAACCTCGGTAGGGGTTACATGCCGACCGGGGAGACAAATCAACCTTCAAAGGGACCAATCCCTTAATCGGCATTCTTTAGATGGTGGGTGGCAATTAACGTGGCGGCCGGACAGAGAAATGAAAAGGAGAGGGGGGGGGGGTGTAGATAAAGAAAGAGGGGTCGCGCGGGACACTTACGTCACAACTGTCTAATTATCATCATTTTGTAGCACAATAATACAGGGGATAATTCATCATTTCATACAACTCTCTCTCTCTCTCTCTAATCTATCTTCTCTCTCTCTCTAGCCACAATAACACAATACGATCTTAGATAATTCATCATTTGCATAATCTCTCTCTCTCTCTCTCTCTCTCCTCCGCTCTCTCCCCCCTCCCCTCTCTCTGTTTTCGTCTCTCCTCTCTTGTTTCTCCCTCTCTCTCTCTCTCTGCTCTCTCTCCTCCTCACCTCTACTCACACACTCCTCACACACACACACACCTCTTCTTCACACGTCACACACTTCACTTCTATGTGCAACTTCTCTTCTATTCTCTGCCTCTGCCTTCTTCTCTCCCCCCCCCCCCTTCTTCTTCTTGTCATCTTCTTCTTTTTGTTCTTCTTCTTCTTCTTCTTCTTCTTCTTCTTCTTCCTTCCTCTCCTTCTTCTCCCCCTTCCTCTTCTCTCTGCTTGTCCTTCCTTCTCATATCCTCACTCCTCAAATAGAACAAGCATCAAATTCTCATCATTCTTCTTCTCTTCTTCTTCTTCGAGGGCTTCTTCTTCTTCTTCTCTTCTTGCTGTCTATCTCCTTCTTCTTCACGATGGCTAACTGAACATTACAGAAAAAGAAGGATGTCCGTAATATGAGCTTACATGAGGAGGAGAAGAAGAAGGGGAAGAAGAAGGAGGGCGAGAGAGAGAGGGGAGAGAGAGAGAAGGGGGTGGGGGGCAACAGACAATGGACCAAGTTAGAGAGAGATATCTTGAAAACGGTAAAGATGATCAGACAAGCTGAAGATTGTGGGGGGGGGGGGGGGACCTATAGAATCCAAAACCACAGACATACAACAAAGAAGAGAAGAAGTGAGGGGGCAGACAGACAATGAAAGATATTAGAACAAGAGAGAGATGAACTAGGGGAGAGAAAAGGGGGGAAGACAGAGAAGAAGGAGAGAGAGAGAAACAAAGAGAGAGAGAAGAAGGAAGAGAGAAGAGAGAGAGAACGAGAGAGAGAACAGATAGAGAGAGAGCATCAGAGAGAGAGATAGAGAGAGAGAGATGAGAGAGAGAGAGAGAGAGGAGAGAGAAGAGAGATCGAGACGATGAGAGAGAGAGAGAGACAGACAGAAAGACAGAAGAGAGATGTCATCATCGTGTCATGAGTCCCGAGGGCCGATGACTGTCTATCGCACGATGGCTAACTGAACATTACAGAAAAAGAAGGATGAATATGAGCTTGTCTCTTGACGGTAAAGATGATCAGACAAGCTGAAGATAAACCTACCCTATAGAATCCAAAACCACAGACATACAACAATGGACGAAGAAAGAAGACAAAGAGAAGAAGAAGGAGGAGAGGAGAAGTAGATGAAAAAGAAGAGAGAGGACAGAGAGAGAGAGAGAGAGAAGAGAGAGAGAGAGAGAGAGAGAGAGAGAGAGAGAGAGAGAGAGAGAGAGAGAGAGAGAGAGAGAGAGAGAGATAGAGAGATAGAGAGAGAGACAGAGAGAGAGACAGAGAGAGAGAGAGAGAGAGAGAGAGAGACAGAGAGAGAGACAGAGAGAGACAGAGACAGAGACAGAGAGAGAGAAAGAACACTGAAAAACTGTATTTAACAAGGAAAGAGAGAGAAGAGAGAGAGAGAGAGAGAGAGAGAGAGAGAGAGAGAGAGAGAGAGAGAGAGAGAGAGAGAGAGAGAGAGAGAGAGAGAGAGAGAGAGAGAGAGAGAGAGAGAGGAGAGAGAGAGAGAGAGAGAGAGAGAGAGAGAGAGAGAGAGAGAGAGAGAGAGAGAGAGAGAGAGAGAGAGAGAGAGAGAGGAGAGAGAGAGAGAGAGAGAGAGAGAGAACGAGAGAGAGAGAGAGAGAGAGAGAGAGAGAGAGAGAGAGAGAGAGAGAGAGAGAGAGACAGAGACAGAGACAGACAGAGAGAAAACACTGAACACTGAAAAACTGTATTTAACAAGGAAAGAGAGAGAAAGAGAGAGAGAGAGAGAGAGAGAGAGAGAGAGAGAGAGAGAGAGAGAGAGAGAGAGAGAGAGAGAGAGAGAGAGAGAGAACACTGAACACTGAACACTGAAAAACTTTATTTAACAAGGAGAGAAAAAGAGAGAGAGAGTAGGGATGGGACGAGGGTGGGGGTGGGGATGGGGGATAAACAGGGTTTCACCATGCAGCTTTGTTACATCCTACTGGCATGAGTATTCTTTTTTCTTTTCTTGACGGAGGCACGCAGCATTCAAATAAATGAACCAATCATTAAATAAATAAATAAATTTAAAAAATGCAAGACATACGGACAATGATGTGTTGCGATTGAGTTTCGAGGGAAGCGGATAGACAGACAGACAGACAGACAGACATAAGGGACTAAGTAGCAGCCAGGCACATAATTAAGAGAGGAAGGCAGACAGGCAGATGAACAGATACACAAACAGACACAAAAAGCAACAAGAACAATATAATCAGATCTGTCGCAAAAACAGAAACCGGCAACATAGAAATTTACACCCCCCCTTCACGCTTACGACTCCCACTCTCAAAGTCTGCTTCTTTCAGTTTCAGACAATAGATAACCCCTAGGCTGATCCTAACCCTATCCATTTTCCCGTGAATGGCAGAATGTTGCTTCTCAGTGAAGATTTTTCATGCGAAAATTCGAGGGTGTGGGGATGGGTGTGTAAAGAAGAAGAAGACGAAGAAACCAGCACTGGGTT
>CM065683.1:28059059-28066559 GCA_017654935.2 Phymorhynchus buccinoides
GGGAGAGAGACAGGCAGACAGACAGAGACAGAGCTGGAGAGAGAGAGAGAGAGAGAGAGAGAGAGAGAGAGAGAGAGAGAGAGAGAGAGAGAGAGAGAGAGAGAGAGAGATTAAATATACAAAGGCGAAAGACAAACAGATGCCAAAATTAGTAAATACAGAGAGAGAGAGAGAGAGAGAGAGAGAGAGAGAGAGAGAGAGAGAGAGAGAGAGAGAGAGAGAGAGAGAGAGAGAGAGAGAGAGAGAGAGAGAGAGAGAGAGAGAGAGAGAGAGAGAGAGAGAGAGAGAGAGAGATATTAAATATACAAAGGCGAAAGACAAACAGATGCCAAAATTAGTAAATACAGAGAGAGAGAGAGAGAGAGAGAGAGAGAGAGAGAGAGAGAGAGAGAGAGAGAGAGAGAGAGAGAGAGAGAGAGAGAGAGAGAGAGAGAGAGAGAGAGAGAGAGAGAGAGAGAGAGAGAGAGAGAGAGAGAGAGAGAGAGAGAGAGAGAGAGAGAGAGAGAGAGAGAGAGAGAGAGAGAGAGAGAGAGAGAGAACGAACGAACGAACGAACGAATGTTTTTTATTGAGGAAAAGCGGAATAAGCACAATAACCGGCTTTTTTTTTTCATCCGGCCCTCAGAACCAAAAGAAAATAAATTTAAAAAATACAAATAGAAAAAAAAGACATCGCAAAATACAAGAAAAAACTCAACCTTCAATCAAGGTCGCAAACGGACGCACCGTGCAAGGCATATAAATAAAATAAATTACATCAATTAACGAGACTGAGACAAGGACAGACAGACAGACAGACAGACAGATACAGAGAGAGGGAAGTCAAAATAAAAGAACAGAATAAAATGGAAGAAATGAAGCAATATATGCAGGAAAAATAATGCATAGTAAATATAATGTACATAAAAGAAGACTTAACACATAAGCATGTATTATAACAAATGAGATATTTAAAAAAGGATATTAAGTAGACATTCTTGGATATTATGAGCTAGAGTATTCCTTCATGAGTATTTGATGATATCTTTTTTTGAATGTGTTTAAACAAACATGAACGTTAAATTGGGAAGAAATGCCGTTCCAAAGGAGACCTCCTGCATATTGTAAGCTAGATTTGAATAAATCTAATTTGGGAAGAGGTAACATCAGTCTATGAGGAAGATGTTTCATGTTGAATTGAAATTTTTCTTGTAAAGAAGGAGGAGCATAGCCTGACATAATTTTGAACATAAATATTGCCTTATTATATCTTAATTTAAAATGAAGAGGGAGAATGTCTAATGATACATAATCGGATTGAGTAAGACTCGATGATTTTAGTAAGACTAATTTCAGTGCTCGTCTATAGAGACTATGCAGTGGCTTTAGGGTTTGCTCACTTGCTGAATCCCAGAGTGTAGACGAATAGTTTATGTGAGAATCAATGTATGCATGGAAGAAAATTTTGCGTGAATCTGTGTTTAGAAAGTGTTTTATTTTGCATAGAAGATATATTTTCTTGGAAATTGTTTTACAAAGAGTTTGTACATGGTCAGACCAAGATAAATTATTATCAATTAAGACCCCTAGTACTTTATGTGAGTTAACTTTTTCAATATCGTTACCATTTATGTGCAAGGGGAGATAACAGGAAAAAAGTTGTCGTTTTTGCCTAGTGGTGACAAGCATGAATTTAGTTTTGTTAGGATTTAGACTCATGTGGTTTAGTTCAGACCATTCTGTTAACTGATTGATACTTTCTTGCAATGCATGAACTATGTTTTCTACCTTGGAGTTGCTTGTATGGAGAGTAGTATCATCCGCGAACATGTCACAGAGAGCTTGAAAATTGAGAGGCAAATCATTAATATAAATTGAAAAGAGGATTGGGCCAAGGATTGACCCTTGAGGAATTCCATATTTTAGAGAGAGAGGGAGAGAGACAGGCAGACAGACAGAGAGAGAGAGAGAGATAGAGAGAGAGAGAGAGAGAGAGAGAGAGAGAGAGAGAGAGAGAGAGAGAGAGAGAGAGAGAGAGAGAGAGAGAGAGAGAGAGAGAGAGAGAGAAGAGAGAGAGAGAGAGAGAGAGGAGAGAGAGAGAGAGAGAGAGAGAGAGAGAGAGAGAGAGAGAGAGAGAGAGAGAGAGAGAGAGAGAGAGAGAGAGAGAGAGAGAGAGAGAGAGAGAGAGAGAGAGAGAGAGAGAGAGAGAGAGAGAGAGAGAGAGAGAGAGAGAGAGAGAGAGAGAGAGAGAGAGAGAGAGATATTTCGACATTGATCATCAAAGAAAACTATATATTCTATTTTGCCCATTTTTTATTTTTTGCGTGACGCGTAAGTCACGTGATCTCAAAATCACGTGACCCTCGAGGGCTCCTACTGACAATATCACATGACGTCTTGAAAGCTATCTTTTCTGTGACATTTGTGCAACTAAAATGCTGCATTTTAAGTGATATATATATTTTTTAATTTGCCCCCCGCCCTCTGTTTGTCGTGTGGATAATCTGACATAGCGGGTATCATCTACGAGACGTTGACTGATGCAGTGCTTTAGGCTTGAAAGGGTAGAACAAAAGTTTGTTTCATATGCTTAAGGTCTCTGTACACGTAATACTATTCACAAAATATTACTTTTTTCCATGGCAACACAGTGTTAGGCCACTCATAATATGACTTACAATTCACTGTGTTGCCATGGGGAAATAGTGATATTTTGTGAATATATTGACGTCTACAGAGACCTTAAGCATTACATATGCACATAATCCTACATGCAGACAGACAGAGAAATGCACAGGCTCTCGATCCGGTGGCAATGTATTCCTGCCCTTATAGAACTAAGAGGGGAATTGGCGCTCTCCCCATGAAGGCAGCCCGAATATCACAGGGACGGAGCCACTGGGATACCACAGTCAATACAGTGCTATTCATACAAAAGTAATATGCAATGCAATACAATAATGCAATACAATAACAACAAACAAACAAACAAAAAGTAGTGCTGGTTTTGCTATACGAAATGATCCGATGTGATTCGACACATGAAGCAACACAAATGCTATAAAATACAATAGGCCTACAATAATGGATAGTGCTGTGCCATTGGCGACGCGCTCTCACGATGAGGACAGCCGGAATATCACAGGAAAGGAGCCATTGGGATAACAGAGTTCTATTCAAAAGTGTGCAATGCAATGTAATAAAACAAATAAACAAACCAAACAAACAAACAAACAAAACAAACAATAAAAGAAAACAATGCAATGCAGTGTTGCGTTTTGCAATACCAAAAGATGTGATTCGACACGATACGATGCAATACAAATGCTATAAAATACAATACAATAATGGGTAGTGCTGTGCCATTGGCGACGCGCTCTCCCGGGATATCACAGAAAAGGAGCCACTGGGATAATGCAGTCAATGCAGTACAATACAAAAAATATGCGATGCAATGAAAACAAACAAACAAAAAGTAAAACAAAACAATGCAATGCAATGCAGTGATCATTTTGCTATATGAAATGATCCCATGTGATTCGACACGCTATTTGGAATTTTGCTATTTGGTATATTCTATGATGCAATACAAATGCTATGCAATGCGATACCATAATGGATGGTGCTGTGCCGTTGGCGACGCGCTCTCACGATGAGGACAGCCGGAATGTCACAGGAAAGGAGCCACTGGGATAACACAGTTGTATGCAAAAGTGTGCAATGCAATGCAATAAAACAAATAAACAAACAAAACAAACAAACAATCAAACAAACAAAAACCAAAAGAAAACAATGCAACACAGTGTTGCGTTTTGCTATACCAAAAGATGTTATGTGATTTGACACTGTATGATGCAATACAATACAATACAATCCAATCCAATACAATACAACACAAGAGAACCCAATACTAAAACACAATCCTTGTTACTAATCTGCACAAAACTGAGCACGAGCTTGACCATAGTAGATGACCTCAAGGATTATCAGTGATAGCAGTTGACTACATGGACTGTCACTGATAGTAGCTGATCACTGCCACTGATAATAGTTGACAACATGGACTGTCACTGATAGTAGCTGACTACTGTCACTGATAATAGTTGACAACAAGGACTGTCACTGATAGTAGCTGACCACTGTCATTGATGGTAGTTGACAACAAGGACTGTCACTGATAGTAGCTGACCACTGTCACTGATGGTAGTTGACAACAAGGACTGTCAGTGATAGTAGATGACCACTGTCACTGATAGTAGTTGACAACAATTGTCACAAATAGTAATTGACAACAATTGTCACTGATAGTAATTGACAACAACTGTCACTGATAGCAATTGACAACAATTGTCACTGATAGTAGTTGACAACAATTGTCACAAATAGTAATTGACAACAATTGTCACTGATAGTAATTGACAACAACTGTCACTGATAGCAATTGACAACAATTGTCACTGATAGTAGTTGACAACAATTGTCACCGATAGTAGTTGACAACAAGGACTGTCACTGATAGCAATTGACAACAAATGACTGTCACTGATAGTAATTGACAACAATCACTGTCACTGATAGTAGATGACAATAAGGACTGTCACTGATAGTAGCTGACAACAAGGACTGTCACTGATAGTAGCTGACAACATGGACTGTCACTGATAGTAGCTGACAACAATTGTCACTGATAGTAGTTGACAACAAGGACTGTCACTGATAGCAATTGACAACAAATGACTGTCACTGATAGTAATTGGCAACAATCACTGTCACTGATAGTAGATGACCACAAGGACTGTCACTGATAGTAGTTGACAACATAGACTGTCACTGATATTAGCTGACCACTGTCACTGATATTAGCTGACAACAAGGACTGTCACTGATATTAGCTGACAACAAGGACTGTCACTGATATTAGCTGACCACTGTCACTGATAGTAGCTGACCACTGTCACTGATATTAGCTGACAACAAGCACTGTCACTGATAATAGTTGACAACAAGGACTGTCACTGATAATAGTTGACAACAAGGACTGTCACTGATAGTAGTTGACAACAAGCACTGTCACTGATAATAGTTGACAACAAGGACTGTCACTGATAATAACTGACAACAAGCAATGTCACTGATAGTAGTTGACAACAAGGACTGTCACTAATAGTAGCTGACCACTGTCATTGATAGTAGTTGACAACAAGGACTGTCACTAATAGTAGCTGACCACTGTCATTGATAGTAGTTGACAACAAGGACTGTCACTGATAGTAGCTGACCACTGTCATTGATAGTAATTGACAACAATGACTATCGCTGACAGCAGTTGACCACCAGGACTGTCATTGATAGTTGTTGACCACAAGGACTGTCACTGATAGTAGTTGACCACAAGGACTGTCACTGATAGAAATTGACAACAAATGACTGTCGCTGATAGTAGTTGACTCCAAGGACTGTCACTGATAGTAGTTGACAACAAGGACTGTCACTGATAGTAGTTGACTCCAAGGACTGTCACTGATAGTAGTTGACTCCAAGGACTGTCACTGATAGTAGTTGACAACAAGGACTGTCACTGATAGTAGTTGACTCCAAGGACTGTCACTGATAGTAGTTGACAACAAGGACTGTCACTGATAGTAGTTGACAAAAAAGGACTGCCACTGATAGTAGATGACCACACGGACTGTTACTGACAGCGGTTGACCACCAGGACTATCACTGATAGTAGCCACTGTCAGTGATGGTAGTTGACCACTGTCACTGATAGTAGTTGACCACAATGACTGTCACTACCCAATCGCCGTGGCTCAAAGATTAGAGTTGCGGCATAATGGCTAGGAGGTCTTGGGTTCTTCTGATTCTTCTTCTTCTTCTTCTTCTTCTTCTGCGTTCCCAGGCCATATGACCATAATGGATAAGGTACGTATGTGTCCGGTTTTCAATCTTCACTGGTCTCCCTGCTGCGTACAGCCGACACATTCCGATTTCGACTGAGCTCAAAGGAGAAACAATTATTTGGAAATCTTTTTGAAAAATAGGCAGGAGAATGACCAATAAGTCAGAGAGATAGTAGATGACAGAAAGCAAAGGGAAAAGGCAGAGTCAAAGAGAGTGGCAGATTAGAGGAAGTTACAAGCACAGAACTTCCAGAAGGTGGGGGAACAATTATTTTACGAAAGACTCCCCGGTATCCCCACGAGGAGTCTTGGGTTCGAATCCCATCAAAGGTCTTGTGGATTTTTCGGCCCAGGCAAGCTCCTACCCAGAGTGAGCGTGATGTGGACTCAACGGGAAGACTAGGACCACACAGTTGAGCTTTATCCTCTTTACGGGCGTGTATCGAGAGTGTTGCTCCAATGTCCTGACCAGCACTGCATGTGTCTGATCCTCTCGGGCCTGGTTGACGCCAGGGTAGATTTGATAGGGAAGTGTGGAGGACAGCCCTGTCACGGGTCTCAATCCGTAATGGACCCCACAGCATCATCATCATCATCATCATCATCATCATCATCATCGAAAACTCAAAAATCATTATTATTAACCCTTTCGCCGCCAGCCATTTTTCAGCAAAAAACTGTCCTTTAAACTTACCTGGGTAGAGAAAAAAAATGTCTGCAATAGTGGGGATTCCTCTATGTCATGCATAAAGTACCTCCCCAAATTATGAAAATAGGCTCTTTGGATAACAGACCCTGGTTTGAGGCCTTTTCGCGACATGGGTGCCAAATCATTGTGAACGAAAGAAACAAGAATAGGGAAAAAAAGAAGACGACAAGAATACACCACCACCACCACCACCACCCCCACCACCACCCCCCCGACCACCACTGATGAGCAGAAGCAACAAGGGCAACACAACGGACTGTCAGCAATAGTAGTTGACACAAGGACTGTCACTGATAGTAGTTGACAGACAAGGACTGTCACTGATAGAAAAGTGACAGGTGGGAAGTGTTAAGTGTCACTGATAGTAGTTGACTCACAATGACTGTCACCTGTAGTAGTAGGTGAAAGGGTGACTGTTAAAAAAAAAACCCACCGGCTTCAGTCAGCTGTCGGAGTGCGAAACTCTTTGTATATTGACAACAATTGGTGATAGTCACTGATAGTAGTTGACTCCAAGGACTGTCACTGATAGTAGTTGACAACAAGGACTGTCACTGATAGTAGTTGACAAAAAAGGACTGCCACTGATAGTAGATGACCACACGGACTGTTACTGACAGCGGTTGACCACCAGGACTATCACTGATAGTAGCCACTGTCAGTGATGGTAGTTGACCACTGTCACTGATAGTAGTTGACCACAATGACTGTCACTACCCAATCGCCGTGGCTCAAAGATTAGAGTTGCGGCATAATGGCTAGGAGGTCTTGGGTTCTTCTGATTCTTCTTCTTCTTCTTCTTCTTCTTCTGCGTTCCCAGGCCATATGACCATAATGGATAAGGTACGTATGTGTCCGGTTTTCAATCTTCACTGGTCTCCCTGCTGCGTACAGCCGACACATTCCGAT
>CM065683.1:28071559-28084059 GCA_017654935.2 Phymorhynchus buccinoides
TCCTTCCTTCCTTTCTTCTTTCTTGCTTTAATCCTTCCTACTGTTCTTCCCTTCCTCCATTCTTTTCTCCTTCCTTCCTTCCTTCCTTTCTTCTTTCTTGCTTTAATCCTTCCTACTGTTCTTCCCTTCCTCCATTCTTTTCTCCTTCCTTCCTTCCTTCCTTTCTTCTTTCTTGCTTTAATCCTTCCTACTGTTCTTCCCTTCCTCCATTCTTTTCTCCTTCTTTCCTTCCTTCCTTTAATTTATGCTTCCTTCCATCTGTTCTTGCTTTCTTCGTTGGCTAACCGTTCTTCTTCATCCTTTTTTTCCTTCCTTTCATCCTTTCATTCTTCGTTCCACCCAACCAACCATCTTCCCCCCCCCCCCCCTCTCTCTTTTCTTCCTTGTTCCCCATTTCTGTCCTTCTTTTCTTCAAGGACAGATTAAGGACGTACGTATAAATCTGTTTCCTTTAAAATTTGTTTCAGTGTTCAGTGTTCTCCCTTCCATTTATCCTTTCTTACATCTATCCTTCATCCGCCCCCCTCTCTGTCTTTCCTTTCTTTGTTCCATCCATCCATCCATCCATCTATCCTTTCTTTCTTTTTTTTCTTCATTTTTTTTAAAAACCGAGAGTCTCGGTGAAAGAGACGCAGAGAGAGGATACACAGCACGACGTAGACTGCGGACAGCACCAGAATACAGGACATGTTGACGGCTACTATGGACAACAATGTTCAGTGTTCAGTGTTCTCCATTCCAGTTATCCTTTCTTCAACCTACCCTTCATCCACCACCCCCACCTCTGTCTTTCCTTTTTTTTTTCCATCCATCAATCCATCCATCGATCTATCCTTTCTTTCTTTTATTTTATTTTTATTTTTACCTAGAGTCTCGGTGAAAGAGACGCAGAGAGAGGATGCACAGCACGACGTAGACTGCGGACAGCACCAGAAGACAGGACATGTTGACGGCTACTATGGACAGGGTTTCTGTGGAGGAGGGCATGGAATCCATGATGAAGCTCATGAACACCCCGAACGACAGCAGGGCCGTCATGGAATACGCCAGTCGCTCCCCTGCCAACCGAAACGCAAGTGAAACACTATTCATTTTACCATCAACTTACACGATACCTTAGCAAAACAAGGTTCACCAACATTCGATGGCTTGGAGTCCAAACGGACTATCTTTAGACAGTTCATTGACGTATTATTGGACTTATTACCTCCTCCTTCTTCTTCTTCTTCTTCTTCTTCTTCTTCTTCTTCTTCTTCTTCTTCTTCTTCTTCTTCTTCTTCTTCTTCTTCTTCTTCTTCTTCTTCTTCTTCTTCTTCTTCTTCTTCTTCTTCTTCTTCTTCTTCTTCTTCTTCTTCTTCTTCTTCTTCTTGTTGTTCTTGTTCTTGTTCTTGTTCTTCTTGTTCTTCTTGTTCTTCTTCTTGTTCTTCTTCTTGTTCTTCTTCTTGTTCTTCTTCTTCTTGTTCTTGTTCTTCTTGTTCTTGTTCTTGTTCTTGTTCTTCTTCTTCTTCTTCTTCTTCTTCTTCTTCTTCTTCTTCTTCTTCTTCTTCTTCTTCTTCTTCTTCTTCTTCTTCTTCTTCTTCTTCTTCTTCTTCTTCTTCTGCGTTCTCAGGCCATATGGCCATAATGGGTAGGGTACATATGTGTCCGGTATCCAGTTTTCACTGGTCTCCCCGCTGCGCACAGCCGACACATTCCGATTTCGGAGGAGCTCAAAGAAGAAAACTTATTTGGAAGATTGTTTTGAAAAAAGGCAGGAGAATGGGCAGTAAGCAAAGGAAAAAGGCAGAGTCAAAGAGAGTGGCAGATTAGAGGACGTTACAAGCACAGAACAGGTGGGAGAACTATTTTTACGAAAGATCACACCCCACCCCACCCCGGTATCCCCACGGGGAGGACTTATTACCCAAAACTAACAACTTGTATCAAACAATGACTGCAGAAATATAAAAAGGGGGTTATGCTTTTTATATTTCTGCAGTCTTTTTTTTTGGATACAAGTTATTAGTTTCGTAATAATTATGTTCAATAATATGTCAATGGACTGACTGACTATCTAAAGATAGTCCGTTTTGACTCCAAGCCATCGAAATAATGATTTGTCTTGACTCGTATTGGAATAATAAAGTAAAGCAAAAACCACCCTGAAATGGAGTGCAACTGCAACTGAAGGGTCTCTGAAACAAACAAACAAACAAAATACACAATAGGCTTACGAACGAATACACGAAGAGCTGAAGTGAAGCGTGGCATTGTTTGATAGTAACATTACATCATGTCACAAAAAGGTATGATTGCAATGGGAGACTTAGTGGGATTTTTTTCACGCCAGATGGCGTGACACACGAGTGGGGCTAATCCCCTCTATATTCTTAGTTGGGGATAAAGAGAGAGCGAGATATAGAGAGGAGTCCAACCCTCTCTCTCTCTCTCCCACTACGCCCAACTAAGAATATAGCGTGATAAGCCCCTCTCGAGTGTCTGGCGTGAAAAAAATCCCACTAAGTCTCCCGTTGCCCCCACAAATGGTGACTTGTGTCTTATTCACAAAAGATAAAAGAAAATAATGTGTATTATTTAGGCCCAAAAATGCTTTTATCGAACATAAGACATCACACAATTGTATTAGTACGTAATGCTGGCTTAGTTGTTTTGCTGTTTTCCTTTTCGTATTTTTCATTAAAAAAGGCATTTTTTTTCTCTGAAGTATTACAATTTTGTGTGTTGTCTTTCGTAAAGAGAAATTAAAACCATGTTTCTCTACACTTGTTGTGCATTAGTTTGGGTGGTGTTTTATTCAGTGACGTTACAACCTGTTTCAATTTTTTCAGTGTAAGTCATGTCAATTTTTTTATTTTTTTTTGCTTATGAATTGTGCATTCACGCGTTTGTGCGCGCGTGTGTGTCTGTGTGTGCGCGCGTGATTCACTCTCTCTCTCTCTCTCTCTCTCTCTCTCTCTCTCTCTCTCTCTCTCTCTCTCTCTCTCTCTCTCTCTCTCTCTCTCTCTCTCTCTCTCTCTCTCTCTTTCACTCACTCTCTGTTAATCTGTGTGTTCGTGTTCGTATGCGTGCGCTTGCGCTCTCTCTCTCTCTCTCTCTCTCTCTCTCTCTCTCTCTCTCTCTCTCTCTCTCTCTCTCTCTCTCTCTCTCTCTCTCTCTCTCTCTCTCTCTCTCTCTCTCTCTCTCTCTCTCTCTCTCTCTCCATGCGCGCGTGTGTGTACATGCGTGCGCCCGCCCGCGCTAAAATTAGACGTGTGCTCACTAAATAACTGTGTTGTTTATCCACCAAAGACATTATGCATGCGTAAAAGATTGAGCATAAAGCTCTTAAGCGTTTACACGTGTAATAACACGTTCATAATATAGCAGAATGAGGGTCTGGTATCCAGTGACCTTATTTTCTTAATTGTGGGAAGTAAGGATAAATTATGTTCTATTTTATGCATGTCACAGAGGAATCCCCAATATTGCAGACAGAATCTTTTCTCTACCTAGGTAAATGTAATGGAAAGTTTTAGCTGAAAAATGGCTGGCGTTGAAAGGGTTTTAAAAACAAAATAAACAAAGTCAAATGATCAAAACCACAGGAATGGAACACAGGCCTACCAAAGTAAGCCTACACTCTAAAAACAAAAAACCCACACAGACAACCTCCCGAAACACGGACACACATATAGAGAAACCAAACAAAGGAAAGTAAAGAAGTCGAACATTGAGAGAGAGAAAATGGAGTTTTACGTCCTCTTGGTCTGAATCAGACACATATGGGACATTTGTAAATACAGATATGGTTGGAACAATACTGGAGGCAATGCCCGGAGGCAGTACGAAACCAGTAAAGTCCCGATTTTTAATATTATTAATACAGATAGCTGTAGCGGTGACCACGCCTCGGTTAAACCTCATCGGCTATGGCACCGCCACAAGTAGAACCTGCGGGAATAGTTGAACATTGATGTTTCACTAACGAGCTATATAGCCCTCTACCTACATCAGAGAATTATGTAACGGTTGCCAGGGTGGACAGGTCAACTGACCACAATGATCTCACAGGGCACAGACACACTGACTCAGACAGACAGTCAATTAGACACAAACAGACAGACACAAACACACACACACACGCAGAGAGAGAGAGAGAGAGAGAGAGAGAGAGAGAGAGAGAGAGAGAGAGAGAGAGAGAGAGAGAGAGAGAGAGAGAAGAGAGAGAGAGAGAGAGAGAGAGAGAGAGAGAGAGAGAGTGAGAGAGAGTGAGTGAGTGAGACAGAGAGACAGAGAGAGACAGGGATAGTCACACACACAGAGAGAGAGAGAGAGAGAGAGAGAGAGAGAGAGAGAGAGAGAGAGAGAGAGAGAGAGAGAGAGAGAGAGAGAGAGAGAGAGAGAGAGAGAGAGAGAGAGAGAGAGAGAGAGAGAGAGAGAGAGATTGAGAGAGAGAGAGATTGAGAGAGAGAGAGATGAGAGAGAGAAGAAAGAGAAAGAGTGAGAGAGAGAGAGTGAGAAAGAGAAAGAGAGAGAGAGAGAGAGAGTGAGTGAGAGAGAGAGAGAGAGAGAGAGTGAGAAAGAGAAAGAGAGTGAGAGAGAGAGAGAGAGAGAGAAAGAGAGAGAGAGAGCTTGAGGTACACAACTACCATCAGGCCCGCCCCACCCTCGGCACCAATGTGCATAGCTCTGTGCAGGGAAAACGGGCACAAGAGGAGTAAGCCCACCCACAACTTCTTCCTCTAACGTACCAGACTCTGAAGGAATGGTGAAGACGAACACGTTCCTCGGATCCAATTCGCCTTGCTCAATGCAGGAAAATGGCACAGAAGGAGCTTTATCTAGGAAGAGACAAAAACGACTTACTCCCTCTTACCAGACTTTAAAGAGATAGCTAAGACGAACATATATCTCGGCTCCAATTCGCCTAGCTCAAAGCAGGAAAGTGACACAAAAAGAGCCAGACTCTGAAGGAATAGCGAAGAGGAACATAATTATTCCTCGGTCCAATTCGCCTAGCTCAATGCGGGAAAATGGCACAGAATGAGCCCTTCTTCTTACCAGAGTCCGGAAAAATGGTGAAGACGAACACATTTACCACAGGCTCCAATTCGCCTAGCTCAATGCAGGAGAAACATACACAAAGGAAACAAACCAAGAAAACTTGCTCTTACCAGACTCTGAAAGAATGGTGAAGACGAACACATTGATCACAGCTTCCAGTTCGCCTAGCTCAATACAGTGGAAATGGCACAAAAGGATTTTCGTCTTACCAGACTGTGAGAGGATGGTCAAATCGAACACATTCTTCGGTTCCAATTCGCCTAGCTCAATGAGCTTCCTCTTACCAGCCTCTGAGAGGATGGTCAAATCGAACACATTCTTCGGCTCCAATTCGCCTAGCTCAAAGCAGGAAAAACAAATCTGCACAAAATGAGCTTCCTCTTACCAGACTCAGAAGGAATGGTGAAGACGAACACGTTGACCACGGCCAGAACCAGCACAGGCAGCAGCACCGTCAGGGCCAGCAGGGAAGGTCTCCGGCGGAGGGTGACCTCGTACTCGAGCTTGGTGAACACGGCCCCGCTCATGTTATCCGCGAACTGCCGGGCCTTGGTTTCCCTGAGGTCCCACTCCCCGTTGGTGCTGTAGCTGTCCAGGTCGATGGTGTCGATGATGGGGTTCAGGGTCACCAGGAACGAGTCGCCACCCCAAACGAAAATGATCCAGTAGCATTTCTGTGAGGACATTAACAATGGAATGAATGAAACGCTCATTCTCCAAAGGTATCGTTCTTTGGCGTTTGCTTGGAGATTCTCCAGAGTTATTGTTTCCGGAACTTGTGTCTTTGTTGTTGTTCGCAGGGAGGCGCAAAGGGATATAATATGAGGGGCTCTCGTTAAGTTTCTGGATGTGGAGATTCTGTTGACATCACAAAAATGCAAATGATACCATGAGATAGACCATTATTATACTGATGTTGCAACTTTTCATGATTTTTAACCTGACCAAAACCGTTGGGCGAAGAAAAACGTCCACCAAGCTGAACGTTGATCCCAAGCTGAGAGAATCCCTTTCAATCCAATATTTGTACATAAGATGATGTACGCTTGTACTCAGGGAAAGACATTGAAACAAAGGTATGACGCATTGGTAAATAGTTTTTACGACCTTGCTCTATTACGTGCAGAAACAACAGTCAACATCTGGCTCAAGGATATCCACTGTAGCAGATGGACATTAGAAGAGAATGACCGTTCCAATCGTCAAGAGGTCGTAGTAACTATCAAAACGGTAGCCATTGTGAAGTCTAGTTGAAAATGATTCTTGAATAAGTGGTGACGAGATAAAGAACACAATAGGCATTCCATCGGGAAACCTTGATAAAATCTTACATTAATACATAGATCTAGAGAACCGTTATGACAGTTGGGTACCAAATTAGCTTGCTGAAGGTCGGAGGAGGGGTAGGGTTGAATGATGCACTGCAACCATTTTAGTGGGTGAACGTCAGCTGGTATCTGGGACATCGTGCCTGATGATGAATTATTTTAAAAATTATGATTATCTGTATATCAATTTGACCCAGAAACCAAGTAGCCAATCATCGTTTGGATGTTTAAAATTGAGACCCCTTAAGTAAAATTCTGCATTAACTGGATTTCTGAAAGCCCAACCAAAAAAATAGTCGCAGTGTTTCTTTTCTAACGTTTGTCATATGGTTTCAGTTTTTCTCTAGAGAGAAGAGCTATGACTGCAGATTAAAACAGGAACACCTGTTTGCTTCGGACATGTTGTCCGTGAGCTGGCATCTAAGGTCACCTACTTTATCATGGCAACACAGGTGACCACACTACTGCAACTACTTTGGACATTCTGCAAGAAAACAGAGTTCAGTTGGTCTCCCTCCTACTTACTTATCCGATTTATCCCCTTTTGACAGTATCCTATTATATTTTGCCAAGCGCCAGTAAAAGGGGACGCAACTCCATTTTATCCCCCAGTATAGTGGAGTGACGTTCACAACATGTTCCTTTTGACTAAAGTGGATCTGAGAGAGCCACAATGTATGATTAATATATTTTGTTTCAATTACATGATTCCATTTAGTTTTCGAAGTAAGAATACGATGAAGTAACTTTAAATAAATTATATATATATATCCAATGTATGACTGTAGTCATTTGTAGCGTTCTCATACACGACATTATTGGAAAAGGTTTCTGGGTAAGTATTCTACAGACTTAATAAAACTTTGTTTATGAATGTGTTAGCTTGTGTTCTAGTACTAGTGAACGCCAATGAATCAAAGTGATTGGACAAATTTGGTCAAATACCTGTTGCAATTGGTACATATTTCTGGTTGTATTCCTTTGTAGCACACACACACACACACACACACACACACACACACACACACACACACACACACACACACACACACACACACACACACACACACACACACACACACACACACACGCGTACAAGCACGCACGCACACGCACACGCACACGCACACGCACACACACACACACACACACACACACACACACACACACACACACACACACACACACACACACACACACACACACACACACACACACACACACACACACACACACACACACACACACACACACACACACACACACACACACACACACACACAAAACGCTCTGAGAAGACAACCCACCTGAACATCAAAGGGGAAATACGTAACGTCCACCTTACAGAAAGTCTCGAAGCGTTCTGCAGGGTACCAGACTGTGGTGCCATCAGCGTAGATTATGATGGTGATGTATTTCTCCCCTATGGGCATCAGGTCCTTCATCGTGTTCTGAATGGCCAGCATCGGGCGCCACACCTTGCAATACGTAGTACGCGAGAATCAAAGCCTTCAAGGCTCACACATACACAAAGCGAGTGAGCCTTGAAGGCTTTGTCAAGCCCCAAATTGCATGGTAACACACACACACACACACACACGCGCGCGCGCGCGCGCGGCGCACGCACGCACACGCACACGCACACGCACACGCACACGCACACGCACACGCACACACACACACACACACACACACACACACAAAAAACTCATATATGAAAGAAATACAACACAAGATTTTGACAGAACCCATACAATTATAGACAACCTTCAACATGATAATAAGTCATACAGGAAATACAACCCCAATTTGTATTAAAAAATCCTCCGAAATCGGAATGTCTTGGCTAAATGCAGCGAGGAGACCAGTGAAAACTGAAAATCACCCGTGGCATAGTAGTACAGTCGCGAATTACTGACTGTGAGGTCACGGGTTCGAATCCTATCAGAGGCGAGTGGTTTTTTTTTGCGGTCCTGGGTGGCTGTGGGCTCAATGGGAAGGCTGAAACCACGCAATCGAGCTTCATCCGCTTAACGGATGCGATTCTGAGAGTGTTGCTCTAGTTTCATGACCAACACTGCAGGTGTCTGTAGTTCTCGGGTTAGTACTGGAATATAAGGAAGTGTAGAATACAGCCCTGTCACGTAGTCTCCAACCGATACGAAACTCCATGGCATCATCATCATTATTGTCATCCGCTTCATTTCCATCAATCATAAAGAAAGGTCTCAAATTCTGTGGCCTGGCATGCCCAGATCTCATGGTGACCTCAGTTTCGAGTACCAATCCAGTTAATGCCCTTGGTGCGTTCGGGTCAAAGTCATGGGGATCAGTATGTTCTAAGGAACTGTCGATGGACGGACCTGGTGGCGCCCTCGGAGGAGGACCTCACTCACGCTGGCTCCGTGACCAAGACATTATTGTCGTCAGTAGAGGGCATAGTAGTTGGTGTCCTGCATACAGGCTCTACTGAACTCCACCGAAGTGACTCAGCAGCAGCGGTTGGTTGCCTCTTGACGGCCTGGGACGGTATTCATGTCGAGATAGCATGAGACTTAGCATGATGCTAACTTAGAAGCTCTTCCAAAAGTCCTATTAAATCCTATAGGACATTGGAAGAGCTTCTAAGTTAGCATCATGCTAAGTCTCATGCTATCTCGACATGAATACCGTCCCAGGTCTAGTCTAACATAAATTCGCACCCCTTGGACTGCTGGTTTCGGATTCTGCGACTTGAACAAGCTGGGGGTGTGGCTGCGAGTTGGGACTCGGAATGAGCGGCGTGGGAGCAACGCCACTGTACGGCCCAAGAAATGGGAGAGAAAAAAAAGCAAAAAAGAAAACTGAAAATCGGACACAATATGTCATATGCATACGTGCCTCGCCCATTATGACAATAATAGCCTGGGAACATAGAAGAAGAAGAAGCATTTAAGCGCGCGCGCACGCACACGCACACGCACGCGCGCGCACGCACGCACACACACACACACACACACACACACACACACACACACACACACACACACACACACACACACACACACACACACACACACACACACACACACACACATAAGTTTCATTTATATGTGCCAACATAATGTTAAGGCACATATAAATGAAACTTATGTAAATCATCTTAAAATATATACAGATGGTTCTGTATTTTTGACAATCATTTATCAGGTGCTGCATTCGTTATTTCATCGTTAAAAGTAGAGCAATCGTATCATATTGGAAATAATTTTTCTATATTTATCTCAGAGCTTGTTGCCATTATTATGGCATTAAATTATCTTCTTAATTTTCCATTCTCTATATTTCAGATATTATTTTGTGTTGATTCAAAATCTGTCTTACAATCCTTAAAATATTCTCATACAAGAATTTCAGAACACACACGCTACAAATACCAACACGAACCTTGTCCGGATCAGGACTAACGGCATAGACCCCGTCATACGCCAATGGGTTCCAGGTGGTGTACTCACTGACCCAGTAGACGAGGAGCCAGCCGTTGCTGACCAGCTTCTGCTCCACCGTGTCGAAGCTGATGATGGACATGAGGTTGAGGGACACGGACACGTTGATGATGTCGCTGTAGTTGGTCACGGGGCGAACCCGGCTGTCGATCTTGTTGGTGATGTCGTTCAGAACTTGGGTGAAGTTCTCTCCTCTTTGAGCTCGGGTTACGGGCGCAAGAGGAAGAATGAGAAGAAGGCGAAGAAGTAGCGGTAGTTGTAGTAGTACGAAAAACGAGGGTTGGAGGGAGAAGATATTGATGATTTTCGTCATTTTTTTCTCCCCTGTTGTACTTGTTTACTTGTTCTATTACTATTGCCTTTCTTTTTTTTAAATTTTCTGACTGGAAGAGGTAATGGTAGCTGTAGGTCCTGGGATCGAAGACAACTCTCGTCATTTCATAATTTTCTCTTCTTCTATATCTTTCTTTCTTTTTATCTGCCTTGAACCTTCACCCGTGGGGATACCAGGGGATCTTCCGTACAAATAGTACCCCCCCCCCTCTCCCCGCACACCTTTTGGAAGTTCTGCGCTTATAACTTTTCCTAATCTGCCACTCTCTTTGACTCAAACCTTTTTCCCCCTTTGGTTTCTGTCATCTGCTATCTGTCTGCCTTACCGGTCCATTCTCCCGCCTTTTGTTCTAGAAACCCTTGAAACGATTTTCTCCATCCGAAGAGGGACATGCCGGGACTATTTCTTAGTTAGGCGCATAGCGGCAGTATGACGCATCTGCGCTCGTGACAGGAAGCTGTGTGAGCGATCGACGAAGAAGAATAATCTGTCTCGAAACTGGACAGAGAGAGGCGATGCCGATTTACGCTACGTGTATTCTGGCAGGCGATAGATCTGATGCTGTGGGGAAAAAAAAGATCTGATACTGGTGTGGGTGAGCTAGTGATGATCATCGAGGTATTTAGAACGTAGATGCTGGTATTTGTGTCTCTCTTTGTTGATGTTGTTCTTATTGTTTATTGTTTTTTTCTTGTTGTTGTTGTTGTTGCCAAACTTTGGTTACAATTATTGTTCTTACTGTTTGTTCGTGCTTTTTTGTCTTCTTGTTGTTGTTGTTGTTGCCAAACTTTGGTTACAGGTCGTTGTTTTGGAGTCTGAGCGCTGAAAAAGGAAAAGGCATGTATGAATGATTGAAAGACAGAACAAACGCATTTCAGTTCACGGTGATAACGGAGGTATGCGACATCACTGAATGGTTTGGTCGGGAAAGTTTTAAAACGACAACATAAGATTCTGCAGCATAAAACAACACATAGCTATATAACATTATATAACAATTACACCATTTGTAAAAAAGAGATAACTGTGTTTGTTTGTTCGCTTGCAACAAAAGAAGCAAACTAGCAAACAAAGAGACGAAACCAAACGAACAAAGAAACAAGGAAACAGACAGAGGAGGGCAAGTTATTTTAAAGATTGGGGAGTTTTCCATCTGTCTTTATTGATTTTCCTCTCCTATGTATTTAACTTATGTATTGGACAATGAGTTTGCATGGAAATATCACATTCTAAATATTTTTTCTGGCAAAGTAAAGTAAAGAGTACAGGCAATTTAAAAAATGTTATCTTCGCTTACATTTTAGACGTTGACAGCGTGGGGAAAAACACAAGGAGAGCTGAGAAAATTAAAATGTTTACAAAAAAATCTATTATTTAATTTGATCAAGGACAGATAAAAGATAGAGAACAAAAAGCGCACGATAAAAACTTATTGATCAATTTTTAAAGATAATCATGATCATTATCACAACTATGACAATTACCATCACTACGACAAAAAAATCAAAAAAATCCAGCAACAGTCACGATAATTTATAACAACGAAGCAGCTCCAGAACGACGAAGTGTGTGTTTGATTTTATTTTATTTCTTTTTCCTTTTTTTCTTTTTGCCTTTTCTTTTGCTTAATTATCATGTATAAATGATGTATACACAGTCTGTCATTCACCAAATATTTTTCATGAAATATTTCAGGAGCACGCTATAAGCGCTAGCTTGTTGATGCTCTCTTTTGCTTTCTGTTATATGTGTTTGGAAATATTAAAGATCAAGAAAAGCACAAGATTAAGAACAACAACGATGACAACAACAACAACAACAACAACAACGACGACAACAACAACAACAACAACAACAACGACAACAACAACAACAACAACAACAACAACAAGAAAAGCAACCAAGTTTGCAACATGAGATAAACAATTACCAGTAAAATATAACCCGACAAATTGCAGCTAATTTATGACAAATTCTAGGTAATTTATGACAAATTGTATGTCATTTAAAACCACAGGGGAAAAAAACAAAAACCACATACACAATAAATCCAGGAACTAATTGGTGTCGGTGCCAGTCAGTCGCTTACCTTACACAAACTATCGACTCTACTGGTGGACTGCATCGATAGCCAAACGAAACTCTCAGGCCACTCCCCATCCGCTTTCCCAATCCCTCCCTCTCAACACCACCTCCCCCCCCCCCCCGTTCTCTCTGTCTCTGTATCTCTGTCTCTGTCTGTATCTCTGTCTCTGTCTGTCTGTCTGTCTCTCTCTCTCTCTCTCTCTCTCTCTCTCTCTCTCTCTCTCT
>CM065683.1:28094059-28096559 GCA_017654935.2 Phymorhynchus buccinoides
GTAGCCACGCCTCAGATAAACCTCATCGGCTATGGTACCGCCACATTGTCTAAAACATCATCAAGCAGACGGCCTCTGCTTTTATTTCCCGCCTGACCTAAAGGGCTGTACTCACATAATTATCCAGTTTCAGAAGTACGACTGTCCAAACTGTGACGACGCGATCTGTGAGGCACGATGCCGGTGAAATACTACAGTGTACATGATTCCGATGTAATCCTATCATTTTGTTGTTGTTGTTCACTGCATTCATGTAGGGGCCCCATCACACAAATCTGATAACAAATGTCTGGGCAAATGTTAAGGAAAGCTCCCTCCTCTTCCCCTTCCATTCATTTTAGACGGTTTCAGGGGGTATAAATAGGGTTTGGGAATAGGGTTAGGGATAGGCTTAGGGTCATCAGCTTAGTCATCAACTTTGTGTGTGTGTGTGTGTGTGTGTGTGTGTGTGTGCGTGTGCGTGTGCGTGTGTGTGCGTGCGTGTGTGTGTGTGTGTGTGTGTGTGTGTGTGTGTGTGTGTGTGTGTGTGTGTGTGTGTGTGTGTGTGTGTGTGTGTGTGTGTGTGTGAATGAACGAATTAATCTTTAATTTAATGTCTTTTCACATAGATCGTGATTTTGTGTATTTGTGTGCTGTGTGCTGCGACCCGTGTGCGTGCGTATGCGTGTGCGCGCGCGTGCGTGTGTTGTGTGTATTGACCCTAAACTGACCCTAACCCTATTCCTAACCCTAACCTACTAACCCTAACCTGAAACCGTCTAATCCACACAAAAAAGAATGGTATGTTCTGAGATTGACACTTAGCTGACCCTAAACCTATCCCTAACCCTATCCCAAACCCTATTCCTAACCCTAACCCTAACCTGAAACCGTCTGAAATGAATGGAAGGGGCAGAGGAGGGAGCTATTCTTAACATTTGCCAATGTCTGATGCAGAAACGCGGATATTTCATTACATTCGTGTAGGGGTGGGGTGGGCTACAAATATAGTGAACGAACAAGAAGGGTTTCATTATTTTTGATTGATACTATGGGTCGACCGGATAATGCAGTATCTCCAGGATCAACCCACCATCTTGACATACATAAATGTCCCGTATGTACATGTACAAGGTCAGAGGGCGTTAAACTAACTTGTTTTTTCCAATTCACTCCAATAAGGATTTCATTATTTTCTGATTGATACTATGGGGCGACCTGATATAATGCAGTATCTCCAGGATCAACCCATCATCTTTACATAATTACATAAATGTCCCGTATCAGTGTAGGCATAGGGGAAGACGGGGTAAAAAGCGCATGGGCGGGTAAGAAGCCCACCCCAATTATCTCATGAAATGAAGCAAATTTCAGTCTCATTTTGCCCATGAGACGAGCGTTAATGTCTAGCATTCGTCTCATGGGCAAATTTGACTGAAATTTTCTTTATTTCATGAGATAATTGGGGTGGGCTTCTTACCCGCCCATGCGCTTTTTACCCCGTCTTCCCCTACCTGTGCCAGGTCGAAGGACGTTATACTTGTTTTTTTCCAATTCACCCCAAGAAGGATTTCATTATTTTCTGATTGATACTATGGGGCGACCTGATATAATGCAGTATCTCCAGGATCAACCCACCATCTTTACATAAATATATAAATGTCCCGTATCAGTGTAGGCCTACCTGTACCAGGTCGGAGGGCGTTAAACTTGTTTTCCCTATTCACCCCAAGAAGGATTTCATCAGATTCATTTAAAAAGTAGTATTTTGATGCGAATCATGCCTCACAAATGTCACACTTGGACAACAATTGTAAGGCTGCAGTTGGAAAAGTAAGTCAGGGGTCCCTTAGCTCCTGTATAATGACCCTTCATTCGTGCAGTGTGCTGGGTCCACTGTTTCCACACCCTGTAATGAATACCAAATCATAAATGTTGCACCCACCCGCCGATCGATTTCGCTTTGCGAAGAACTCACGTTATTGCTTGGCTCAGATTAGAAGCTCCAAAATTGTCCCGGACCCCGGTAGCGTAATCAGCAGTGCGATTAAAGCAGTTAACACAGGTATTAACATTGCAAATGAGATTAAAAACCGGCAAAACGATTGGCATCTCATTCCTACTTTCCATCTTACTACCCGTGTTACCTGTTAAAGGTGGACCCTCACGGATGAGGTTTTTTGCAAGAAACACGTCGAGATCACCAGAAAGACAGCCCTTTCAAGGATCGGAACACTCACTTTGATCTGGTTTCCTAGAAATTAAACCGTCAAAACGGCGATTCCTCCTTGGCGGAGATGCCGGAGAGAGTAGCCGTTTTGGATGGGGTGGGTGGAGGACACTCATTGTGGTTGAAGCGTTTTCTTTTTTTTTGTAGTGCAGTTTAAAAAACAATTGGAGCTGTTTCCTTTGCTGTGAGCGAAACTCCTTTAGATAAACTGTATTATTAAAAAAAAAAAGAAAAAAAAGGCTTGTACATTGCAAAAAATTCGTGCAAACGATTTGGCAGCCATTAGAAAAG
>CM065683.1:28109059-28114059 GCA_017654935.2 Phymorhynchus buccinoides
GATACCCGGACAAAGTGATTCTCTCAACAGAGGTCTGGCGCGGTACCGGGGGGGGGGGGGGGGGGGGGGGGGGGAGAGAGAGAGAGAGAGAGAGAGAGAGAGAGAGAGAGAGAGAGAGAGAGAGAGAGAGAGAGAGAGAGAGAGAGAGAGAGAGAGAGAGAGAGAGAGAGAGAGAGAGAGAGAGAGAGAGAGAGAGAGAGAGAGCACGTAACAGGTCAAGTTCAGGTCTGTAGCTAATATAGTTGAGCGGTATTGGCAGTGCCAGAAGAGAGAGAGAGAGAGAGAGAGAGAGAGAGAGAGAGAGAGAGAGAGAGAGAGAGAGAGAGAGAGAGAGAGAGAGAGAGAGAGAGAGAGAGAGAGAGAGAACGTAATAGGTCAAGTTCAGGCCTGTAGGGCCTATATATATATGGCGCGCCAAAGATACAAAACTCTATCTAGCAGTTCGACAGAGTTTAAAAACCCTATCGAACTGTTAGATACAGTTTCGAGGAAAGAGAGAAGGGAGAAGAGAGGAGGAGAGAGAGAGGAGAATAAACTATAGCTAGCAGTTAGATAGAGTTTCAAAACTCTGTCGAGCAGCTAGATAGAGTTTCTCGTCGTAAAACTCTATCGAACGCGCCATTTTGATACTTTTTTTAAACGAAGCATTTCATTGGTAGATAGGACTAGTATCTTTGACTGTGACCTACACCTAGCCTAATAGGTGGCATTCTAATAATAATAAATGTTGATGTTTTTAATCATTGAAATAGATTTCATTTACTTTTAAAAGGTGTACAAATTGAAAACTGCCATGTTTGTTTGACTACATGTAGGGGCCTAGGCCTATCGTCTTATTCAAATTCACGGGTCACTGCCCTGCCAAGGCCACAAACTTGTCGTTGAAGCCATGTACCAATCAGAAATCGCGATAGAAAAACTATATCTCGATAGGGTTATTTTGTGGAAACCCTATCTAGCTGTTCGACAGAGTTTTAAAACTCTATCGAACAGCTAGATAGGGTTTTCAAACTCTATCGAACTGATGGATACAGTTTCGAAACTCTATCGAACAGCTAGATAGAGTTTTGTATCTTTGGCGCGCCATATATATAATAGCTGTAGTTTAGCGGTACTGACAGTGCCAGAAGAGAAAGGGTGAGAGAGAGAGAGAGAGATTGAAATAGAGGTACTAACAGGTCAAGTTCAGGCCGGTATGGCCTATAGCTGTAGTTTAGCGGTACTGACAGTGCCAGAAGAGGTAGAGAGAGAGAGAGAGAGTGAGAGAGAGAGAGAGAGAGAGAGAGAGAGAGAGAGAGAGAGAGAGAGAGAGAGAGAGAGAGAGAGAGAGAGAGAGAGAGAGAGAGAGAGAGAGAGAGAGAGAGAGAGAGAGAGAGAACGAATGAATAATAACGAATCGACCATTGTGCCCATGTCATAACGGAACAAGTGGATGAACAAACAGCAAAGAAATGAAGTGGAAAGAAAACGAAAATGTTCATAACATACTATGCATCTAACAAAAAAAAGATTATAAAGGGGGGGGGGAGGAGAGAGAGAGAGAGAGAGAGAGAGAGAGAGAGAGAGAGGGGGGGAGAGAGAGAGAGAGAGACAGAGAGAGTGAGAGAGAGAGAGAGTGAGAGAGAGAGAGAGGAGAGAGAGAGAGAGAGAGAGAGAGAGAGAGAGAGAGAGAGAGAGAGAGAGAGAGAGGCGGAGAGGCAGAGAGACAGAGAGAGTGAAAGAGAGAGAGAGAGAGAGAGAGAGAGAGAGAGAGAGAGAGAGAGAGAGAGAGAGAGAGAGAGAGAGAGAGGGAGGGAGGGGGGGGGGGATCAGACAAATAGACAGATTATCTCCTCCCGACATCCCATTGATTAGCAAAGTGTTTCGGCAATGAGATTCGCAATTAACTTCAAAGGTCACGGTTACTAGCCATGACCCCTGAGTGCCCTTCTGCTGACACCTACACTCTCACCCACACCCACCCCCACCCACCCCACCCCCAGCCTAACCTCCACTCCCAGACTTTTATTATTATTTTCTTTTGTTCTTGCATTATTCACAATCACAATGGTCCGGTGTTACAACTCACACATGTGTACGCGTGGTTGTATATCCCTTTCTCTCGCTTTGACGCGAAACGACCTTGAACTTGGGTGAGGAGGGTCGCTCGCTATGTATTTATTATAGATCGATGTAGCATTATCACATGCACATCAATGACGAGAGTACGTGTAAGCTTGTTAGTCCCCGAGCCGAAGGTTCGGGGAGCTATTGTTTTTGTCTGATCCGTCCGGCGTGCCTCCGTGCCTCCGTGCCTCCGTCCGTCCGTCCGTCCGTCCGTTTTTCTCAAAAACTATTCAGTCTATCATCATCAAATTTGGTATACTAGTTTGCCAAGATGCAAGCTATCCACTGATATATTTAGTTTTACATTAAGGTCAAGGTCGCGCCAGTTACGCGGTTCAAACCCCGAAACACATAATCGCTAATATCTCGCGAAGTTTTGCATGTATTTCAATGCAGTTTTTTTCACAACATTTCTTGATGAATGGTCTATAACACAGTTGTCATGAATTTTTCTGTGCGCTCGTGTGCGCATGATCGCGCGCGCTCAAATCACGGGTCCGAACCCCAAGGCTATATATAAAAAAACCTATTCAGTTACGTGCTGTTCTGATGCGTTGTTATGTAGCTACGTGCTGTTTTGATGCGTTTTTATGTATGTGTACAGCCGACACATTCCGATTTCGGAGTAGCTCGGCGATGCTGCGAGGGGACTTTGCAGCCGCTTGGCGTTGCACTTGGGGTTTAAAAAAAAAAAAAAAAATTCATTCGTTGACATTAGCCTGAAGTTGAGATCAACAGTAAACTGAGAGCTGTGCGATAAATGGAAAATAACATTCATATCACAAAACACACAAAACGCATCATGTCAGTTGTGGCACATTTTCAAGTGAATTTCTCACTTTTCGTCAGGCGAAATCTATGGCTGTGACACAAAACAAAAAATTGTTTCAGTTTAGCATCGTTGCTTAAAACGTTCATAAATAAATGTTAGTATTTCTTTTTTGGGTAGTGCTTATAATTATTCAATGAAATAACATTCATATATGATAGAAATTGAACATTAAGGTTTGGCTTTCTTTTGTGAACCCTACCAAAAAAACAACGAACAAAAACCACCCAAAATGTTTGCAGTGTTCCTCATAACATAGGGAATATAGGCTTGGATATGTGGTGCACTGGGAAAAGACTCTAAAGCAAGTTAGACAAATAAAGGAAATAAAACTTAGGTGGTTTCAAATCCGAATCTGCTATAATATTCTTGTTACGAATAGTATATTGAAAAGAATGGGTGTAGTAACAAATGATAAATGTTCTTTTTGTGGGGAAAAAAGACAAAAACACTACTGATGTGGGCAACACTACTTATGGTTCTGTGAATGCCAAAACATGTCCATTACATTTACCTGGGTAGCAAAGTGTTTGGAGGGACTTAAAAGCTTTAATGGTATAATAAGTGTGAAAATTGTCTTAGACTTAAGCTGAGCTCAGAATTGGTACTATTTGGTAATGATGGAAAAATAAAAACCGATGAGGGATTTGATTATATTCTTTTGATAGCGAAGCATTTTGTATATACATGTAGGATTAATAAAAATCAACCAAGAGTTTTTATGTTTATACATGAACTAAAAAAATACTATAAAATAGATTATATTGTGCACTGCATGGAAATGCGTGTTGCGCAATTCCACAAAAAGTGGTTGACATATAAAAACCTGATTAATTAAAATAACAGATGCATGAGTTACCTGTGCTTAACGTGTACATAAGACAAAGAGGTGTGTGTAGTAATTGAATTGTATGTACCCTTATAGTTTAAGGAGTTCTAATCGTGGTTATTGGCATTTGTGAACAGTATTTTTAATTTAGTGTACTACATTGTACCTAAATGCAGATATAGTCATAACTATGTTGGTAAACAATGACTGTGTTGAAATGTGGTGTGCATGTGCCCAAAAAGAAAAAAAGAGACCTATTTGTCACAGAAAACAATTTTAACTCAATCCGAATATTTATAGTTGCGGGTGGAATAGAGCAAAAATTTGCTCAAAGCCAGAATTCCAGCTTAGCATCATTGTTCAAAACCTTCATAAATAAATTTTAGTATTTATTTGGGGTAGTTTTTATATTGAATTAAATTACTTATATTATCAGCGAATGAATGAAAATTTAGGCTTTACCTCCTCTCGACCTGGGAAAGCACTTATGGGACATTTCATATTATCAGCAAAGACATAATCTGAGGTATTCAGAGATTGTTTCTTAATTCATTACATTTAGTACAATAACCTAAAAAAATGAAATTCATCTTCGATTTTATATACACAAAGAAAAAAGTTAAGCACCCCTTAGCTATTACAAGGCTACCATTATTCCGTTATAAGCAGGGTTGAAGCAGTCATCCAGGCACAGGGAGGAAACACACGCTACTGAACTTTGATTTGCCAAATGAGTTTTGGACACTCCTCATGACGTTTTCCTACAATAATTAACTTTTTAGATAGCCATATGAAATTGTTACATTGATAATTAAACATAGTATTTTTTAATTTGAACATGACAACACTTTTTGTATCAGAATGCATTTGTAAAACCATACATTAAATTATGCGTTTTCTTATAGTCAGATAGTCAAACTTTCATTTACCAATCAATGTTGTTTCATTCTTTATTGATTATTTGCAATAAATCTCGATTTCATCTCATCTACAGCAAAACAGTGGTGGGGTGCTTAACTTTTTTCTTTGTGTATATTACAGGACACGTTTCTTTCTGTCTTCTCTGGCTAAATTTAGATGTATTCCCTTTTGTATCATGAGATCACGGGAACTTGTTGTAGTTTACAGGTGCTGCAGCCAAAAATAGTAGTAGTAGTAGTAGTAGTAGTAGTAGTAGTAGTAGTAGTAGTAGTAGTAGTAGTAGTAGTAGTAGTAGTAGTAGTAGTAGTAGCAGCA
>CM065683.1:28116559-28121559 GCA_017654935.2 Phymorhynchus buccinoides
GGGTAAGAAGCCCACCCCAATTATCTCATGAAATAAAGAAAATTTCAGTCTCATTTTGCCAATGAGACGAGCGTTAATGTCTAGCATTCATCTCATGGGCAAATTTGACTGAAATTTTCTTTATTTCATGAGATAATTGGGGTGGGCTTCTTACCCGCCCATGCGCTTTTTACCCCATCTTCCCCTATATCGATTTCTTGCTACTTTTATATCTTCGGCCGCATTAGCGTTTGGGGTTACTGTTTATTTTCATGCATGTTTATTTGCATATTAGTTGGCCTTTCCGAGCAATAAAATCTCGTGAAACGTTGGACAGAATCGCTTCAAAATGTGTAGGGAAGTGTATTACCATGAGCAAATGAGACACCCGTGAACAAATTAGAACCATGCTCACCTTGACCTTCAACGCTTGACCACTAAGTACGTACATATCTGCTTGGGACAACATCTTTCACATCTTTGAACTTAAAGAGTCGCCAAAGTTGGTATGTGGTTGGAAGTACGGATAATGATAACGTAGTTGAACTTGACCTAGATCTTTGACCTTGACTGTTTTTGGTCGTGCACATATTATTTTTCACAATTTCATAATTTATGTCCACACGAATTTGGCAAGTTGGCATCGTGGCTTATTAAGGTCTGTTGTCGTGCAAATCATCGGTGATCTTGCTGACCTTGATCTTTGACCTTGGCGCAGTGGTCATGGATAGAAAAGTATTGGATGCACACCCCATATATATTGGGTCTGTCTTTCGCTCGGCGACACCCTTGTTCCTTATAATGTTCTATCACTCTTCTTTTCTTTTAATCCTATTAGGCCAGGCCTGTCGCAGCCAAAAAAGTCGCTCAGTCAAATAAATCGCCCGGCTACTATGAGAGTGTGTATTTGCGACATTTTGCGACATTGAGCATGAACCACAAATTTCACTTTTTTCTAGGGTTAGGGTTAGGTAAATGGTTCAAGTACAGAAAAAGTGAAATTTCTGGTTGTTGCAAATACACACTCTCATAGTAGCGGGCGATTTATTTGACTGAGCGACTTCTTTGACTGCGACAGGCCCTATTAGCGGCCACTCCGCTGACATGGATCAGAATTGCAGTAGCTTGTTGGTGCCGTTGAGAGAGAGAGAGAGAGAGAGAGAGAGAGAGAGAGAGAGAGAGAGAGAGAGAGAGAGAGAGAGAGAGAGAGAGAGAGAGAGAGAGAGAGAGAGAGAGAGAGAGAGAGAGAGAGAGAGAGAGAGAGAGAGAGAGAGAGAGAGAGAGAGAGAGAGAGAGAGAGAGAGAGAGAGAGAGGAGAGGAGAGAGAGAGAGAGAGAGAGAGAGAGAGAGGAGAGGAGAGAGAGAAGAGAGAGAGAGAAGAGAGAGAGAGAGACATACATTCAGACAAACAGACAGATGGAGAGATATAAACAGACATACAGACAGACTAATATACGTGCGTGCACACGTGAGTGCTTGTGCACCTGTGTGCATACTAACAAATACATTAGTTTGCGAAAATAATAACGGCAATTCCGTAATAGTATCGTTCAAATCAACCTAATCGCCGCAATGATGTAAAGTTCAATCACTTCAGCAAAAGGAAACACACAGACAAAAACAAAGACACACACACACACACACACACACACACACACACACACACACACACACACACACACACACACACAGAGTTCAATGGCACATAAATACTAAGCAGGTTGATTTGTAGACACCTTCATTTTATCAAGTTTCCAAAACGTCTCAAGGCATAGCTACAAACTGACGTGTTGCTCTAATGGAGACGGATTAAGATTCATTAAGTGATTTATTCCAGACGTCTAATTAACTTATCAATAAATCATGTCGCGGGCCAAAATAAATGTCCGTATCTGTTTGTAGTACCGATCTGTCTGCGTGCCAGCTAAACTGGCGACTGATGCTCTCATGGAGTTTTAAAAAAAAATCGTAATGATGATTGATGACGACGACGACGATGACGACGACGATGATGATAATGATGATGCCATTGGTTGTTGTTGTAGCTCTTTTGTTATTGTTGTTATTGTTGTTGTTGTTGTTGTTGTTGTTGTTGCAATTGCTGCTGCTGCTCATAATGATGATGATGATGATGATGATGATGATGATGATGATGATGATGATGATGATGATGATGATGATGATGATGATGCCATTGATTGTTGTTGATGTTGATGATGTTGTTGTGTTGTTGCAATTGATGCTGCTGATGATGATGATGATGGTGATGATGATGATGATGGATGATGATGATGATGATGATGATGATGATGATGATGATGATGATGATGATGATGATGATGGTGATGATGATGATGATGATGATGATGATGATGATGATGATGATGATGATGATGATGATGATGATGATGATGATGATTGCATGCATATGATGATGAGGATGATGGTGTTAGAATACTGCTGCTGATGGTGATTGTGATGATGATGAGATGAGAAGAATGAATGATGAAGATGATGGTGAAGAAATGAAGAAGAAGAAGATGATGAATGATGATGAAGAAGATGGTGATGAAGAATGAAGAAGATGATGATGAGAATGATGAATGATGGTGATGAGAAGAAGAAGAATGGTGAATGAAGATGAATGATGATGAAGAATGATGAAGAAGAAGAAGATAATTGAAGAAGAAGAAGAAGATGGAGTAAAAGAAGAAGAAGAAGAAAAAGAAGAAGAAGAAGAAGAAGAAGAAGAAGAAGAAGAAGAAGAAGAAGAAGAAGAAGAAGAAGAAGAGAAAAAGAAAAAGAAGAACAGAAGAAGAAGAACAAGAACAAAAAGAAGTACAGGAAAAAGAACAATGAGAATACCCAGAAGTAATGGTGTCAGCAGCAGCAATTACTTGGCTAAGAGGCTCTATATTAGGAAACCTGGGTTTACATCAAACACACAATGGACTCTCACAAATGTCATCAAAGCTGACAGACAGCTAGCTTTCGAGTGACGTTCTTCACAGACAGAGAAACAGATGAAAAGACAGACTAATGCAGAAAGCAAAGGCCTTATTATCAGATGTACATCGAGCACAATACCCTTTGGTTTATTATTCCCAAACGGCCCGAATATTATGAGTGCTACAAACGGGAAAACAGCATACTGAACTGTTTGGAAACAAACCAAAGGGAATGGTACTCGATTGCGATATTGCCAAAATAAAACAAGTGTCATAATGAATAAGTAGTCCTATTAAATATTTACCTCTGCGCATGCGCATTAGAAGTAGTCCTAGCGTAGCCAATCAGAATCGTTTGTTTGTCCGCCATTGTGAATTTTACGGATTATGGATTTATGGACTTGTACATCGATTTATCGGCAAATATGTAGATTTACACCCTCCTGCTCTATTTTTTTGTTCTTTCCGTGGTTAGGGATAGGGTTAGGGTTAGGGTTAGGGTTAGGGTTAGGGTTAGGGTTAGATGGGTACAGTTCTCATGCGAGAGGTAGATATTTAATGACAGGTACTTATTTATCATAACACAAGAACAGAAAAAACAAGTGCAACGCCGGGCGGCTGCAAATTCCCCTCGCAGCATCGCCGAGCTACTCCGAAATCGGAATGTGTCGGCTGTACGTATACATAAGAACGCAGCAAAAACAGCACGTAAGTACATAAAAACGCATCAAAACAGCACGTAACTGAATAGTTTTTTTATATACATGTATAGCCTTGGGGTTCGGACCCGTGATTTGAGCGCGCGCGATCATGCGCACACGCGCGCACAGAACAATTCATGACAACTGTGTTATAGACCATTCATCAAGAAATGTTGTGAATGTTGAAATACATGCAAAACTTCGCGAGATATTAGCGATTATGTGTTTTGGGGTTTGAACCCCGTAACTGGCGCGACCTTGACCTTAATGTAAAACTAAATACATCAGTGGCTAGCTTGCATCTTGGCAAACTAGTATACCAAATTTGATTATGATAGACTGAATACTTTTTGAGAAAAACGGACGAATAGCCGGACGGACGGACCAGACCAAAAACAATAGTTCCCCGAACCTTCGGCTCGGGGACTAACAACAGCAACAAAAACCCAACCCTCCCTGGCGGTGGTACTTAAAAGATCCGCCAGATCACGTGTCAAAATCACGAGTTTCACGTGTTTTCCCTCTTATAGCTGGAAATAAATCTTTGTTTTGACCAGGTTTGGACCCCCAAAAAACCAAATGCCCCCAAATTCAAAGCGAAACATCATTTTAAAGAGCAGCCTCAATTTGAAATTGAGGGCATGTGCATGTGGGTCACAGCTACCCAGGAAAAACAACAACAAGGGACTTAATCGTGGTGCGTCAGTGTGTCTTTAATAATAAAACTTGACCTTCTTGATTAAGAAAGTGCATCTTGCCTTACACACTCCAGAAAACAGCGTGAACCGCGTAGCTTCGCTGGACACCCACCTACGGAGTGGAATCCTGACAGCCGTAATTGCCTGCTCACACCACAGCACTGGCGTATGCGAAGGGTCGGACCTCTGTACGTATCTCTCCGAGGGAGCTGTTACGTGTGTCCAGAATGCTATTATGGACTTTTGCACGAGCGTCAACCTTCTTCCCGCCTTCGTGACCTCTACTTTGACCTTGACCCTTACGGACAGCGACGCCACACGGATCAGAAATCGAAACTGGGGTGACCGTGAGGGCAAAGCGAGAAAGACAACGATTCTTTTTTCTTCTTCTTCTTCTTCTTCTCCTTCTTCTTCTTCTTCTTCTTCTTCTTCTTCTTTTTTTTTTCTTCTTCTTCGTTTCTTCCTAAGGTCAAATCAGCATCAGCATCACCATCATCATCGTCATTATCATCGTCGTCGTCATCATCATCATCATCATCATCATCATCATCGTCGTCGTCGTCGTCGTCATCATCATCATCATCATCGTCATCATCATCATCATCATATTCGTCATCATCATCATCATCATCGTCATCATCATCATGGTCATCATCATCATCATCTTCATCATC
>CM065683.1:28134059-28136559 GCA_017654935.2 Phymorhynchus buccinoides
TCTCATGGGCAAAATGAGACTGAAATTTGCTTCATTTCATGAGATAATTGGGGTGGGCTTCTTACCCGCCCATGCGCTTTTTACCCCGTCTTCCCCTACTAACTAATCTTCTTTCTCTTTTTTTTTTCTTCTTCCTTTTTCTATTGACTGTTTTTGTCATTTATGTCGTTGTTCACTTTATCGAATGAATTGTTCATTGCTAGTATGCTTTAGAAATTCACTGTTGTTGTACTTTGTAAATATTGTATTGTGGCTGTATGCGTCGTCAATTAACCCTTTCACCGCCAATGTCGCATTTATGCACCACAATGGTTTAACACCCATGTCACTAAAAGCCGTCAAATCAGGGCCTGTTCTCTGAAGACCCTATTTTCTTAATGTTGGGAGGTAAGGACAGGCCTAATGTTAAAGAGGTCACAGGGGTATTTCCAATATTGCAGATGATTTGTTTTTCTCAACCCAGTTAAGTTTAATGGTATTTTTAGCTGAAAAATGGTTGGCGGCAAAAGGGTTCAAAACACATATTAAATCAATGCACAAGGACTGCGCTCGTGTCTATTTCATATATACTGTTCTCTATATTGTCTCAGGATTCACCATATAATTAACCCTTTCACCGCCAGCCATATTTCAGCGAAGGCGGTGAAAGGGTCCTATTCAAATCTATACATGGGTAGAGAAAGAAAAAGGATCTGAAGTAGGCCTACGGATCATACCTTCTAACCACACATATTTTTAACCCTAAGGTTTTTCCAGAAAAATTTCCCGAAACTAACTGGGTACAGATAAAATCTGCAATTTGGATAATCCTCCCCAACATTTATAACATTAGGCCTTTTAGTGACATAGGTGTTATAATCACTGTGTTATGTGCTAAAAGTAACTTTGGCGTTGAAAGTGGTGCTAAAATGCTGACAATCGGGTTAAAGAAACATCAGCAGCAACCATAACAACAGCAAAACAGTAAGAGTCACACAAACAAACAAATATAACATTGAAAGAACAATTTAAGCACACCTTGCAGAGCCATATGACAAAATGGTAAGTGCAACATTTGGCAAGGCAAGGCAAGGCAAGGCAAATGTTTTATTTCATACCCACTTGGGGCACAGAAATATAAAACAAAGTACACACATAGTTAAACAATCGAACATCAAAACAGAGTGATGTCTATATTATGAACAAGGAAATAACTAGGACAAATATACCTATACCATTATTACAAAAAACAAACAAACATGTTACATTTTGTCCATACAAATCATCGAAAAGAACTGTTTATAACTGTAACAAAGTGCTTAAGTTTAATCAAAAGTTTCTTTTTTTTGTTTTTGTATTTGGTATAATTCTAGTCACAGAGACTTATCTCTGTGAAATTCGGGCTGCTTTTCCCCGGAGAGCGCATCGCGGCAAGTGCAGCGCCTACCCAATTAACAAAAAAATGGGGGTGAGGATTGGGTGTGGGCACACTTGGAAACCCTAGCTATCAATTTGGCCATACCAGGCAGCGGGATGTCTCCCTGCTCTTACCGACTTTCAACTGCCGTGGGATTTTTACGTGCGTAAAGCGCACGGATCAGACTAGCTTTAAGTCCCCATCCGAAGGACTGGACGTTCAGTTCGATTTTCCCGTCAAGCTAGAAAGAAAGGGCGAGGCCGGGATTCGATCCCGGGTCACTCACACTGCAGTCACGCATTACATTTGGCAGGCGAACGTCTTAACCACTCTGCTACCTTTTTTCCCTAATGCGTAACATAATCATGAAAGAAAGAAAAAAGATAAGGAGATAACCTAATTGGTCACTTCATAATGGACATAAGACAATTGAACAAAATCGAAAACGAACTTGAGGAACAAAGCAACCAGTTGCCAGACACAAGCACGCGTGGAAGAGCTGATCAAAAATATAACTCTAGCCCCCCCCCCCCCCCTCTCTCCCCCACCAAACACACACACACACACACACACACACACACACACACACACATACGCGCACACACATTACGACACACACATACACACACACACGCACACCACACGCGCACCACCACAACACACACACACCCATACACATATACACACACATACACACACATTATACACACACACGCCACCACCACCACCACCACCACCACCACCACCACGGCTATTTAATCATAGCGATGGCTTGGAGTCAAAACGGACTATCTTTAGATAGTCCATTGACGTATTATTGAACATATTGTGAAAACTAATAACTTATTTTTTTTAAAAGACTGCAGAGATATAAAAAGCATCATCCCCATTTTATATCATTTGCAGTCTTTTTTTTTAATACAAGTTCTTAGTTTTTGCAATAACATCAATAATAAGTCAATGGACTATCTAAAGATAGTCCGTTTTGACTCTAAGCCATCGATTATTGAGCCTCTTCAGTTCGTTTCAATGACCCAATCAACGAGGCTAGTTTACCTTCATGAGGAAAATGGTAAAACAAAACAAAAAAGGAGAAAAAAAGAA
>CM065683.1:28144059-28149059 GCA_017654935.2 Phymorhynchus buccinoides
ATAAGGTCAACGGGTGAAATTCAGGGGAGTTAATTTTGGACTCTAGGGCCATCATTCCCTTCAAATTGAGTGTGAGGATGTGAGACTAAGAAGAGTATAGCACATTCGTATATAAATTATCCCTCGGAAATACAATGTCGCCGAGCGGCAGACATGTTTCCGTTTTTCTTCACCCTCCTATATATCGTGAAATACTGCATAGAATCACTCCACATTTTGTGGGGGGGTGAAAAAAGTGGAGTAGAGGACACTGCAATACAAATTATGCCACGTGGGATTTTAATGTCGCAGAGCGGCAGACATGTATCCGAGTTAAGGGTGTACACCCCATTAAGGGTGTACATCCCACTAATTAAGGGTGTACATTCTGGTAAAGGAGGGGGTCTAATGCTAAAAGTAAAAGACATTGTAGCACAACATGTGCCACGTGGGGCTTAAATGTCGCCGAGTGGCAGACATGTCTCAGTGTTAAGGGTGTGCACCCCACCAATTAAGGGTGTGCATCCCGGAAAACGATTTGCACCCAGTCAAGGGTGTGTAGGTGCTTTACCCAAAGGTCACAAGGAGGACGGGGACCTAAGATGTGAGGGGGAAGGGAGGTACAGGGCGGGGCATGTACAGGGCGTAACCGGCAAAGGACATATCTGCCGCTCGGCGATGCCCTTGTTTATTGTTTATTTTTGGGGGGAGGGGGGGTGCAGACTTGGGAAACCTAGCTATCAATTTGGCCATACCAGGCAGCGGGATTTCTCCCTGCTCTTACCGACTTTCAACTGCCGTTGGAATTTTACGCACGTAAAGCGCACGGGTCAGACTAGCTTTAAGTCCCCATCCGAAGGACTCGACGTCCAGTTCGATTTCCTGTCGAACTAGAAAGAAAGGGCGAAGGCCGGGCTTCGAAACCGGGTCACTCACGTAGCATTCACGCATTACATTTGGCAGGCGAACGTCTTAGCCACTCTGCTACCTTTTCTCCCTATGAAAGTGTTCACTTACAATATGAAAAACAAACACACACAAAAACTCCTATAATTGCACTAGTTTTACACACACACAAGGTACGAAAAGTGCAAAGCACTAACAAACAAACAAAGCAAACTTTTAAAAAGTCACATCACGTGAGAAACAAGAACCCAGGCTGAGGCCCGATGGCTTGGAGTCAACACGGACTATCTTTAGATAGTCCATTGCCATAATATTGAACTTATTACGAAAACTAATAACTTGTATTTAAACAAGCGCGGATTCGCAATCGTTTGTGGCGTGCGACAATTGAAAACGAAACATCATTTTAAAGAACAGCCTCAATTTGAAGTGCAGCCTCGATTTGAAGTGCGACAATTTTGTAGCCTCGATTTGAAGTGCGACAATTTTGGACCGACCGACAGACCGACAGACAGACAGACAGACCGTCAAAGTGAGTTATAGGTTTGTGGCTTGTGCCACAAACAAAAAAAGACTGCTGAAATATAAAAAGCAAAACCCCCTTTTTATATTTCTGTATTCATTGTTTGATACAAGTTATTATTTTTTGTAATAAATCCAATAATACGTCAATGGACAATCTAAAGATAGTCCGTTTTTACTCCAAGCCATCGCGAGTGATTGAAATCGCCGAAAATTGAACACTTTCAAAAACACTGAAATGAGATTCGTGTGAGCTTATGCATTACGTTATAGTTACATTAATAGAAAGATTTGCTTCTGACTCGGTGTGTTGATATGATAGCATCACTTGTTAATCAAATTCATTGCCGCAAGATCCTCGAAGAAGCTCTTCAAACATCCTGCGAGAAGAAAAGAAACGACTGGCCTAAATTTCATTACCGAAATAATGAAGAGTGAACAAAAAATAAAGACAACAACAAAGTTGAGTTCTCTTCCTTTGTTGATTATATTAAAATGTTATTTAATGCTATTTCACGAAACTCGGTAATGAACTTAATTGCTTAAAAGCATGGAGACAGATAGGCCTACATATCATCGCGTTTTCCACAAAAGCAATGCGGTATTATAATTATACTCACTTCCAAACAATACGCAAAAGAATCACGCGAAAAACATATCTTACATTATTTTGAATAATGGATGTATCATTCACACTTTCTGAATAGCACAACATTTTTTTAATTTTATTTTACGAAAGCAGTAGCTTTTACCGGCTCAGATTTGTGGCGGTACCATAGCCAATGAGGTTTAACCGAGGCGTGGTTACCGCTACACCTATCTGTGTTGTTAAAAAATCGGGACTTTACTGATGTTGCACTGCCTCCGGGCATTGCCTCCAGTATTGTTCCCACCATCTTTGTATTTACAAATGTCCCATAATGTGTCTGTTCCAGACCGAGAGGACGTAAAACACCATTTTTCATTCATCACCCACCATCTTTGTATCTACAAATGTCCCATATGTGTCTGTTCAAGACCGAGAGGACGTAAAACACCATTTTACATTCATTCAGCACAACATTTTGAACCATTACTATCAATTAAGATAGAAATAAGGAGGCAAGGAGAGAGGGTAATAGTGAAATAAGGACAAGTAGCTCTCTCTCCCTTCACCAAAGATATTTTGCGGCACCAATTCGCCTAGCAGCGCATAGACAACAGGCACATTGAGATGCTTTGCTAGGCGAATTGGTGCCGAAAATAACTTTGGTGAAGGGAGTTAATTTTAGAGAGCTACTTTCCCTTATTATCAATTTATTTCACATAAAAAGCGTAACCTCCCTCTCTCCCCCTCCCCAGAGTCTCCTTCCTCCTCGAGAGAGAGAGAGAGAGCCGAGAGAGAGATGAGAGGAGAGAGCGAGAGAGAGAGAGGATCCCCCTTCCCTCCCCTCCCTCCTCCCCCCCCAAAACCTCTCCCACCCCACCTGGCCTCTCTCCCCCCCCCCCGATCCTTCCTCTCCCTCTCTCTCATGTCCCTCCTCCGCGTCTCCCTCCCCAGATCCTCTCCTCGCTTCTCTCTCCTTCCACTTCCAGAGTCTCTCTCCCCCGTCTCTCGTCTCTCTATTTAGAGAGAGAGAGAGAGACCTCGAGAGAGAGAGAGAGAGAGAGAGAGAGAGAGAGAGAGAGAGAGAGAGAGAGAGAGAGAGGGAGAGAGACTTCATCGGTCGTCTCGTCCCTCTTACTTCAGATACCTCCTTTATTTTGAGAGAGAGAGAGAGAGAGAGAGAGAGAGAGAGAGAGAGAGAGAGAGAGAGAAGATGAGATTTTAAGAGAGAGAGAGAGAGAGAAGAGAGAGAGAGAGAGAGAGAGAGAAGAGAGAGAGAGAGGAGAGAGACTTCAGACTTCAGATGTTTTTATTTTAGAGAGAGAGAGAGTGGGAGGGAGAGAGAGGGAGAGAGAGAGAGAGAGAGAGAGAGAGAGAGAGAGAGAGAGAGAGAGAGAGACTTCATCACTCAATGATACTTGATTTGAGAGAGAGAGAGAGAGAGAGAGAGAGAGAGAGAGAGAGAGAGAGAGAGAGAGAGAGAGAGAGAGAGAGAGAGAGAGAGAGAAGAGAGAGAGAGAGACGAGAGAGAGAGAGAGAGAGAGAGAGAGAGAGAGAGAGAGAGAGAGAGAGAGAGAGAGAGAGAGAGAGAGAGAGAGAGAGAGAGAGAGAGAGAGAGAGAGAGAGAGAGCACGCATGGATGTACGGCTTTTTATTTCACAGACAACGTCTGTTTACCCCTTTAGTCCAAAACAGGAAAACTGTTTGCTACGGGATATGCACAACGTGCCCGAACACTGTCGAACAAGACTTCCCTGCAAAGACATCGTGTGGACAGGGTAAACTATAAATTATCGACTCAGTGACAACCTCCGTTAAGGTCTCAACACACGTTAACATTTTTTCACTCTTTCCCCATGGCAACACAGCGATATGCCACTCATGAGATTACTTGCATAAAATCACCGTGTTGTCATGGGGAAAGAAGATTTGAAAAATGTTAATATGTATTGAGACCTTTAACCCTTTCACCGCCAAAGTCGCATTTTAGCACCACAGTGATTTAACACCCATATCACTAAAATGGATCAAATCGGGGTCTGTTATCCAAATACCCTATTCTCTTAGTTTTGGGAAGTAAGGATAGACCTTATTTTATATATGTCACAGAAGAATCCCCAATACTGCAGATGGATTTTATTCTCTACCCAGATAAATTTAATGGACAATTTTGGCTGAAATATGGCTGGCGGTGAAAGGGTTAAAGGGCGAATAATGATATTTCAGAAAACAGTGGGATAGCTACCACAGGATATTAGACTTTTGCAGCTATTCTGGAAACGCTGGGGTATTATGTAATAGTGGAAATGCCTTGTCTGTGGAATGGGATCAATTGGATGTGCCCCCGTCTATAGGTATCCACTCGGGTTAGGGTTAGGGATAGGGTTTGGTTTTCGAGCTCGGCTTAGGGATAGATATGTGGTTTTAGATTAGTGTTAGGGTTTGGATTATGCTCTGGGATAGGTTTTTTATATCACATGCAGACAGATACATGCATAATTATGACGAGGATCTATTATAGAGGCGGGGACACATAGAGACGGGGACTCAAAGAGACAGGATATCTGTACGGACAAAATTGGTGACACATAGATTCGGGGACACATACAGACGGGGGCATAATGCTATGTAACCGAAATACCTTAAAGAGGCACCCGGATGGATACGTGTTTTGCAAGAAACACGTCGAGATCAACAGGAAATCCCCCTTTACAGAGATCGCAACACTCACTTTGCTCTGGTTTCTTGGAAATCAAACCGTCAAATCGGCGATTCCTCCTTGGCGCCTCGAGGTGCTGGAAGTCAGAATTATTCAGTGAAAGACAAGGCATGTGCCTTCTCTTTTCTAATGGCCGTCTGAGTCGCTTTAATTGGGCCAAATCGTTTGCAGGAAACTTCCACAATACAATTTTATACAGTTAGTTTGCCAAAAGGAGTTTTACTCACAACAAAGGAAATAGCTCCCGCCACACCCCTCCCCATCCCTCCCAACCCCTTCAAACATGGC
>CM065683.1:28164059-28174059 GCA_017654935.2 Phymorhynchus buccinoides
AATCACTGTGGTGCTAAAATGCGACTTAGGCGGTGAAAGGGTTAACATCAATAATGGAAAGAAAGACTACAATAAGAGATATTTGAATGTCATCAAAGGTGATAAATAAGATCGATATCTATTTGAGACGTGTGGTCGTCAATCTGCTGTTCAGCAGAAAGCCAGTAAAGAGCTTGAGCGCGGGGAATACACCCGTGGGGGTGACGGGGGATCTTTTTAGTACAAAATAGTTCCCCCGTCTTCTGGAAGTTCTGTTCTCGCAACTTCCTCAAATCTATCACTCTCTTCGACTCTTCCTTTTTTTATTTGCTTACTATAATCTACTATCTTACTGCCTAACAGGTCCATTCTCCTGCCGTTGTTCTAGAAATTCTTACAAACATTTTTGCCAGCCGGGGGAACGGACATGCTGGACCCAACTATCTCTTGGGCGCATTACTATGCTTAAGCGTTCATAATGACAGGACACTGTCTGAGCGATCGACGGCGACGAAGATACCAGCGATGACACGTATTAAGCTCTTCTTCTTCTTTTCCCTCTTCTTCTTCTGCGTTCAACAGGCTACGCATCAAAACCTCAGACCGAGTGCTGCCGCAAAATCTGGATGTTCGATGAAGGTCGTCCGCGACCCCCCCCCCCCCCCCCCTCCCCCACCCCCACCCCGAGTTTTGTTCTGATGTCCATCCCTCCAGGCCAGGTCTGTTGTCGCATCCCGTCATACAGAGGGCAGTCCTGCAGAACATGGGAAGGGGTCTGGTCAGCTTGTCCGCACTGGCATAGAGATGAGTCTGCGACCCCAATCCTTCGTAGGTGTGCACGGAGGCCGCAGTGCCCTGTGCGCAGGCGGAATATAGTAGATAGATTGTTCTCTCCTCTCCAGTGTAAGGATTTGGGTCCATGTGTGCCTGGTAGCCGGGTTTTTTGGCGAAGCCAGTCCACTTTGAACTTATCACGGATGAGAGAAGTATTAAGTATTATTCCCCGTGGGGATACCCGGGGATCTTTTGTAAAAATAATAGTTCCCCCACCTTCTAGAAGTTCTGTGCTTGTAACTTCCTCTAATCTGTCACTCTCTTTGACTCTGCCTTTTCCCTTTGTTTTCTATCATCTACTATCTTTCTGACTTATTGGCCCACTCTCCTGCCTTTTTTCAAAAACATTTTACAAATATGTTTTCTCCATTGAGCTCCTCCGAAATCAGAATGTGTCGGCTGTACGCAGCGGGGAGACCAGTGAAAACTGAAAACCGGACACATACATACCTTACCCATTATGGCCATATGGTCTGGGAACACAGAAGAAGAAGAAGAAGAAGAAGAAGAAGAAGAATTAAGTATTAAGAATTATTAATAACAACAAAAAGCTTGGTACGTGGGTGTTATATTGTGGGAAATTCCATGTGCATCACGAGGAAAAAAAAATATTCTCCTCTTTACACGCAGTTAATGGACATAGTGGTCGCGAAGCCAGCATCCACACCCGTCCACCCACAACAATGAGCAACATCGATTTAATTTGAACCAATATCAGAATGATTCTTCTCCAGGCAATTAAGCTGTCTCCGAATTGACAAAGTTGTTACAATGCACGAATGGGGGGGCCGAAAACTACATCCGTTAAAGACCCACCACGTCACGTGTCACAATAACGGTTGCCGCGTGTTTTCCCTCTTATAGCTGGTAAGAAATCTTAAAGACTGTGACGAGGTAATGGGTTAAAAGGCTAAGTCCCTAGGGAAGACTTTAGAAAATTTGCCTTTAGCCCACTTCTCTAGGGTATGGGAGATGAGCAACTTTCCCGGCCCCTTTTCATCTAATAAATTTATATTTGTGCCCGGGTTCTGGCTCGTATGGTTGTAAGAAATACAAGTGGTTGAATTGCTCTAAATGGCAGACAGAGAGAAGTAGGGTTTTACATGAAATTACAAGACTCCCACTCTCATCAGTCTGACCAAAGGGTTCAGGATTATTTGACACTTGTATTTTATTTACTCCCAAAATCTGCATAAGATTATGCAACAATAATAATAAAGCAGCTCAATGGTGCCAAAACAACATATGGATAAAAAAACAATGAAATCCGAAAGGATTCACAAGACTTTTGTCTTTCTATAAGGTTCGCCCCATGCCGGAAGGGTTACTAATTATCTTCAGTGTCCGTAGGAAAGTTCCAGTGATTGGCGCGGTTTTATAAACTTAGCTCTTGGCAAGTTCCTCCGTAGTGATCGGCGAATGCTGGTGTGGCTGGGCTTGCTCGTCAGATGAGAGTAGCTCCCAGTCGTTCCGGTTACGGCTTCGCGGGATGGCACGGTTCAAGCGTGGTCTCCTCGCGGATTCTGGGTGCGGGTCGTCTTGGCGGCGGTCCCGTCTTGGTGCTTGTGGAGTCAGGGATGATCTTCCTGCCCACGATGCCCTGCTGATAATCACAGGAGAAGGTGGATGTAGATCTCTATGGCTTAGAGACAAGGGGCTTCAGTCGGCAGGGCATTAGTGAATCCCAACCGGCTAGAAGGCTTCCCTTGTACAATAGCACTAGTTAATAAATAAACTGAATTTCAGTTAACAAACTGAGATCAGTAAAACATAAAAGGTGATCAATCCATCATCACTCTCCATCCAACACCTGGAAAGGAATGGTATCATAAAGTGCAAGATTGCGGCCCATAGGTTTCCTACTAAAAATAGACAAAAGGGTTAGTAGGCATAAACTCCGGTTCTGGTACCAAAAGTGTTAAAGTCAAAAACACACACACAAATAATCAGTGCACATAAATAGAATAGAATGTTTACCACTTCTTTTCTATAACATATCTATCTACTCCTTATTCATCATTGAACATAGGATCTAGATCAAAACTAGGGTCAAACAAACCAGATCTCAATCACCTGCCATCAATAATACTTACTAGTGGGCTTATTATGACAGGCTGGGAGTGTTGCTCTAGCTACGTTTCAGCGTCTTGTGTGACAACTTTTTCTCACCACTCCAATTATAGCCTTCACTTTCAAACAATGAAAGCCTGTCATTGGTTTATAGCAGTCGACACGTCACAAGATGATGCTATAATTTTATGCATACTAGTACCGAACAATCACGCGCCGATTACATCCTTATCACGTGCCAACATTCAAATCCTTCTCGTGCTCGGAAAGGACGGGTTGTCTTACAAAGGGAGCCGACTGTTGATATCACTATCTCGTGATGAGGAGGGTAGATAAGAGAGGGGGGGGGGGTGAAGGGAGATAACCTCTGTAGGGGTTACATGCCGACCGGGGACAAAGAGACAACTCCCTTACTCGGCGTTCTCTTTGATGGTGGATGACAATTAACGTGGCGGCTGGTCGAGACATGAAAAGGAGAGGGGGGGAGGGGAGAAGGGGGGGGGGGGGTGTGTAGATAAGAATTAAAGAAAGCGGGTTGCGCGGGACACTTACGTCACAAAGACCCACAGAGCCGGCTGGATTAAGTCCCTTGTTTTTTTCTGGGTCGGTGTGGCCCACATTCAGACTTTCCTCGTACACGATCGAGGCTGCTCTTTAAAAAGTGATGTCTCGTTTTCGTGCAAAAGGCAATTTGTATGGGAGCAACACTTGATCAAACTAAGATTTCTTACCAGCTGTAAGAGGGAAAACACGTGAAAACCGTGATTTTGACACATGACGTACTGGGTCTTTAAGAAATCTTCCTAAGATAAGAGGGAATGTGACGCGTGACGTGGGGGGTCTTTAAGGACACGCTCCACGCATCTAACTACAGTCGTACGGGACTATCCAAATGTGACGCATGTGAGACACGAATTTGATGAAATCCTACTCGTTTCGTTCTCTATATTTGTAGACCCCCAACCCCACCCCTACACGATTCCGTTCAAATATCTGCGTTTTTTTGTATCAACTATTTCATCCGATTTATCAATGCAAATATGGACAAAAGCTACCAAATCTATGCAGTTTTCTGTATTACTTAAAGACAAGATATCAAATTGAAAAATGTATTGCATATATGAATATGGAATACCAAGCGTTTTCTGAGAAGTGGCGGTTATATATGCCATTAATGGATTTATAGTTAATATTTTTTAAAAACTGCTTTTTTGTTCCTGTTTCTGTGGGGAAAGCTTTGGGAATATAAAATGCTTTATTCTGTGACAAACCTATATGTCCTCTGCCTTAATTATTTGTTTACTGAGGTTATTCTATCATTAATAATTGCATTTATTCATATTCATATACTGTTTCTTAATATTCCTTTGTTAAAGCAGCATTCTATTCCTTTGTTGAGGAATATAAAGATATACAATGTGGACATTGTCTATTGATATGTTGCTGACTTATTACCATGTCTCACTCTTTTTGTTGTTGTTGTGTGAATTATGCTATGTTCCTTGGGGGAAAAAAATTAAAGAGAAAAAAAACCTATTTCATCCGATTGGTGTACGGGGGCCTACACAATCACAATCACAATCACACAGTCACAATATTTATTCGTCCAATAAAATGGAAATGTGTGTGTGGTGGCACGTAAAAGGTTAAACAGTATGTAATAAAAGATTACAGTTCCAATATTAAAATATCAGATTCACGATCACGCAATACTCAAGCACACGCAGACAGCAAGCACCCCCGCTACACTCTTCCCCCTCCCCCCTCATACACATAGAGACAGACAGATAGACAAACAGGCAAAGACTGAGGGAGAGTGGGAGAGAGAGAGAGAGAGGGGGTGGGGAGAAAGAGAGAGAGAGTGAGAGAGACAGAAATAACAAGAGAGAGAGAGAGAAAGAGAGAGAGAGAGAGAGAGAGAGAGAGAGAGAGAGAGAGAGAGAGAGAGAGAGAGAGAGAGAGAGAGAGAGAGAGAGAGAGAGAGAGTAACATGAATAACTGTAACGAACGAAAGTAAAAGCAGCGGGAATTCATCACATTCATTTAGACAGTAGTCAAGCATCCACATTTGGTTCTCTCACAGACGTCGGTCGTCACAGTTAGTCGTACGACTGAAGTTGGGCGTGTAGAGTGCAGTCTTCACATCCCAGCAAGGTGAGTGGTAACAAAGACTGGATATATAGAGGAACATGAAAACCAAGAAATAATCGAGTGCACACATCAGATAGGGGAAGGTGTAGTAAAACGGGAGCCATAGATCCCCCCCCCCCCCCCCCCCTCCCGTTGGTAATTGGATCAGCCTGAAAACTGACTCCCCGACACGCGTCATGGGAATAAGTTAGAGAGAGATCAGGAAAAAAAAAACACCCACCGAAACCGATCTATACTGATGTCCGAAAAAAATGCGAAAGATTTAGACGCATTTTGAATGCTTAAACCAGGCCCCTGTCTATGACCCAGGTTTACAAATGTCCCATATGTGTCTGATTCAGACCAAGAGGACGTAAAACACCATTTTCGTCGACCCCAGGTCTCTGGCCAGGGGGAGTGGAGCTATGGGTCTCTGGGGAAACCGCACTGACCTGGAGAAGACAGTGGAATTTGGCATGGCGACCAACTTAAACGTTTGATGCTGCCAGTTACATCGACCGCTGAAGAAGAAGAAGAAGAAGAAGAAGAAGAAGAAGAAGAAGAAGAAGAAGAAGAAGAAAAGAAAAAGAAAGAAGAAGAAGAAGAAGAAGAAGAAGAAGAAGAAGAAGAAGGCGAAGAACTTAAAAAAAAAAAAGAAGAAGAAGCCAAGAACAAGAAGAAGAAGAAGAAGAAGAAAGAAGAAGAAGAAGAAGAAGAAGAAGAAGAAGAAGAAGAAGAAGAAGAAGAAGAAGAAGAAGAAGAAGAAGAAGAAGAAGAAGAAGAAGAAGAAGAAGAAGAAAAGAAGAAAGAAGAAGAAGAGAGAAGAAGAAGAAGAAGAAGAAGAAGAAGAAGAAGAAGAAGAAGAACAAGAAGAAGAACAAGAACAAGAAGAAGAACAAGAACAAGAAGAACAAGAACAAGAGCAAGAAGAAGAAGAAGAAGAAGAAGAAGAAAAGAAGAAGAAGAAGAAGACTTAAACTTTAATTAATAAACGTTGTGATCATGTAATATTACATTCCCCAACAGTCTGGGCTTTCGGGTGATGCAAAACTATCGTGCTCAGTTTCATTAACGCGTCGCTCAGATGATGTTTGAAACGGCACGTGAAATGAATGTTCAAATGGGAAGCATTGGGACTATTCTCCGACATGTTTGAAATGATATGTTTTTATTAGGGGAAGACGGGGTAAAAAGCGCATGGGTGGGTAAGAAGCCCACCCCAATTATCTCATGAAATAAAGAAAATTTCAGTCAAATTTGCCCATGAGACGAATGCTAGACATTAACGCTCGTCTCATGGGCAAAATGAGACTGAAATTTGCTTCATTTCATGAGATAATTGGGGTGGGCTTCTTACCCGCCCATGCGCTTTTTACCCCGTCTTCCCCTAAATAGCACTCAGACATGAATAAAATGAAGAAAATTCACTCCCTAAAATGTTGACCAACGGTTGTATTGTTATTAGCGCAAAACACGAATCCCAAGACTTAGCCGAAAAGAGCAATATTACAGTCCCCTTTGCTATTGTAAGGCTGACGATAACTTCAGATATGTTGCTATTGTCAGGAAAGACTATGGTTCCGCTACACACGATCTCTAATAAAGTTTCAGTCTCACAAAGACGGGAGTAAGTGAGTCCTTGTAGAAACAGCAGCAGCAACAACAACAAGGTCAGCACGGTGTTGATTAACCCTTTCACCGCCAATGTCGCATTTTTGCACCACAATGGTTTAACACCCATGTCACTAAAAGGCATCAAATCAGGGCCTGTTTATCTGAAGACCCTATTTTCGTAATCTTGGGAGGTAAGGATGGGCCTAATGTCATACATGTTACAGAGGAATTCGCAGTATTGCAGATGTCTTTTTTCTATACCCAGGTAATTTTAATGGTATTTTTTGGGGCTGAAAAATGGCTGGCGGTAAAAGGGTTAACGACAGGAAGCTTCCTTTTCAAGCTGTCGACCCCTCTGCCAATTGTAACCAAAATCCAAACAGTAGGTTTTTTTAAGATAATCGATACACAGACAGACACACAGACAGACACACACACAGACACACAAACCGATCGCAATACCTCGGCCTCTGTCCGGGTAACAACAAAACAACAAACAGGAAAACACGCCGTATTGGACAGTTGAACAGTCACGTGATTTCTGACAGACGTAGAGATGCAGTATGCGTAGATGCGTGCAGACGGTCAACACATCAGCACAATGTGTGTCCCCGACCCCCACCCCCACACACTACCCGGATTCTTTGAAGAAACAAACTGCTCATTCTATACAACAACAACAACAACAGAAGAAGAAGAAAACGTTATACATTGATTTTATAATGGCGTCTGATCACGTGGACAGGGACTCATTTGTAACACAACATGACTGCATTTTAGTTTACCCACGAGTCATTTGTAACACAATAGGACTGCATTTTAGTTTACCCACGAGTCCGAACTCATATTCCATGAACATATAATGGCTTTCTTTTTACGTTTTCCTTGAATAAGCAGTTAAGACACCTACAATTCGTTCATTCATTCGCGTTTGTTTTGGAAGTGAGTGTATATTAAGCTGCAGGAGACTGGGCGGGGAGAAGTGATGTGGTCGTAGAACTTGGGAGCTCTGATGATGGTCTGGCATCACGCAATGATTGTGTGCTGGTCAGAATGGTTACGCAGCACTGTGCCCCCGTCTCTATGTGTCCCCGTCTCTGTGTATCCTCGTCTCTATGTGTCCTCGTCTCTATTGGCCACTGCAAGTGGGGTTATTAACGCCCTTGGCGGCAAGAGTTAAGCCCTTGTTGATCAGTATCCAAAAGGGCAGTCACTCTTGCAAAAGGCAGCCATTAAGTGGCATCAAATAGGGTTATTGGCGAGAGTTATGCCCTTGTTTGGTCAGTACTCAACCATCTTCCCCCACCCACCAAGGGCATTCACTCTTGCAAAAGGCAGCCATTAAGTGGCATCAAATAGGGTTATTGGCGAGAGTTATTCCCTTGTTTGGTCAGTACTCTACCATCTTCCCCCCACCCACCAAGGGCATTCACTCTTGTAAAAGGTCTTCTCTGCAGTGGCCAATATGTCCCCGATTCTACGTGTCCCCTTTTCTATGTGTCCTAGTTTAATATTTCTCTGTCTCTTTGTTATCATAGACCTTACTCAATCCCTAACCCTATCCCTAACGCAAACACTAGCTTTAGCCCTTAACCCTAATCATAACCTAAACCGCTCAAAGCAACTAGAGCGGCAGACGCTGCTGATAATGGTCAAGGATTGAAAGAGTCTGGTCAATCGTGACCCCCGATAAAGGGGACAATACAAGAGTTAGAGGAAGGGAGAGAGAGAGAGAGAGGGGGGGGGGGGAGAGGGGGAGAGGGGGAGAGGGAGGGACACTGAACACTGAACACTGAAAACTTTATTTAACAAGGATGAAGATTTTAGGCAATGCCTACTCTTACAATCTGTCCTCGGATAAAACAAAACAATTAAAATTTGACTACAAACGTGAAAGAAAAACAAGCGCGAAATCGCAATAGTTCGTGGCACGCGGTCTATTTTTACCACTCCAATCATGAGTTACCTCCCCTGGATTTTCAATAATTTTAATCTGTAAACCAGAATGTTATCTCTGCACCATTTCGTAACTTTTTATATCTTTTGGAAAACATTTAAAACTATGTATCCTACTTATACTCATCAAAAGAAGCACCGCATACTCGTCGTGTCTGTTGTAGTGTCTGTATTACGTATGTTTATTATTTTGTACGCTTTTAAAATACATCATTTTAAAGAGCGGCCTCAATTAATTTTGAAGTGTAGCCTCGATTTGAAGTGCGACAATTTTGTCAAAATGTGCGACAATTTTGGAACGACAGACCGACCGACCGACAGACCGACCGACCGACAAAGTGAGTTATAGGTTTGTGGCTTGAGCCATAAACAAAAATCCCTTCAAGCAAGAAACGCATTTGAACACATAAACGTTTACACCAGTCAGTCCTTCCTCTCTCTCTCTCTCTCTCTCTCTCTCTCTCTCTCTCTCTCTCTCTCTCTCTCTCTCTCTCTCTCTCTCTCTCTCTCTCTCTCTCTCTCTCTCTCTCTCTCTCTCTCTCTCTCTCTCTCTCTCTCTCTCTCTCTCTCTCTCTCTCTCTCTCTCTCTTTACGTTTTCCTTGAATAAGCAGTTAAGACACCTACAATTCGTTTATTCATTCGCGTTTGTTTTGGAAGTGAGTGTATATTAAGCTGCAGGAGACTGGGCGAGGACAGATTGTAAGAGTAGGCATTGCCTAAAATCTTTATCCTTGTTAAACTATAAGTTTAATACCTGCTTTGCTACCTTTATGTTCAATTATGTATGTGTAATTTTATGCCTTGCCATGTTTGTATTCCATGTTCGTATATGTACAAAGGTGCTACCTTTATGTTCAAATCTCTATGTGTAATATCATGCCTTGCCATGTTTGTATTCTATGTTCGTATATGTACCAAGGACAGATTGGAAAACTAGGCGTTGCCTAAAATCTTTATCCTTGAAAAATAAAGTTCAAGTTTTCAAGTTTCAAGTTTTCTCTCTCTCTCCTATGCATATAGCATAGAGTACAGGAATACCAACATAGTCAAGCCAAACAACTAATAATTGATGAGAAGCATGAGATGAAAGTAACTTCCATGTAAACATATTTAACAGGTATTTTCAAGGCAAACCAACAAACGAACAAAGCATCAATCTGAGATGCAAACATTAAATGTTGGTTGATATATACATCATACAGGTATTTGCAATGCAAAATAATAAACGAACAAAGCGTCAATCTGAGATGTAAACATTCATTTGACATACAACATGTAGTTGTAGACAAGGCAAGTCAGGGAGGGAGAGAGAGACGGGGGTGGGGGGGGGGGGGGGGACCGACAGACAGACAAAGGTATTATGGCAGCAACTGCCTACAATGATGCGAGTTTATAATTTATTTACGGGACATGAGA